>JAODTK010003604.1:0-11414 GCA_026419785.1 Sclerodactyla briareus | reverse complement strand
TAGACCAGAGAATAAATTGAGGTACGATGTGTGGAACTTGTTAATATGTAGGAGGGGGGACTCAGAACTGATTCCTACAGATTCAACCCCTTCACCACCCTTGGGCACACTACCTACTGGTGAAGATTTTGGCCGAGCAATACGCATTCATAACTAAACCTGTGCGAGGGTATGTCCCGCCGACGTGATGTATATCCTCGCAAACTACCGTACCTTTGTGAGCCCTCATCAACGGAAGCACAATAACGCATGTCTATTTGACCTCCGATGACTTTGACATGACCTTACGTGTGTACGCTGCCAATTGTGCTCCATATTCTCCAGTTCCGTTTGGATAGAGAATATTCGACCCCGGTGACCTTGAATTTTTTCGGGACCAAATTTGTCCCCACTATAAGATTCGTGGAAGTCGGACAAACTATTATTTACCTGTTACAGAATAGAGGGCAGCCGACAAGCAGTAATGGCCACATCTCAAAACTCATGCGAGATTACCAGCTTGGGAACATCTGACACGAGTTCCAAATCAATAGGCATAATTGTGTGAGTTATTGCATTAACGCGAAAGGTTCCGACGACGGAGACAGCGACGGCAAGGGACGCGGCCGCTTGAAACAACCCCAAACCATGTATTCCGACACACTGTGTGTGAAATGGATATAATTACGCAGTCTGTGTGCGAAGAAATCCCTGCCTTAGTTTTCGAAAGTGGCGCTATTGCACAGGTTGCATTTTGGCGGGGTGGGACAGAGCATTCCAGTTCATATGAGAAATTTCGTGCCACCGCACGGTACACAGCACGACACATACAGGACATATACATGGATATACATTGGTAGTCAAGAAATAATAAATAATGCAAGGTTGCGACGCAAGAGCATGGTACCTCACTCCACCCCCTCCGCAAATTACCCCCCAATGTTACTGACTTAGGCCAAAAAGAAGGCCCAAATGTGGAGGGAAAATTACTACAACGCGTGAAAAATGGGCAGGCATTTTTTTTTTTTAGAAGCAAACGTTCAAGAAAAAAAAACAATTAGGTGAAACATATAAAAAACACGTAAAAAACTTATAACTCACCTATAATTCACAGTAAAAGAAAGACCTCTTAATAAAACCTCTTTAAGAAGGCGTTTAACCGTGGCTCAAGAGTTGGCGCTTTTACTACCATCGTTAGCTCGTTCCATTCTTTGGCTGTAGGAGAACGATTTGATGCCGTACTGGGTTTCCCACCCTTCAGAAACAAGTTGTTTTGGGTGGTTAGACCGCAGGGAGTGACCCATGTTTACATCGCCACTGATGAAACGAAAATTATATCCCTAAGGGACGGGGTGCTAGCCCATTCATTATTTTGTACACCATCACCAAACTTTTATAGCTCAGATTCCGTTCAGAGAGGACCAGTTATAGTGCGAAATAGGACATCAGACCTAGCGTTGAAAGGGCAGTGAGAATTATTCTAGCGGCAGGACTTTTGAAAACGCGTAATGTTGAGGCATGGTGGCGCTGCATTCGCCCCATACTAAATTACAATACTCTAATATTTGTCTCGATATATCCATATAGTACAATATACATGTGTTCATATCCAATATATGGTTTAATAAGTCTGAGGAGGGCTAACCTTGAGGACAATCTTGAAAACAGAGTCGACATGGTCACGCCAGGACAACTCGCTATCGATATAAACCCAGGTATCTTTTCACTAGAACATTGTTGATCACCAACAACAATAGTTAAGTTATTACATGGCAAGAGTTTAACTTTTCTACAACCAATCAACATGTTTTTGTTTTGGTGCTAGTTATAACCATTTTATATTTGAACACCATTAAACCACTCTGTCCATATTATTCATTAAGGTTGTACATTAAATTCGTCTACAGATTTGCTCTTCATGTGGAATGTTGTACCGTCAGCATACATATCGGTGTACAGTGACTAATGACGTGTTCCATGTCATTTATAAATAAAATAATAATAATGGGACAAAGGGATCGACCCCTGCGGAACCCCACATGTCCACAGGCAGAGGGGGTCGGGGGGTGGAGAGCACTCCATTATAGAAGTTAGATTCTTGCCGATTTGATAAATACGACGAAAACCAGTCAACAGATCTTTTTGACAATCCTACCATTGAAAGCTATCAATCAAAAGCCTATGATTAACTAAGTCGAAGGCTTTTCGCAGGTTCTAAAAATACCGATCCTATAAGTTGCACATTGTCAATTGCTTTGTACCAGTAATTAGCGATCTTCAAGAAAGCCGTCTCGCAAGAGTGCCTTTCTCGAATCCAGACTGACTGCCGTTAAGCATTATGGTCATTTAAGAACTTATTAAAGCACATGTTACATGTTTTTCTAAAGCTGCGATAAACACTGGCAGGACTGAGATGGGTCGAAATTCGAAACATCAAGATGGGACCCCCCTTTGAAAAAAGGACAATCTTAGCCCTTTTCACAGGGTGGGGAAAGATGAATCATGATACTACTGTTTTAAAGATAGGATGCTCTCAAGCTATTTCAGCAGCTGAAATATTTAAACCATAAGCGCTTATTTAAATTTATATCAATTCTATCTATTTATATCTATTAGATTATACCCGGGTATGCATCATACTTCAAAATCCGTTTGTAAGCTTTAAAAATGTTGCAGTTCAAAGCAAAAAACACTAAAATTATCGTCAGACCATATAAAAAGGACTTGGAGTGGTCCTACTGGGGTAAAAGGTGATGAAAATATTCATAAAACCTATTTGAGTAACATTACTGGTTTGCGAATGGCGTTAAAGTTACTGGTGTTATTAAAACTGACACCAGAAGGATGCTGACACGGAAGGGGTTTGAAGGTGGTTTTAGCGGCACGTCCATCCTGGCCATAAAGCGAATTGAATGCTGGATATACCTGCAAAGCCTCTCTCCTTTGTGGCCATGTCGACCCACACGATCGGCAGGATTGGTCGGGCCAAACAAAAGCATTCGTTTGGCTGAGCTACAATTCCGGTGACTTTGGGGGAACTGTTTTTGCCTCTCTTAAGGGCTGTTCTCACGTGTGCAATACGGACGTCAGTTAAAGGGTGTATTTCAATAGAGTTTCCTTTCAATATTTTCAATCGGTGCGATACGATACGGATAAAATTTATCTGAGCGAGTAAAGTGCGCAATTGTGCAGTGAAAACTTGCGTAATCTGCAAAAAGAGTATGGACACGCCAAACAGAATTGGGGAAAGTTTGGGGTTGGCGTGAAAAAGTGTGTTTTTTTTTAGGATAAAATCAAGGGCCTTGATGAATGTATTGGGTATGACGTACCGGGGAAGCAATGGCCTCTGATTGAGCTTCTCGGCCCTATTTGCCACTATGCAGGGACCTACGAAACCATTATTTCAGTTCGAAATTCAATGATGCCCTCTCTCCAGATACAATAGAGCGTAGCCAGGTGAGTAATGGGGAGGATCATGTTGCGCTGGCGTCCACCCAGTTCATGTGACATTGCAAAGGCAGGAGAGATTGCGGTTTGTAGTGAGTGGCCGGGGGCGGCGTGTTGTGGCTTTGAGAGGGGCAGGGTAGGAGGGAGTTTTCCAGTGTGGGTCGATCCACAGCCTTACGTCTTGACGGGAACTTCACCTAACCCTCATGTGAAGGGGAAGAGGCGGGGAAGAACGAAGAATGCAAAGGAAATAATCTAGGGGGGGGGGGATATAAGGATCGATCTAACGCCAAGTAAATGGCTTGTAGGTCAGTGAGGAAAGTAGCAGGGTAAACAGGTGAGCGTAGGGCATTACTAGTACATGCTGTCTGAGCGAGTAACCAAGCTATGAATTTTCAGCTCAATGACTGGAATTTGACTGAATGCTTTCTTGGCTACCTCATTCAGCGTATTCTTGGATACCGATGATTACTACGGACTGGCTTTCCAAAAAGGTAGTGCGGGGATGGTGATGTCAGCTGTCTGATTCGTAATGGTCAATTGCGCTTCTTTGGGGGGGCGGGGTTCCCGGACAACTCGGGCGGGAATAGTAGAGCGGTATCAGTGTCGCTTTGGCATGAACAGGTCCGGGTTCGAATTCCAGCCGATCAGCACCGGGCGTTTTCCAGAAGTGGCTGTCCTTGCAGTTCGACTGGCGTGTTCCTGGTCGTAAGGTTCCTGGTCTGTGTTGAGCAGTGCTTGGTAATTTCGGGGGGTTGTTTCGGGGGAACACTTGCATAGGTCTTCGGTCGGTGTGAGCAGGTCGCGTCGAAATCTTCCGCTCCTCCCAGGTTCTGGAGAAAGTGGGTCGGTCCGGGAGTTCACTGATCGTCCGTCGGTGGGGACGTTAAAATTGCGGTCCCGGGAGCAGGGGGATTGGTGTCACACTGCCTCGCTATCCATCTGAGCATAGTCGAGAGAGACGGCGAGTTGTCGCCGGTGCTCATCCACGATCAAAGGTCGGTTTAGGTGGGTTCCACGATGAGTCAAATGGCTTCCTGAACCCGTAGCAAATCAAATCAAAAATCAATCAAACTTCCCACACGGACCCAATTCACACCCCAAAAAGTGACCCTAACTTAGCCCTAACCCTAATTCTGAACCAGAAAAAACATTCCCGTGAGGGGGAATTGTCCGGGTGGAAATGGTCGCGGTGGGAATGTCGGTACGCTTGGCATATGGCGCGCCTCCCGGTGGACGATCCCGTTCACCGCGTTCTGTCTCCACAAGACCCCTTGGGTTAGTGCCGTCCTCCGGGTCGCAAGTAAGCTCATGGTTGGCGCAGCTGTGCGGAATCTCGGAGCGATTAGGGGAAGGGAGGACTCATCCTGGTCACTTGCTAAGAGGAGGCCTGGGCGATTGGTAAGCGGCAGGTGGATTCCAGGTAATGCATGCGCTCCCATGATTGATTGTGTTTTGGCAAATTTTATGGTATGGAATAAAGTTCGTACAGTCCAAAACGGTGTAATCACTCAGGTGTCCCACTATTTGCGCATAATGTCTCCACGACTAGAGAAGACGTAACTGTTGTTGTTTTGCTTTAACATGAATCGTACACACTATTTCCCGCCTCCTACAAGTAAAACTTTTTGCGAAAGACACAAGCTTCGATTGCTTTGAAATGACACTTCTAGTATTCACAAACTTCTCCCGACCAAGCTTTCCACCGCCTGTACGACAAAAGGGGGAAAACTTTGTGTTTCTCACTAAAATCCCACCACTTTCGTCCGTTTGTTAGGCGCCGAGACGTGCGATAAAATTATCGTACGACATTTTTATCGCACAAATGTGAACACTCCCTCCGATAAAATTATCGTATCGTATCGCCCCAGTGTGAACAGCGTTTTGGAATCCCCCACCAATCTGCTTTGTGTTTGATTTGTATAAGAGTAATGATACAATGAATGAAATAATTACGCATGTGGCAACGATTTTTTTTGTTTGGAGACTGAACCGGCGAGACCCCTAAACAATACTTAATGAGGGAATAACGTGAAGGTACATGGTTTAACCACCATGCACGAGCTAGAAGATATCCTTATTCTAGTCTGTCGTAATTTCACAACGCATGAACCAAGAAGCCTACCTATAACCTAATGCAATACAATAATGCCGTATATCGAATGATATGCCGGGTATATATAAGTATAAGATTAAAATGCTGATTGACAGATCAACATTCAACGACCTTGCATGAAGCTCGTCACATGTGTTTTGTGGCAAACGTTTCTTTTTGTGTGTTCCACACAAGTGCCCAGCCAGGTGTTCCGGCCTACTGACCCGTGGGATGGCTGATATCGAAAATCCATCGTTGTGCCCATTCGTGACAATTTCCACACACATTTCTCTGTCTGACCCGAAAACTCGAACTTCCAACCAGCAGTAATTATAGTCGCGCCGGTTGTGCGACATGACACTCCAGTCTGTGATAGTCGAGTCCTTACAGTCGAAACTTCAGTCCAGTTCCAGTGACGCTTCTCTCAAATCATATTCCGATCTTCAGTGAAGGGGGTTTGTGCTCACATCATGTCGATTTTTAGTGAAGGGGGTCGTGCTCTCTCACAGGAACAAGTACGTTGTCTTAACAGCCCAATAGCACATAGCGTCGATCCTGGTGGGGGGGGGGGGACAGGGGGACACGGTCCCCACACTTTTCGAATGGGGGGGACTCTATCAATGTCCCCCCCCCCCCCACTTTTTTTTAACCCGATGACGACGAGAGTACATGTCCGTTTACATACTGAAGGTCTGTGTGGGCTGAAAATATTAAGAAAGCAGCCTCACAAAGACATAGTGGCCTTTATTTCCGGACCCGGTTGTCCAAAATTTCCGCGCGCTGTGCGCGCAGACGACCTGTAACTGTGCTTCCCGTGTCGTGAGGCGATGCCTTTTTTGAAGGCATATTCTGGCGATATAAGCTCTTTTGCAAGTTTTCTCACTCATAAACATAAGTAGAGCTATTTTATTTGTTTTTTTAACAAAAATGAAATGTCCATTGATTATGACACGAAGCGACGTTGGTATACGATGCGGTGATGAGTCAACTGCTCCAACACATTATGGAAGTAACGCAAGTTTGTCAGATCGAGGAGCAACCCGTGGG
Organism: Sclerodactyla briareus; assembly: GCA_026419785.1. Lineage (NCBI taxonomy): Eukaryota > Metazoa > Echinodermata > Holothuroidea > Dendrochirotida > Sclerodactylidae > Sclerodactyla > Sclerodactyla briareus. Next base: position 4,846 of record JAODTK010003604.1, on the reverse strand, counting down.
CAAAGAATAGAACACCAATTAGGCATACAAACCTGCCAAAGTGGATAAGGCGCCCATGTCATCAGATTGTCCGCTTTCCTCTTGTCGAAGCCCGATGATTGAGCAAAATTGTCAATCTTGTCGAGTTTGGACGGTTGTGATGTTATCGATTTCGCAAGAAGTATGCAAAAACTTCGTCCGTTTCGGTATCCTGATGGAATTGTTTCGCTGTCAGTACTGTAAGACCACGTGCGCGCTAGCCATGAGATTCCGTGACAAATTATTTTGAGTGCAATTTGTAATTCGGGACTATATTTCAAATTGCTTCCTAGACATCGCATTTAGCCAGCTTAAGGCATCTGACATGCACCCAATTTGGAACAACCCTATATATCTTTTTTAACCGTGGCCATGATCCGAAATGAGACCGCAAACAATTATGGAGCGCGTCGAGATATCACTACATTGTAATGCCTCTATAAGGAATGAACATGTTATGTTAACAAAGCCCGGGCAAGAAATGTATAATTCTGGCAAAGATAGGAAGCATTTTTTCTAAATCAATAGACTATACAGGCAAACCGTGCGAAATTGCACCTTTCGACTCTTGTGTGGTTCTACTTCATGATAGTTGTGATATTCAGTTCAAAATTTCCGTCTCAAGATCGGGTACGCGCTACGAGGTAAACCGAAACCTGGGTTCTCTAAATGGGCTAACCGGATCTGACTTCCGGTCTTTTCCACCCAAGACCCCCAACTACGGTGGTTCACCCGGAAGGTAGGAATTTCAGGCCAATCACCCAGAAGAGAAATTCCGCCCTTGGTGACATCACCCTTTTCGTACAACAAAAAAATCACATTTTAGAGCATGATTTGCACCTAAAGCCAAAACTTTTCAGAGGACGATGGTAAACCTGACTGCCTGAGAACCCACCCCCCCCTTTCCTCACAGGGCCCTAGTAAATGTTAGCCCCTCACCTAGTCAGAAATGTCGCACGCACGTCACTGCTGCGTGCAGAGTGAAACATAAATCTCGACCTCAGTGGACGGATTCTAATTTTCCTTTCTTTCTGCAACATGAAATCACTGGCACTTACTAATTTGTGCAGAGTGAATACCTCACCCAATAAATCAATTTGAGCTACGCCCCAGTCCGGAACCGAGTAACTTGAACTACATAGTTTGTTCACGATTCTTAATTGTCAATCCAAACTGCTTTGACCTCCGGCTCAGACTTTCTAAATTGCGTAGCCCTTGAAGAGCGCAAGTTATTCTGAATGAAAAATTCGGCAAAATTGACAATAATTCGGGGAAAATCTGGACAGAAAAAAGGCAAAGTGGGGAATGTCCCAATGTCTGCTACTTATCTGAATTTTCTTCACACGGCCGAAAACCTTTCAACATTTCCTTCCCGCGCCTTGCCCGCGGGCTTACTTTTCTGTCGTTAGGCAAGACCATAGTTCTGCAAAAAATCAAAAAGTCCCATAAGCCTAGGCATTCACATCAGCTTTTTTCTCTTTCGATTTATTATTCTTCAGTGCCTCACGAATGCGCATGAGACCAAATTGTTCACGTGAGTGCTCAAACAAGCTGGCACTCGCATCACAATGCTTTGCGTAATAATCAAGGGGTCAATTCTCCTGGCTGAAATTTGTGGGTCCCAGGTGGTCAAGATTGAAAACACATATTACGGAGGACTTTTTTCCAAAAAATTGGGGGTCACGACCACAAAGACGGCGCCCTTGGATTGGAAATAGTCCAAGCCCTATGCCCCGTATAATATTGCTAATTGGCAAACTTTACTTCACATTCATTTCAACTCCAGTTAAATGACATTGTAATCATCATTATTAGATGGTAGTCACATGCGTACAGAACGAACTAAGGCAATCATCATAGATAATCCGAGATGGGTCTGGCCGGGGGGTGCAGAATAATTTCAGAGTGAAAAACACAAACGAAAATAACCCAAATCGAGAAATAATGAAAGACTTCGGACAAATTAAAAAACAAATTTTGTTAATATGGATTTGGTTGGCCGAATTTTCGCGCGCAACAGTACTGATATAAGTTGTGCATATAACTGCAATGAAATCCACTCACCTTTTTCATTCTGGGTAGTTTTCTGCCCCAATTACTGAACCTGTGAACGTGAACCGTGCACCTGGACCATTTTTATTATGGTGGGTGTGCGGTGGTTCACATGATAATATAATTTGATGATCGTCTATTAACTGATTCAATTATTGTCAAACCGACAATAATCGCGTTTCAATCGTCTCATGTCCACTAATTCCAGGTGCGGACCCAGATGAAGATCGGGAGCCCATTAGGGCCGCAAGGCGAGTATTACCAATTTTCCATAACCGAGCGCTCGTATATTAAGATCGAAGTGGCCAACTACATAATTTTCAATAGCGTTTTTTCTACCCGGGCGTTTGGAATATGCGATGTAAGCTTCGAATCATTTTGTTTCACGCGAATAATTTCAGAATCCTTGGGGGCAGACTGCCCCTTCCCCCCCCCCCCCCCAATTTGTCTGAACTGAAAAATTTCGTGAAGTTTGGAAGGAGACGGGGGGGGCAAAGTGACAAAAGGCCTGAATTTTTCTGCTGACTTTTTCGATAAAATGCCGAAAAGCAAAAAATTTCCGCACGCTTCGCGCGCGCTGGGTGGTCTTCGATGACTGCTTTTTAAATTTTGGCCGATATTTACTTACTCCCTTATTTGAATGGTCCCCCTCCGCCTATGCTTTCCTTAAATCCCACCAGGACCGTTGGCCAGAACCCCTGGATCCCACGCAAAACGAAGCCATAGTAGAAAATGTAATAACAAATACCATGTGTGATATCGGGAATCATCCTTAATATCACAATGACCAACTTTTTGTCTGTCTCTTACCAAATCACACAATGGATGATGCTATCGAGTCTGGCAAGTGCCGTTTCCTTCCTTCGATCTGGAGGGTATGAAAACTAAAATTTCCTTTGTACGCTTGCGCCAACCACTGCTGGCGCTCCGCTTAGATGATAATTGCTTCGATGTGTCCCCCCTCCCCCCACTTTTCAAAACGGATCAACTCTCATGCATAGCATAAATGACATATTCTTTATATTTTCATATGTTTACCAATTAAGACGCTATACCCCTCGCAATTGAACGCAGCACGTTAACGTTCAACTTTTTACAAGTTCTAGACACGTGTAAGCGGTGGCATTCCATGTCCCTTGTTTAACGTGTTTGGCATTATTTAAAAGTTTCATTTGAGCCTATCTGGCCGATTATGGTTAGGCTACAACGATGCCTTGCTGTATGTAGGTTACCCTAATCCATACCTATGGTCCAGTGTGTAAGTTAAGTAAACTTGTTTTAATCCCCGCTTTCGTTGTTCGCCTTTCCTACTGTTATTACTTCCGGAACTTTGTTTTACAATCGTAATTTATTCCCTTGATTTATTGGTAATTCGCTAAAAATGTTCAGAGTATAAATGCGTTCGATTTGATGGGCAAAACAAAGTGTTTATAAAGTTCCCAAACAGGCTGTGGAGTCACCGTAGTGAGTGTTATTCGCCAGTAATGGGAAAGCTGTCAGATGACTTATCAATGCTTCGCAATATAGGCAATTACTGAATAAATAATGAAATAAATAGGCTTACGAGTCTAAACAAAACGTATCTAAGAATCTAAACTCATGGGAAATTCGCGGCCGGTTTGGCGTGAACGGGCTTAGTTTTTCGGTCATGGGGGTACTCGATATTGGGCGTTCTTCCAACTTCATGTTTACGCTGAGTACGCAGAGGCACAAAGCCACTTAAATATTTGATCACATCATTGGAGACGTTTGGGTATGTCCAGATGGCCCGGAATCGGAATGGAACTCATCAGAACGTCTTATCTGGTCCCAGGCTACGTATTAAATTTCACCGCATTTCTCATGTTACAGCTTGTAACAATGGTTGGGGGTGGGGGGGGGGGTATGTGTAGTGTGGCTGTCATAAGATGCTTTTCGGGTAATAATTTACAAACCTATGTTATATGATTGAACCCGAAAAGCTCTAAGTACTCACCCACTCAGTTGTCCGATTATTTCCTTCCCCCGACAGGTAACAGAATGGGTTCCGATAGCAAAGAACGATTTAAGACTCGACAGTCATGCCACGATGTCCATCATGTTGCTTCATTTTCCACCACACTTTTGACGGTGCGGAACTAACACTTAGTTCGTGATTTTGAAGACAGGCCGATAACACGTGTTAATAACTGACGCAGTCGCCGTTATAGGCAACAAATGTCACCCAACTCCGTCATATCAACGGAGTTATGAACTGAATGTTACGGGTAGTGAAATTCATGTCACAGCGGATTCACATCCACAATCATTCACTTGACTACGAGGCAAGAAACCGGCTGCTCATCCGTGGCAACCTCCTCGTTTGAAACTGGTGTGAAGACAAGGCGTTCATTGCAGCAAGAAAATTAGGATCGAATATGTTGTCTTCTAGATGGAATTAGAGAAGCGCGTAATCGGGATATAGAACGACCGGTGATGGAAGATCACAGTACTCTATGAGACGATAGGCATGGCGTGTGAAACAGTGGAAGTAAACTAGGCATAATCGTATTGCCTTTCCGGTTGTTAGAGTTGCCATTGGTTAGCGAAATAAATAACCTAACGTATACCGGTATAAGATTAAAAGCGTTCTCAAAAGCAGATACAAACATTCAAGAGTGCGCATAACCCAACATCAATATTTTGTCAAATACGATCTTGATGTCGTCCTGTTTCGTTATTTGTGAAGCATCCTTTGAATGTATTCTACAGTCCACAGGCGTTGCTACGTTATTTAGGCGTTTTGTTTGTTTGACCT
>JAODTK010003599.1:315000-415349 GCA_026419785.1 Sclerodactyla briareus | reverse complement strand
CCCGTAACATCTTCAATTGTGAAAAACCAACCCCCCCGAATGTTTCACTCATACAATGTCAAGAAAATGGCAAATGTCAACCATACAATAACCAATAATATACCATTCTGTGAATAAAGTCGCATTCCCATTGTTGTAGGCAACATTCAACTCTATAGCACCGCGAGCCAAAAATGAACCATTGAGTTAGGGTTCAATTCATACCGCCTATGAAAGTGACTGAATTGATTTAGGCTCAAGAAGCAACCGGAACCCGGCGGTCTTGCGCGCGCATACTACTCCCCATTCACAATGGTGGTTCCCTCTAGTTATTCTGAATTGTAAGAAAATTTTGGATTGCCGTGAAATTATCTCTGCAAGCTTGAAAAAGAACAGGCATAATCGACTATCTGGTTGTACTTTTATCACTTTCAAATTAAGGGGAACAGTGACAAGAATGAGAATATAACTAGAAAGCGCAGAAACGTAACGAGGGTTTTGTACTTCCTTTCCCTATTAGAGGCGGGCCTGTGTAATCGTCTTTTCAGCTGGTGTTATCTAGGCAAATGGCCATCTGTACATATACTCTCGTCTGAATGAATGACGGAGCGACTGTGACGCTGACCACATTGGTTGAGATGTGGGTTGGTAACGGAACACAAAGGGTTTCTAGTGTCTACCCCGACCTTCAATATTACTGCTGTTGAGTGGGCGCAAAACGCAATTTGAGAAGTGATACGGGGGTATGGTGAGGTACGAGAAATCTCGCTTCCTCCCCCTGCATCGTCTCTGAGTTAATAGTCACCTCCCACCCCCCCCCCCCCCGCTCTTCACGTCATAACATCGGGAAGAACTGTCCAATCGGGAAAAATCGTCCTGGCCTCACCACCCATCCCTCCTCCACTCTGGAGGCTGGCTACGCAGCCTGAGAAAATATCCGGCCGATTTCCTTCCTACCTTCCAACATCTCAGACAAGACCGTAAGGTTGACCATTCAAATCATAGAATGAGACGTGAATTATTTCGAATCTTTCGATCTTAAGAGCATCAAACCTGTATTTACCACCACTGAAAACGTGGACAATTTACGAATCCCGCTCCGCAATTAGTCTTTGACTGGGTACTCTTCATTTCTGCATAGAAATCGTAATCCGTTATTCTTTTTTACCCGCGAGCGCCTTTGCGTGGGTTGAAGTGTACAACGTATATAATATGACAGATGTTAGTCATGAGGAGGATTGCTGGTGGGGTGCGGAGGTGCAGGAGCCTGTAGTGGTTACTACTTCACACATGATTGCGTAATAGTGACTTCCTCCCTGATTTCTCCGCATAATGGAACAATTGGAGGTCAACAACTTTATATAGTAACATGTTTACTTAGTGGGTTTTGCACTTTTAGCTATAGATTTTCCATTTCCCACATAGCATCCGTTAATGTTATGCTGCAGTTTTCACTTGAAGCCTTCCGATCATGGCCATTGGCAGAATCGCAGTGACGACTAGTGTACTTGCTTACTAGGTGTGTGAACATAATGGAACTCATTCGTTAGGTATGGCACGACAATGTTCTTTGAATGTATGTTAAACATTTGTGTAACTTAAGCCCTATAACCAATCCGGCACCTATGAGCCTGATCTCGGTTTCCCATCACACTCTAGTTTTGGGAAGATCCACCCGCCTAATAGTTGCTTTCGCACACTGCGTACTGCCGCAAAGGCGGAGAATGGCGAGTGGTATTAAGTGACCCGTGCTTTGCACACTAAGGTGTTTTCTTCGATACCTAACAGCACTGGTAAGTTTTTCTTGGGACTCGACTCTCATTACGTTACAGTTGCTATGGGTTATACTGGGTGCCTGTGCCGTTGTCTTCATACTCCATGGTGTCCGGCGTGTAATATGCAGTGGAACATTGATTGTGCATGGGTTTCCGTGGTTTGGTAGCACGTCACCTTAACATGAATCTTTCACTCCTTCCGGATTCCAAAAGTGGTCGGATCTGGAGGTCACTGATCGGCGTCCGGAGAGGACGTGGAAATGGCGGTCCCGGGAATGGTTACAACCCTCATCGATATCCACCTGAACACTTGTCGAGAGAGGAGGCGATTAATCGCCGATGCTCATCACGACAGTAAAGGCATAGTTCTTGATGAGCCTTGCTTGGCTTTCCTGAACATGTTAGAAATCACACTAAAATCGAACCAGTACCGTAGAGGTTATGACGTAAGCGAGACATTTCCTTCCAGCCCTGTTCCACCCTCCCGCGAGTATATGCTATCTCTGTAATATTACAGCATTGCTCAAAACTGGTAGTAGAGAACGGTTGTATGAATGACTAATGATGTACCACCTTCTTATCTCCCAATTTTTGTTTACCGACGTCATCTTCACCTCCCGCCCAACACGCGGCCCCTGTAACTCATGTATCCCACACAGTCTGGTTTGAAGATATGATGGCAGCATGGGGATCAACTTTGTTTGGCATTGGGTATAGAACCTTTTTATTCAGCGGAGTGCCTTATTTTGGCCCAGACTATACGGGTCTGTACGCGTTCTGGTGCATGTTAGCTGCATTTAGATTGCCAACTTTGGTCTTTGACATATTGTGCACAAATCTTGTGGTCGTTTCAATCAACCGTTCTGGTGAGGTATGGTAGGAAGGGGGTGTTGGTTTTCGCTTTTTATTTGTTGCCCCACATTCGATGGTTCCGTTTCATCATATACGTATGGGGGTCTCATTTTACCAGATGTATAGCTTTCAGTAGGATTTCCTAGTACACCTGAGCTATTCTTATTCTTTCTAACCTTATTGCTACCATATCGTATGTTATTTCTATGGTTCAAATTAAAATTTGTAATCAATCAATTAATCACAGGTAATCCACCCAATTCAAACCTGAATTCAGGGTAGCATACATTCTGTTGTTTTAGAATTTTTTAATTTCCTAATTGATGATATTTCAATTGACAGATAGGTTTTTCACTATATTCCCTCACCCATGGTGTTTTTCTGATGATTACAGATGCCTAAAATTGAACCAATCGACCGAATTCACCATATTATTCATACGGCAGACCGTCCGCAGGCTCCATGTTCTGTTCTTAGTTCGTACCTAAAAAATGGAAAGGTGAAAGAAACAAAGGAAAGACGAGCAAGTACAGTTGAAGGATGGAACAAGGATTCACGGACGATTGAAATCGCCCGATTTTTCCTTCTTTTCTTGCCAGAAGAAGGGATTTTTCATTAAATGCCTTAGAACAGTAACAATCGTGTACAATACTCCCGGGTAACGTTTTGATGATCTGTAATTGCAACGTGCTGATGTTTCGGTTCCATTTGAATTGTTCTGTGGGCTGGCGGGAAATAAGTGGGTCATTCGGTCCAGTATAGTTATTAACCACGTTTTTGAAATGTGAGCATATGTTGTTAGTGTAGCGAAATCTTGAGAGAAAAAAAAAAATCCACCACCACCCGTTTTTCTGTTTTGGCCAGTGTAAACACCAAGATCCTTTGGCCAAACCAGAATGAGAAAAGAAGCATTATGTATAACCCTCCAGGCTCACGATTAGCTCTACCACGCTCTCTGAGAAATTCGACAGTTTAGGTAGAATAAAATGATATTTTTAGACAAGCAAAGAGAAGTTTTGTGATTGCAGTTTCAACACCTTGAAGCATGCGCGTGCAGACATCTCTTGACCTAATTTCTGAATAGTATAACACTTTAACGATCAAATAAGGGAAACAGACATATGGAATACTTAGCTCGTTCAACTATCTTTGTAGATCAAGGTTTACTGTTCGCTCCAGGGGATATACATTCACAGATAATCGAGGATGACGTCACGCCGAGATTTTCAGGCTAGTTTGGGTTAACAGACGAGACTGTCAAACACAAGAGCGTTATACGTCGTCTCAGTGCGAAACTTGGTAAACATGAATACATTATTTCGTTTGAATGAAGAAGGATGGACGATTTGTATCTGCGTAAGACTGTTTTTTCGCCTAGTAAATGAATCTCTCCTCCCCCCATCTCCTCTCACTATATAATATATATATATATATATATATAGATATATATTATATATATATATATATATATAAATAGATATATATATATATATATATTATATATATATAATATATATATATATATAATTCATTCGTTGATGTCCTTTCAATAATATCCGTTGATGTGTGACAAGGCCTCAAACTTACTTTGCAAAGTAAATGCAAATCTGTTACTGCAAACATTGCCAATTAGGTTCACCGTTGATTTAAAGAGGACAACAATAACCGTTGGGTGAGTGGCCCGCCACGATGAAGCAGCATCAACCATTATGCAAGAGTCTGACGTGATTGAGTCTCCACCACTGGAATTCCGTGTTCTTGGTCATATTTACAGATTCAAAATATATATATATCGGTACTATATTATATATATATATTATATCATAATATAATCTATAATATATATATAGAATATATTATATATATAATAATATATATATATTTATATATATTGAAAACTGAGAGTGATTGGCATCGAACTTGACCCAAATTGGTCCTAAATCCCGCAAGCGAAAGAAAATTACTGTGAATTGAACCCTGTGGCAAAAAAAAACATCGACCCCGACACCTCCACATTGGTTTTTTTCTTGTTTCCTTAAAATTAGGCACGGCCCTACCCTCACCAAAGAGATAATGGTAACCACTCGGCACCCCCTCCTATTTTGCCGATTGCAATCACCAAGCGCAAATTGGCCTTCATTAGTATACTCCTGTTGAGGATTATGTCTCCTGTCAATCATGAGGCGGCAAATTGGCCTCCCCAGGATAATCCCCAATGGGATTATCCCTAGTCAATAGCGAGACACTAAATTAGGCCTCACACCACCATTGTACATAGGGCCCCATAGAGTCTCATGTGAGCCTTCCTCATCTGTACGGTATCCAAAACTTTTTTTCTTGTGGTCACTGCACTGACGAGGACCTAGTATGTCCGAAAGCTCTGCATTCAACACAATCAGACGACGTTTTAAATCACATTTTTTCTAGCTCTAATCGCTAATTTCGCCCCATCTCATTCGAGATTCCAGCATTCATTTACGTAGCATTGTGTTTTTACAGTTTTGGCACATTGTCTATCTATATATATATATTATATAATAATAATATATCATACTATATAGATATATATATACCTCTATCCTTATATCACCCTTTATATACTATATATATTAGATATAATATTATTATATATATATATATATATATATGATATATAACACCCGAACATCTTATACCAGATTTCTAGATGTCGCCATTTGTTAGCACGCAGAGTTTCCATCGAGATTGGTAAAATTACCAGAACAGTGAAAACGGAATTCGAGGATCTCTCGCGGTGGAGTACTTAATCAGCGTCACGACCCTCCCGCCACTGATTAATAGACGTTGAGGCCTCATGCCTGCATGCCAGTGCCGACCAGCGGCCTTCATGACATCAACAACCCCGATCTTGGTTGCCCGTGGCCCCCTCCCCACTCCTAGACACTAAAATCAAAGGTGAACAAATTGGCACGTGTTGCTTTCTAGTACAACAATTTGCATCTTACTTGCCAAACGTAAGTTGAAGGCCTTGTCACACATTACCGGATATGATGAACGGACATCAACCGAATGAAAATAATAGCTATTCGTAGGGATTCGGTCAAAAGAACATAGTAAGGTGGATGAATTAGTAACATTCTCGGAACGAAGACAGAAGTTTACGATGACGATCGATTAGGACTTAGGTGAACCCTCGATATTTGTAAAACAAGCGTTCAGACGGCCAAGCGCCACTGGCTAAACTATACCAGATGAGAATCGGTACTGCTTGATCCCTGTTACCGTTGCAATCGCCGCCGAATGTAGAACGAATGCATAACGTGTGACGTCCCCTACACGCACAAACAACGTACAGTCAACGATATTGTGCTACATCGTACGCAGACAGCGTATACATGATATTGTATGTTACCTGTCCCACACCTATATTGCCTACCCTTACTATAGAACAACACAGGTTTTGTCGTGACTCACCACAGGTTCACTTTAACCTTCCCACCTATGCCCAGATTAAGGTGCCTCCGACCGGACAGCCAAGGACACAGATGGATGGGGGTGGACGAGAACAGCCTCCAAAACCCCCCAGGACTACACACCTCCACGCCCATCGGAATCATGATGAGACGCACACAACAAAAACTTTCCTAATAATGACTCCCACCATCAGGAGAAGAAACAAAGAGAAGATACAACACAATCAGTCAGTCGAGCATGTGCCTGACAGCGAAGTTGATTCGTGCAGGCCGATAACTTCTAAAAAATGAGAAGAAGGAGGTGCGCCGTCGGCTGACGAGGAGACGGAGTCGGGCAACGTCCTTGAGTGAGTGGAGGCCAACCATGAATCGGGAACACTCGGACAGGGACTCAAAAATGTGACGGATGCAGTACCGCTTACATCACTATTGAATAGCGTACAAGTAGCGGACGAATTACGTTCACAACGCACAACCAACGAACGACAACCGCAGTCAATTCTTATCGGAGTTCGTTAAGTTTTGTGCATGCTCAAAACTTTGCAATGAGCTCGCAATAAAAAGATAATACTAGATTAATCTAATAATAAAGCGCTTCCAAGATATGACCCTGATAATGGGAACCCGGAAACCTCCACACTTCCACGTCAAAACCCGGAATCCTGTGTCATGGAGGCACTGGTTTGTTTCCATAATCCTCACAGGTCCCCAATCATTGACTGGGTGCGGTGGGCCATGGAGACCACGCTCGCAGCCCGGAACTACACTGGACTGATCTAATTTGATCTCCGGTAATTATCATTACTGACCCATTCCGGGACCATTCGCTATTCCATGATATGTCTTTCTTCTCGTTGCCACACCAGAACCGAGATGGGACTAGGCCTGCCCGTGAGTGGAGCGGAGGGAGTGAAGTTCTGGTTTTACTATCGATATTATAGGAGCATATCCAATTATAGAGCATTGGTCGTAGAATCGAGTCCGCAGTACATAGTAGACCGAATGTTTTAGATGCATAGGACTTTAGGACAACTCAGTTTGCTGTTCCACGCTTGGGATCTCGATCTATTGAATCCTTTTACTTTTCCTTCTGTTTTCGTCTCTAGTCCCCATATAATTCCCGCAATAAGAACCATCGCGGCGCATTTGGAATGGAAGACTTTGAGAATAATGTAAATCTCCCGATAGCCATTCCCCTTTATTTGGAAACAATGATGTGGAGGCCCCAACCCTGAACTGTTGGAACACCGCGGCACAGGGACTTCAAATGTGACGGATGCGTACCGTACACCAACGATCTAATAAGCGTTAACAAGACAGACGAATAAGTTTCAACCCGCACAACCAACGAACGACAACCGCTTCAAATTCGTTAATCGGAGTTTCGTTGAAAGTTTTGTGCATGCTCAAAACTTTGTAATGACTCGCAATAATAATAATAATATAATAATAATAATATAATAATAATAAAATAATACAATAAGAATAATATATAAGACAGCGCTTCCAAGCTATGACCCTGATATTGGAACCGGAATACGCCAGTCAACTACCCGGAATTCCTGTGTCAGTGGAGCCCACGGTGGTTTTGTTTTCCAGAATCCTCACAGTCCCCAAGCATTGACTGGGGAGGTGGGCCTTGGAGACAAAGCTTTCCTCTCAGTCCGGAACTACACTGACTGGATCTAATTTGATCTCAGGTAATTATCATACGTCTCCATTCCGTACACATGCGCTATTCATGAATTCCTTCTCCTACGTTTCAACAACCAGAATCAGATGGGGAATACGGCCTTCACGTGAGTGGAGCGGAGGGGGTTGGAAGTTCTTGTTATTTATTCATTTAAAGGAGCATATCAAAATCGAGCATCTTCGTAGATCGAGTCCGAGTACATAGTCGACCGATGTTTTAGTGAGCTAGGACTTTAGACACTCAGTTTGCTGTTTCATACTCTTGGATCTCACTCTAGTGGAGTCCTTTACGTATTCCTCTGTTTTTTCGTCTCTAGTCCCCATATAATTCCCGCAATAAGACCTTTCAGAAGGGCGCATTTTGAATGGAAGACTTGAGAATGAATTCCCGATAGCCATTCCCCTTTTATTGGCAGAAAACAAAGTCTATCGAATCAGAAATTGGTGCATGATGTATGGTCACCCGTGCCGACTATTTTATTATTTCCCTTAACAAAATATCTATCCATCCATTGTAGATAACAGAACCATACGGGTGCGTTGCGGACTATCCGGTACACTGTCGTTGACAGCATAACGTGGGGAGTTCAACACGGTGATGGAATAGCTTCGGTTGTTGCCAACATCGTAAGCCGGGCGGAGCTAGACCTAGATTTCACAAGCATACTTATATTCCCACTCTGAGAGATTATGGTTTTGTGTCAACCGGCCCCCGTCTCAACACACTAACCAACCGCCTCGGAAGATTTCCGTTTCACATTCATCGTATAAACTCTACAATACTTCGGTCTATGAGCCGAAACTTCACACACTCGTGTCCTGCCTCTCGAACGGGTAGCTACAGTGGGCGTGCGCATACCTCTCAGACAACGGTCTCTTTTATTCTCTTTTTAGGAATAAATACTATTGCAATTCGCATGATTAGAAAATGGGGATCGTTTTATAGTAACCAACGTTCTTTTCGCCAACGAGGATTTCCTGATTTTTTCGCACAACTGATATCCCCCAAATTTTCGTGTTCCGAACATGGCATCGCTTTTTTGGACAATTTAGTGTTTTCGACCCATGTGCCGCTTCTCCTGCGACCATTTTGGATTCTTCGCCGAAATATTCCCTTTCTCTCATTTGCACGCTTGAGTTCCTTTGTTTATTCGTTCACTTTAATACGTTTTTCGATATCAAAACGAGACAAGAACGTCCACTAATTGCTCAAATGCGGGAATATCCATACGCGGTGCCGGTATACCCGCTTGCCGTTGTCTACTCAAAACGCGTCTTTAGAACGTAATTCTTGCCCTTTCGACAAAAACTGATTGAATGTCATATAAACTGATATTGTCAAATTAAACCTTCTCCTGTTACTCTTGAACGCGTACCGACGGTCAAATATACCTACCTCCCTTTGAAAAAACAAACACACATTGAATCGAGATAATCGCATATACATTACTATATCATGTGCCATGTATCAAAGAGCATTACAGTGTATAAGACTTGGATTATCGCTGTATAACATCGGAGATTTAGGTGGAACACTAATTTTAATCAACATCCCTCGTCGGAAGTTTTCAGCGCCGTCGTCCTATTTGCCTGATTTATACCGACGAAGTAGAAACCGTAATAACGAGTCCCCTGTTTATCATTGGCGAGCAATCGATGCGCAAGAGTACATCCGTGCGTTATCTTGAATATGCATATTCTTCTCTCTTTGGACTAGACATTTTCCCCTCACTTTTACAAAATTGATCGCCTTACATGTTGATTCCTCATTTCGAAAGAAGGTCACACTTATAGTTATTAGTAACTTCCCCCACAATGTCCTGATAAAGAGGGAATTATAATAACGCTGGGATGCTAATGGTTCCATTTGGCTCGGGGTATCTATTCATATACTGTCAGATGTTACCTAATGTTTCTTCAGAAGAGGTCTATAGGAACATTAACAGCTATGGCCTTTTTTTCAAATGCAGAGTATTCAGAATACCTGTGCATAATGTGGCCAGATATTGAGAAGAGATTATGATAATGATAAGCGAGCTTCACGATCTAATAATTTTATAAATTGATTATCGCAATATGATCTCTCGTTGAGTTGGATCGTTCATAAGCACTGTAACATCATTGTGTGGGCAATACGTACGTACTTTCAAACCAGGCAGACAACAACGCGATGAACTAAACGGTTTTTTGTCCGAACCGAATACTGAGGATATGTTTTCTTTAACCAATATATGTCAAATAACACCAGCGGATTCTCGTGCTATTACTCTTTCACGACTAGTGACGCTGATTCATTGAACGCATCAATCCGGAATAAATGTCTCGCTAGAGGCATTTGTGTGGAGTTATTTATTTAATAGTAACAGAATGGAAGAATCCGAATTTCAACCACGAAATCATTCAGTGATTGTCCGAATCGGGGTAAGGATCATCACGCCCAACGCAGTGAGTGTTATATTGTAATAAACTATGGGTAGAAGCTCTGGCAGGGTTTCAGTGCACATGCCATGTTCAATATTATTCCATTTGAGTGAACGCGGAGGAGTGAAGCCAAAGACGTAGTATTTCATATCTATTGGAGTATCGACGTGACGTCTACTCTCGGATAGCACCTGGTAGCACCCAGCTTTCTGAGAAAACATATACAATTTGTTCACTTATTTCTCCGCTCTATCAAACTGATTCAGTGTTGTGGGAGAGCCGCTCCAAATGAAGCCTCTGTACACACTATGAAAAAAACCAGCCGGCTCTTGACCTATAGGCTCTAGTACTCATATGACTGAAGCATATTATCACCTAAGTACTTGGCTTCAATTTTCATGGGAACGCCCAAAGGTTCGCTACACCTACGAACATGACGAAAGCATGGATAATCTTTTCGCAGTTCATTCTGAACACTACCCCCGCGGATTTGATTTTGTGCCGAGCGTGAAACTAAAAGTACCTGGCCACTCGAACAAGGCATATTGTGGGAAGGGAAAGAGCAGAACTTAGACCCGCGACATACCTCTTCCGTGTTTATCCACTTTACATTCTTTTATGTGAATCGAACAGTCATCGAATTTGCTTTTTTTTATAATACATATACAGGGCTAAAACAAATATTTATACCTGACATTATTTCCAAAATCCTCCGAAATGACGCCTTATTTAGGTTAAGTGATATACGCGATCGGCCAATTATGACAACTAAATGAGTCCGCCTAATATCGGCGTATATAATATTGTGCCTGATGAAAATCACTTCATTCGGAATGAAAATTTATTACGTTATTGGAAATTACTTTAGTGGACACTATATCTTGTATACATGATGCTATGCCAAAGAATAGTAAGTAATATCTCAATATATAACAGATAATGGTGTTGTCTATATGAGCCAGAAGAAATGATTTTCCTTTAGAATTCTCGACCGTAATGAGTGGCGCAAGCCTCTGCGAAGTGATACAAGTTAGTAACCCCTCACATCACTTCGTACCTGTTCATATTTGGACAAATAATGTGATTAACGTCGATACTTCTTTCACACAATTTCAATCGATGAATGTCGGATCTTATGTCAAGAATATATAATTGTTGTAAAATGTTTAAACGCTCCTCGTGTATACATAGAGTAGTAAAAACGTTATTACCCAACGAATGTAACTGCCATCACTATATCACGTTGCAGGAAACAAACGCCTCAGCAAAGCCTTAAAACGCTAATTAGGAAGGAAGTACTTCTCATCTCATCCATCAATCACGGCAGGCACCGCTTCAAGGTGAACCTAACCGAGTCCCCTTTTCCGTGTAAAATCAATAAATTAGTTCTTACCTCACTTGTCACTAAAGCTCCTGCCTGCCTGCCGTACGTCGTTGGATGATAGATTACATTTCTACCTTTTCCTTATTGGCTACCTTACATCATTGGCAATCGGGAGAGTTGAAATAGGTCAGTCACCCCCTCCCCACTCCATGCAAAAAACAGTGGCAACCCCCCACTCCCTCCCCCACTTGAATGGACTCTTTTTTGGGATAATGGAATCTAGCATCCTCTTACGAGTAGACGTGGGCAGGTCATGATCGGTCTCGTGAGGTGTTGGTGGCGGATAGGTGGCTGACATTCCTGCGATGGGTATGCGGTCCGATGAGGCGGGGGTTGAAGAACATCGCGACCTGTACTATTATACCTCAGTCTCTCCACCTGCCTGCTGTATGGTGTACTGTATGAATGGCACACCACAGCTTGAGCCGAGACTGAATGATTCAAAACAATGGAGGGAACGTCAATCGATATCTTTCTCAAAAGTAATTGGTAGCACATTGTTTGAAACTGAAATGGAAACCAATATCAGGATGGCGAGTAAGATGCCTGTTCTTCAGGCTGCCTTGTTCTTCAGAAGGCAGTTTCCAGTTTATCAAAACAACGTGGTTATGATTGTTCGAGGTCACCCATTCCGGATGCTCTGACATGATAACCTCCATGAATGAGAGCTAAAAAGTGTCAAAAATTGGTCCCAACTGACCAATCTAATTCGTCGACTACTAATATGTTAGCTTTGCAGCAGAATTCAAGTGCTTGTCACCAGTTACTACAAGTTCGATGGAAACAGATCACCAGCAACTACCATATTGGAATTCAAGATGGCGGATATGTAACGACTGATGACGTAATATATGCCAGTCTCACTAGGAACGTGACTATAGCTATAACAGTGCTCAAAATATTAAGAAAAATCGGTCTCGATGGCTGCCATTTCAAAAGCCAAGACGGCGGCCAGATTAGTGATCTATCAAAGTGTTTCCATCAATTCTATTGATCATCAAGGTATATATAAAATATAGCCTATATGTGCAATAACTCATGCTTCAATGCGGTAATCTAGTAATGCACATCCGTGCACTGAGGTCTACTGATTCCACCTACTTGAATTCCCCGTGCAGTTCTGTCAAGCACAGTGCGAATCCCTTTCACGGCATGACGCCTTGGTTATATGGCGTATGTATAGCCATATTTTACACGAATTCTTCATATAACATTGCCAAAACATTGCCGTATAACGTCGCCCCAAAATTGGATAAAGATAACCCGGCTTGCCGAAAATCGCGGAAAACGTGCCTGTACCTCTTGTTGATTGGACGGCATCTGTTTAGTTGACCTAATAAAATAATCATGATTTCGAGCATTCGAACCTGACCATCCCCATCTGTTCCCACAGATACACACAAGACAGTTTCAGAACCTTCAGAGGGGTACTGGGGGGGGGGGGGGAAACGCGTCAGGTTTACCAGGAATTAATTATTAATTCACTTCAGTATGCTGCTTCATTTAATTTGGTATTTACTCCCTCTTGCTTAGCTTCCAGCTAATTCTGATATTTCCCATTAGACAACATCTTGATTTACTCGTCGGCGTCACAAACGCGAGTGGTCGAACGTACGGGTAGATTTCGAACTTCAGAATCCCAATTAACGAGTCAATACAAGGTTTGATTTCAGATTCGAAACCGAACCATTACGGCAATCGAAGGGATACGTGAGATACGCACGGCAGTTCGACGGCTTTCAGTGTTTCAAAGACTGTCATGCGAAAGAGCGCCTTCACCCCACACAGACATTACACACGCACACATAATTAGCCCATGTTTTGCAATATTACGTGTCATACATTTCGAAGATGAATATATTAGGGAGGGTCAACTTGTTTCCCCCTATAGGCCTTAGTGGCCTTATTCTGCGACAGAGGGAGGGCACGTAATTCCTTCGCTTATGTAATGTCTAGGTAGAATCTTAATCAAAGTTCGTCCTGTGGACTCGTTTAATTTGGGGATTCTACCTCGCCATTCCACTACGCTTGGTATTACGTGAGACTTTAAAAGTGGGCGATGTAGCATGACAAAAACCCCAAAATGTTCATCAAAAAACATAGATGCTCAATTGTTCTAGGAAAACCAATTCCTTGGGTAGATGATGAAACGTTATATGTGACAGGAAAACAGTACCTGTTGTATAATTATACAAGCTTGTATTGCCAGAAGAGATAAAATGAATGCGAAAACGATGGATACCTTCAGCAGGTTCAACCCAACAGGTATTAATTCATGTTCTTTGTTGTCAATGAATATCTAGTGAAAGGGTGAAAGGGAACTGCCTTTTGCAAAACTGTTTTCAACATCTTTCTCTAAGATGTATCTTTCCCAAAGGGCAAAAACTTGATATAAAATATTGCGAGGGGCTCGGGATACCTCCGCTGAAAGCCCGAATGGAGCGAGTAGGAGAGTATTATACCCTTTGTCTGGGCCGGTGGGGATTTTGAGAGGAGGTATGGTATTTTCCCTCCCACTGTTTTCAAGGCGTGAACAACATGTTGTCCTCATTGCTCTGAGAAATATCTTCCCTTTGCTTATGTTTTACAACATTTAAACTATTGAAAAGAATTTCTGCAAACATGGCGCGACAGAAATTACAGGGAGGTATTAAATGGAGGTCAGAATTTTCCGTTCTCAAGCAACAGCTCAGGTGCCCGACTAGGCGACTATAGGATAGTGCATAACTCACGTATCAACTGTTTCTCATTATCACTTTACACTGTATACACTCTAGGTAAGTGCCGGTGATGAAATAAATGTAAATACTGGAGAAATGGACCACCACCCCAGTGTTAAAGCATAAACACCTCAGATGTAAAACCAGTGTTACAAACATATTTGTTGATTTTGTGATCCTATGCTCTCCAGCTTGCAAAACCATGTAGTCTGCTGAGAGTGATGACATTACCAGCCGATAATGATTTTATAGTGTGGGAGCAATGCTAAAAATTGGTCAATTTCCAGGGATTTTTGGGACTTCCCAAAGTGCGCCTCCAAATAGCAACGATTGTGAGTTGTGTTAAATATGATACGTCCCAGTGACAAGCTACAAAAGTCGATACTTTGGTTGCACCGACTACAAACTTGAATAGGAGGGAGCAGTACGACTTGTGAACGCCCACTATTAAGTTAAATGGCGTATTAGTTTCATACTCAAAGGTCCCATAAACCCATAATGTCCTATGGGGTAACAAGTCTGAATACCCGCAGGTAGTTCCTCACTCCTGTAATATATAGGGTTCCGATAAGGGCGCCGCCTCCTGATAAGAGACGTTACCCGAACACTCTAACAAGTGATCTGCCATACGAACAGTTAGAACTATTGCAATATAGGTAACTTAGAATTATTCATATCATCACGGGTAGTATTCGCTTCAGACAACGAAATTTGCATTTCCCGCAATGATAAATAGTTAACAATTCTTGGTCTTCCCAAGTTGGAAGTTGTTGCCTAATGGCACCCGACTTAGTCATGTTCACACAACCCCCTCAACAAGTGAGGTTGTTTTAACACCGGTAAAATTCAGTTGTTACAGTTAATTCTAGACGGTTGAATCAGCTTCCCTCTTACCAAATGAGAGCTATGTTATTCAGGGGTTTATTATTTCCTTGGGAGCAATTGCTCTGGCTTCTCCCTGTCAATTCAGTTGTTTTTCCCCTTTTCCACAAATTCCGTTTTGGCATGTGTTGTGGAGGACTTACATCCCGGCTAAGCAGCGACTTATTGGCTGCCTTCCATCCAGTTAAAATTTAGGGAATTGGACACAATTTCATTCGATATCGAATCCCTATGAATGTAGCAAACCATGTAACAGCAATTCCACCTTCTGGCACACTGATAACCTTGCCCTGCTGGTGGCAATTACCATCATCAAATCGTGTCTAAAATTTTCACGAAACCAAAATACAAACATATACAAAACTCAATTTTAATTTGTTCTTATGTCCATCCATAAAAACCAAGTCGTTCGAAAATTTCCTCTGCGTGTTGGCCAAGTACGCCACACGTGCAATATGGTATGTGATATAGGATTTCAATTCCTTTGTTTCACTAGAACCATGCTTTTTAACTCGAGAGGAGAGGAGTCTCATGAGACTACAGAACCTGATGAGCTACATAAATTCAACTTTTATTGTTGCTGCTCATGCATGGTTAAGGTCAGGGAAACACGCGTAATCCATGTATCAATAAATATAACGTTAGTGTCTTGTTAGAAATTATCTCAGTGCCCCAGTCATGGGCCCACTTGGGGCATACTAGTATTTGCACTCGGTTGCCACAGTGGTACAGTATCTTCTATAACATGTCTCTCAATTTTGGTTATGCGCAGCGGGGCTGTCTCAATCATAATGGATTTTGGATCACCTGCCTGGCTGACTTGCATACAATTGCGTTTATTTTTTACTTGTGTGGCGTATAATATTTACTGATCAAACATTTTTTTTTTCCCCTTTTTCTGGGCTTGTCTAGCAACACAATGTTGACTCGTTTGCCGGCTGACACCACACTGGCGATAATGACGGTACTGGCAGCCGTGTTAGTAAGGACACCCTGCCGTGTAACAAGACAATATCAATTAACTCGATGATAGACTTCAATCAGGTTCGTTGCCCCAAGGGCCTTGGCATGTATGCACGTTTCCCCTTGGGATATATATGCCTGGGCAGATCACGACGGCACCGAACCACCAACCTCTTTCAGATTTACGAGATGTTACTGGCGATTTATACACATAATACAGACGCATTTTGTCGTACTGGGCAAGATGACTTTCCATGAAAATATACCCATTTCCTAGAGGTCCTAGAGTCAGGGTTTGAAAAATTTTGCTTTTGTGGAAATTTTGAGTTCATTTCACAATGACTGTTCTATTCGCCCATGAGAAGTTGTGCGGTCTTCATATTGCCCTGTGGCATTCAATACCAGTTCTCTCATAGGTGGTATTATCCCCTCGGACATGGTGGGTACTGGGTAAATAGAAATTTGCAATGCACTGATGCCAGTGGTACTTAACATCCCACCATTGAAACTGATTTTTGTCCCCAGCCAAATGAGAAGATTAAGTCATATAACTCGCCTCGCAATGTTCGCACCAAAACAAATGTTTATATTTTGGCTTCTGCCAAACATATGATGTGAAATTATAGTCCGACAAATAAGGACCACTTTCCGTCCATTTCACCAATTGAACTTCATCTGGATTCTGCAAGTATACATCGCCAACAGACGGATCTATACTCTAAAAGGCCCGACGACGACGTACAGGCAGTCACTATGCACTGAACAACAATACTCAGAGCTACTATATAGCTATTTCACAGGTACATTTCCATGATCGCCTATCGAGTGCCTCGTGGCGGCAAAGATGTTCCTATGTACTGTAGGTGAGCGTATTAGCGTCAAATTGCCCCAGTCGGGCGGTGACATATTTCTGCCTAAGACCCACTATAACCAATTTACCCCCTGGGGCGTGATTTAAACGTCCGTGCATGTAATATTCAAAATCCGAATATGCCATTCTGCCAAACTGCCAATGAGCAGGGAGAAGTTTATACATAATAGGGCCCTCAAATGGACTAATGTTTTTAGACTATTCGCCAAAATCGCCTGTGGGCGGCGAATTATTTGCGTGAGGTAGCTCAGACGTTGCCTTTTTTCTCTCTCCTTATTTTTTTCCTCTTTCTTATGATGTGCTTCATCTATTGTTAACTTGCCAGGAGACCTTATTTATGGTCAATGTCAAACTCCAGGTTGTCCAATATTGTTATTTCAACCACAATCTGGGATGGGCAAGTGAATTTGTCCGATTATTTTAATATAACATCCGTCCAGGATTTCGGAGGTTCACTTTACCATGCAGTTTTAGGTATTCAGCTCTTGACTTGTGGATGTGACAGTCTCGTTGAGAACCTAACGCCCACCGCACGTTTAAATGGTGACCTAGCAACCACTAGGCTATAGCATAAACCAGGAATAAGGAAGTGAACGTTCTCGTTGAGACCTGACGCTCACTTCAGAATACACAACTCTACAGCTGTATAGGCTAGGATCGTTAAAATAAACCTAATGTTTAGTAGTGATCAATGCCCAGTAGGCTACCACTAGAGTAGCCCAGCGCCTGAGGCTTTGCTAGGCTACGTTTTCACACTTTCATTATCCAATATTAATGATGAGTGAGTGGATGATAGCCTTATTAAGAAGGCCTAGGCTTAAAATCAACAACACAAGGCACTACCTTACAGAGGTACCGACAGCGTATATCGTCGCAGCCTAAGCTGCATCAGTCTTGAAGTTGATGTGGTGAAAGTTCAAACAAAGAGCCGTGGAGCCTGCCGTGAGCTCCAATTCATAACTACACAGGAGTACCACAGGGGATTTACACGCCCCACTGCATTGAAATCAATCGAAGCTTAAGCAACCCGCGCACGGTGATTAAAAAATCTACAGGGCTTGAGCTGTGCGAAGGAGCAGCGGACGATGCTTCCCGTCAAAACTCTACTCGTCACCACTGAAGCCGTCGTCGAACTGCTCGTGCTATCTCACGTAATTCCAAGCGTATAGTGGAATGGCGAGGTAGAATTGAGTTAATTGCACTATACCCTGTGGATACTGGTAGACATTTCAGCATTTTTTTCAGATCAGGTCAGTTGCATATAAACTGAAGGACTCAATAGCGACCTACGGGTGTTCATGAATACTCATGCACACAAATTTAAAAATGCCGAAATTGTATTCTCACGAAAGCTCACCAGTGGACATTTTATCCCTATTAACAGGATGATAGGGAAAATATATAATTATTAATATGAATATATGTCGCAGTATAAAGGGTAATGAAAATTGAAAGTTTGGGTATTGCTACAAGACTATTTTACAACGGATTCCCAATGTCCTTTTCGCGAACTCATTCAACACGTGAAGGCAAAATATAAATTCCCCAAGTATGTTGATTATAAAGCACTGTATCATAATTCAACCACAAAAGGCCCTGCATTAGTGATAAAATAAGCTGACTGTTTTGGGTTCTACCATCTTGCAAAAAGTACAGGGGAAAAAGCGAAGAAAAACATCGCGTAATTGGTGATTGTCCCGGACAGAAAGATACAGATGTGGTAAATCTAACTAGAGTACAAGAGAGCTTGCTACTGAATATCAGTCCCTATCTAACAACCTTAATGCGTATATTGCTAGCCATCGTTAGGTCAATTCGTCCCCTTTCATTCGTCACTACGCGGAAAATTTTCCATTGTTTCCACTGAATATTAAATCAATTGACTTTGCAATACCTATCGACGAATCCTACATTCAGACATTCGCACTTAGCAGGAATGGGGAAATGGCCATGTAGTATGGATTCGTTTACAAGTGCGGAAACAACTTTCGTCAATACGGGAAAATTTCCCCATGTCTCCAATGAACTGTTAATACTCGTGCCAATGACTTTACCACAGCATATCGACGAATCTTACATTCGTCACTACGCGGAATGGAATTACCACAGAAACACCGAAAAAAAAGGATTCGTCAAAAAAATGATTGGGAATTATGTCAAAACCTTCGGCTTTTGGACCCACGCCGATAGAATCTACACCCAAAAATTAGGCAGAATATCTATCTAGCTCAAAACCGACAAAAATGCAGATTCGTCAGTACGCGAAACGGGGGACGAATTATAAGGTCGATACAAAGTCGCTCTCTCCCGGTCCCTTCTGACAATAGCATCGAAATATTGTTAACAATAGCGCTCCCGAAGCACTACAAAGGTTATTTTCGGTGACTAGAAAGTACCGGTCTCGACAGAATGGAGAGTTTGGAGAAGTCAAAATCTCACGAAGTTTACTTCTTTCCTAAAGGGGAGGGTTGAGGTCGGTTGTAGTTAGATTTCAACAAGGATTAACCTCACTGATCCGTCACTGCACTATTCAAATATTTGAACGAAGGCACACACACACCACCTAAACTGACAGTTCAACTTTACATTGAGAACTATCTTTAAAATAGAATACCGAAGAGTACCTGAGCTGGAAGACGGCCTCGAGAAGCAGACATAAATTGAACCGACGATGGCTAGACGATTATGATAATTGGACTGACCGAGCTGAGCCGCTCATTCATCAAGCCCGATAATCCCTTTCTCACGAAACCGATAAGGGGACGGAAAGAGGTTGCTTTCCCACTACAGGGTTTTGAAGTTCGCGAGCGTATCATTCTTCTCGATTTCTTAGGATGACTCCGCTCATTGACTTGATATCTTGGTCGCCACATTTGTTCGGGATAAAGGTTCGTCTATCAGGGTAGTTTGTTTTGGTTTTGTTTTGTTTGTTTTTTTTTGTTTTTTTTTGTTTTTTTTTGGGGGGGGGGCAGTATGGGCGGACTGAATTTCACGGTGGCCACACGAACTTTCACTTTCCTGAACAGATTAATATTTATCAAATCTACTTTCGATGTCCAGTGATTGATCCACAATAAGCGGCATGGAACTGAACCACATTTTGAACAGTATTTGAAAACCAAACAAACCAAAACATCCTTATGCAATATAATTTCATACCAGCCCTTTCTCTTGAAATGAAGAACCCGGGGAGGCGAGAAACTCGCATGCCGTACACTTGGTGGCACACCGCAGTAATATCCATAGGAATGTTACGCTGACGTAATTGTGGTCAGATAATCTTCATCGACATCCACTATATCGAACGGACGTGTGCGCGGTCAATCTAAAGTGATCTTTACGACTATGACCTTTTTTTATACTGTGGTATGTTTTATATTTCCCGACAAGAGCTTTTGTAACCGCAGCCGCTGTAATGTTTTCAGGATCACAGTACAAATCACCAAGACATTGTGTCATACTGTTTTATCACAATCTTCCGGCATATAGAGGGTAAATTACGTACTTGTTGGGGAAACGGAAAAAGAGGTAAGTCAGCAGTATATTATAGATTTACTACAATATCATACAAGGAATACTTTTTAAACTGTTGTTTGGTAGGGTAGTATCAGCCCTGCGTAGTGATCCGTCCTAACAGGAAAAAAAGACAGGGAACGCAGGTGAAACATTGTTAATGTGCAATGTTATTTTGAGCTATGCCCAAATGGATGACAGAAACCAATGATAGGAGGACTATGAAAGGTGTCTGCGGTGGCTACCAAAGTAATCACCTAACCATAACTTTGTTACCGAACCTAGTACCCCCCCCCCCCCCGGGCACACATCCTGTCTGAATACTGCCCTAACACGAACACAATACTTAAAGGGAAACTCCGCAGGAAGAGGTATGTTCCCTGCATTTCTAGATATTTTTCAGACATTCCTAACTGGTTTTTTTTGATGGACTTGAAAGACCTCCGTTATCATTGTCACAGTGAATTCAAACGTCCCGCCCCTGGTTGCATAGTCATAACACAGCGCGATTCAGTGCACAGCGCCATTATTTGCATAACTTTCGAATATCCCCCAATATCGTGACGAAGTCAACGACCAGATGCCTCAGTGTGTTCCTGTACGTACGTACGTGGGCTTAGCGCTCAGCGCCCAGAAGTAGCAGAACGCCAGTTCATATCATAATTTCCTTTCAAACAAAGAATACTGTTAATTGAGATCAAATTGGATGCATAATTACACTGGTGGGGAGTCTCCAACTCTTCTAGTGAGTTATTGCTACAACCGATTAGAAAATATCACCAGAAGCAATAAATTGCCCACTCGCCAACAAACTTTTCGAACTCGCGCGATCCTACGTTACACACAAAGTCTATTAGAATGCCCATTGAGTTAAGTGTATGGGGAGATTCCACTGTACAATTTCCCATTGACAGTCGTCGTAGAAGGCGCATAATCTGATTGGTCAGTTTTTGATCAGTGAATGCTTGTTTTTGGTTCAATGGAGTATGTCCCCCGGGCCCAAAAAAAATCCAGTCATTTTGTTCGACTTTTCGTCAAGAAATCGGGGTGAAAATGCTAATTTAGAAAGGGGAGGGGTAGTACTAATTACAAAGTATGATTGTTTCGACGAGGCCATGCTAAAACTTCGACTGACGTGATCAAATAACAGTTCATAGTTGGACTGGTATAACATTGTTATCGTGTTATTCGGTTTATAAATATCCCAGCCGTCTGGGTCTCCGCTTACGTCACATTGAGGAGGATTCCTCAATATCACGCTGATGGCACTGTGCACAGTGGCGCTGTGTTTATGGCGCTTAGCCAAAGGCGGAAGTTTGAACTCGATGTTTTGATCTTGGAGGGGCTCGTTCGAAATACGGATGCGTGGTTTGAAAAGAATGCAGAGAGGTAAGGGAAACATGTCCTCTTGCCTGGAGTTCCCCTTTAATAAATATAACTAGATAATGCTTAGCGACACATGCTAAGTGTACTGGTCTCCTGTAGTAACGGACACCCAGAGAATTCGTCAATTCTTTAAAGGGTTCTAAACACAACACAACACAGCACATACAGGATAGGCACCCATATGGTACGTAGTGTGTGTAAAAGTATATTATAGATCGATCAACTTTACAGAATGATGAATTCAAGATTTCCCAGGCCCTCATGTCGGTAACATCCTGTCCTAGAACCAGCCTAAATGGTCGGACACTCGAACATGCGATTCTTTAACTCACGTTTAGGCCACGCCCCGACAGTGAAATTAGTCAATAGGTAGCCTAGCCTAACCTGAGTCATATATTTGTGTTACCAACATAACTGGAGTGAAGTTTGAAAATCAGAAATTGGTGAAATTACTCGAGACTCCCAAGCCGTATTCAGGCCCATTAGAATATTAACATTTTACAGTGATACAAAAGCCTAATCCTTCATTCGACCATGTTCTGTGTGAGTGCTCACTTGTAATCGGTTCATTTTGCAGAAAAATGATTCCATCCTTCATTAGTTCCCCGCGGCAGTGTTTCCAATGCCGTGTATGCTATAGTGTCACAACGTTCGAGTGTTCGGGACTATGCAGGTCTTCTCTACACTATATTATCAGTCCCTTGCCGTAGTCGCATCTTACGGAGAGGCGGGTAATACTGTAAACAGTAAATCATGAGGAACTCCCGGGACTCCCATGGAAGAATTAAGTTCCTTGTTCGGTAGCAGCTCGCACAAAGAAGCTACGCATGCTAGTGAGCAGCAAAACGTGTTTCGCATCGGAGTTATAACTGCACCAGTCTCGCTCAGGAGAATGACCACAATAGATCTCGCTCAGGGGGGTGAACTACATAGGATTATTGCTGACCCACAATTGTACAACAGCGCAACAACCTGCACCTAACTGCGCAAATAATACGAGATCAAGCGCCGTCCTCGTTCCGTACAGCTACATCAACACGACGAATGGCCGCAACGATAACAATAATTCGATTAACTCATAGAATCTCATGAGGACAATCAAGTAACTTGGGTGAGCCTAATTACTCGCTTGAACAGGCTTGGAGGCTATACCTATGGTCGGAAACTTGTCTGTTACAATGTCTAATATATCCTATTGGTGCGGACTGCTGACAAATAAGCATGCGAACTTACCAGACTTGTAAACAAGTGAATAGGAGTCCGGTCATATGACAACGCGCCCGCTGTCATGTGATAATATATATAGGCCTATATTGGTAGTGTCATCTTCGTTCGCTCTTGAGCCAAGACACCTGAACAAGATAATATTAAATTGTAACCTGTCTCTTGCTCAAATTCATTTTCATTGTTCCTTCAACCCAACCCCGACCATCTTTTATTCGATTGTTGAGGAAGCGGTACATATTATCCAGGGAAATATCTACCCTAAACATCTTTATACACTTTTGAGCAGTACCTGAAAATAAACCATCGTTTCTGCACTCTATGAAAGCCCTAGTACAATTGACATGAACAGAAATGGATGGTTTTCGAATGAATAACTGGTCATCCATGTTATCCTTTCTCTGGTAGGTGCCCACCTTGTTCGATCTCCGGTCAGTTTGACCAGAGCGAGTGTGCTTCACTGCTTAACCATGGATCGGTAACCTGCCCTATGGTCGTTCCTGGGAAGTGCCAGTGCTGATATATTTTAAACCATTTTTCCCTCAATTTTCCCTCAAGTGACCTGACGTTCATGTCACACTTACACGTTGTTGTTTTCTTGTGAACTCTTCCGTAAATTTCAACAAAACTTTACTACAGAGTGCGCACCAATATTGATTTTGGAACCTTCAAGTTATTTTCAACTTCAGAAAGCAAAAGATATCAACCATCCACTACCCAGATACCCAGTCACGAGGCCGTTCAAACACTGTTCGACGGTCGGTTGATACAAGTGCTAATAATCGTGTCAATCTAGTTAAAAGAAACAAAAGGCAACTATCTCTCCGTCCAACTGCAAATAAGCTATAACACAACACATGCTCCATTTCTGAACTTGTCGAAGGTCCAATACAGACAAGTAGTCCGATACGGAATAGTATTGTTTCTCAGTATAGTACAGTATTGTTTCCCTCTTAAGGGGAAGGCATGTAGTGAGTGGTGAGAAACAACCGTTGTCAATTTCCGTTGGATGTACGAGAATTACAAACGAGTCGTGTCCCGCATTGCCTCGATCTGAATAGCAATGTAGCCTTGTACTCTATTCTTTTACTAGTAACTAAGGACCATATAACTCGAAGGAGCGCCAGGTTTATCTATGGCCATTCTCTATGAAAATAAAAAAAATAAAAAAAATAAACTTATTAATTTTCATATTTGGTATCTGCACACTGTTATTATTGTGTCCGCAATCGACGAACTAGCGGTACGTAAATAGGGAGCGCAGGTTTATTTTAGTCAGGGAGGAATAACTCCCTATGAACGACGCTGATGCGGTAGCACACATCTCTTGAAAACGAGCCAAGACTGCTTTTGGATTCAATAAAACTTTTGGAAAAAACAACATATTCGAGGAGGATATCCTCTTTATTGATCATTCTAAGCACAAATAGAATACTTCTATTCCACTTCATACTTTCCCTAATTGGCTGCGTTCCACAAGCTTGGGGCGTCGGTCTCTATTAGTGGTAACATTAGAGAATTCAACAGAGTGGCCGGAGAAAAGTCCACAAAACCATCGCCAATTTCGAAAACCTGAACCGAATCACCTCGAATATGCCTCAGCTCCATCGAAATCGGACCAAGACGCCTCAGTATTTCCTTATCCTACGAATCTCTCATGCAGTTGATTAACCCCGTGGCCCTCCTCGTGATCAGCAGCTTATCTTTCAGGAAGTAGGGTTCTAAACTTGGACAGGGTACTGACCGTCTTACCAGTTGCATAAGCAGCGTGACATCAATATCCTCATCGAGGAAACTGAAATAACGTTCAGTCCAGCTGAAAATCAAGTTACCTTCCAACATCTTGTGCACATTGCTCAGGGCCGTAGGGGTTTTCGAAGGAAGCGCTGTGGTAAGTGGTAAGTGATATGTTACATGCATGTTACCGGTTGTCTAACATGATCTTCCATCTTCCTAATGAGGGTTAACGTCATCTCCGGTGCCTGATTTACCTTGGGCCTCTCCTGTTACCCAAGTAGTTTCAGGTAAAACAAAACGTGCGTTAGTGACAGTCAGGCTGTTCCGTGTCGATACATAACAGCTTGAGTAGACAAGCAAGGGGTGTATATATAGTTTAGTTTAGTTTAGTTTAGTGAATAAGGGTCAGGAAGGACATATGGAAGAAAAAATGAAGGAAAGAAAAATGAACCAAACTCCTAAATAATTCGCCCGTGATTCCTGAAAAATAAATCAGACTGTTCTTGCACACATTCACACTCTTAGAGCAAACAACATTTTCAGGAAGACAATTCCACGCACTGATCACTCTCTGCGAGAAGTAATCTTTACGAATGTCCAATCTGCAGCGCTTGCCACGAAGCTTGAGACAGTGGCCTCTATTTGCAGTAACATTGGAAAATTCAAAGAAGTAGTGGAAGGAAAGGCCAACGAGTCCATGGACAATTTGAAAAACCTGCGATCAAGTCACCCCGAATTCGCCTCAGCTGCATTGAAATTAGACCGAGACGCCTTAATCTTTCCTCGTAGGATAAATTTCTTCAGACAGTGATTCATTCTAGTTGCCCTACGCTGAACGTTTTCAATAACCTGCTTGTCTTTTGCAAAGTAAGGATTCCACACTTGTACAGAGTATTCCAGGTGCGGTCTCTCACCAGTTGCTTAAACAGCCTGACAACAATATCATTATCAAGGGAAACTGAGGGACGTCTAATTAGACCAAGAATCCACTTGCCTTTTCTAGTCTCTTCCGGGGCAAAAAAAAACCCTGCTTGGAATGTTTCAAAGAAGAAACAAGACAACCCAAGATCTTTTTCTATATGCACTTCAATTGATATGTGTGCATTTGTTCGTCATGTGGGTGGTCCTACCCGTGGTTCCAAGCTATGATTAGTGGTATTCCTAACGTGTTTTTCACAAATTTCATCGTGGCTAATTCAGTTAGTTAAGCATATTTAACCTTGGTTGATTTGTCACTTGTGTTAACTTCCCGATTCCTTACCACAATGCACTACGGACCATGTACGCTGCGAGCGGGTATCAATTGAGAATTGATAGATACTCCAAGTGTTATAGACTTCGTCCTCAGGATGTGCACATTTCTTGTTCACTTGTTTTGATTGTTAATGTGTTTTTTTTTCGTCTTGCATTTCTGTGTGAGGGTGCGAGAGGAGTTGGCGAATTACAGGAGAAAGGCGAAT
The DNA here is from genome assembly GCA_026419785.1 of Sclerodactyla briareus. Classification (NCBI taxonomy): domain Eukaryota; kingdom Metazoa; phylum Echinodermata; class Holothuroidea; order Dendrochirotida; family Sclerodactylidae; genus Sclerodactyla; species Sclerodactyla briareus. Next base: position 389,038 of record JAODTK010003599.1, on the reverse strand, counting down.
AACTGGGCGGAAAACATTGGAGCAGGCACAGAGGCAAAGGATAAAAAGTATTGATTTTCGTATGTAACTTAGACACTTAGACTACAAAGAATACCATTCATCTTCGGAATTCGGACCAACGTCTCCTGCCCTTGAATCCCGTTCGTGTGGTTGACGAGTCTACTAGAATAAATATTCGCGTTCAGTGAAAGTATTTTTGTTTTACACTTTCTTTTAAATACATTTCGACGAATGCGTGACCGAATTTATTCTTTTCAAAGTTGCGACCAGCCCATGAGACTAGCGAACCATTCGATCCCATTCTTCATTCTAGTAATAGTTTTTTGAATAACATGTCAATAACTCTGAATTACGCCAAAGGATGTATTTGGCTACGTGTGCATTTTTTTCAGTTGTATATATGTATACGTATACCTGCCGTACTAAACTAGCTACAATGCTATTATTATTCAGCTGTGAGGGAATGTTCTTGTTAGGCTTTTCCTGGACCATTGACTGATTTAATGTTTATACACCTAAAATTCATATTGAAATGAGGGAACGTGCTTCATTTCCACGCCCCGAATAGACATTCCTCTGTGTAGTGACCTATAATAGAATGATGGCCGGTTGTGAGATTCCGTATGCTAACCCAAAAGGGGACATTATAATTTCGGAATATTGCGAAGTGCACTGGGGGAGAAATTAGGAGCACAGGTTTACCGAGCTGAGTAGCTTATTGACTGTCGTGGGACGCATTATGACTTTCTTCAATTACTCCCCCCTGTTTAACTTCCGGCCTAATTCCATTTTTGAAGAAGCGTGATTCACTTTGTGCGGGGAAACACGTCCCCATTTTCATCCGATTTCTGCACACGAGTACATATACAGTGCTTGTGGAATGGAATAACATCCACAACATTGAATGCCGTTCTATTTTAGCTAGTGAGTTGATGCTGCATAGTAGAATTCGAAATTAGAAGTACCTGGTATGCAACAGATCATCTTTAAAACTGACACAAATGAAAAAAGAGAACTCATTTCAAAAGCCCACAACCAAAATTTGGTAATTCTGTCAGTTCCCTATATTAGTTTGAGTATTATATTCTACTTACATGAATTTCCCCCACATGATGACCAGTCACCATTTGAGTAACGATGCAAGGTCGCCATTGGACTTTTAACTGTATATACTGTTATATATGCTGATACATTATAGCAGAACATTTTTCGTAATATTCATACGATAAATGATAAAATTACTATTTCATATGCCGTGAACAAAATTTGTAAAGTTTTCAATCGGATACCATTGTTAGTCGCTTTTCACTAGGTTGGTGAAAATACATGCTTTGGATTGACTTTGTATTTCACAGGGTACCCGGTTACTTCGTGACGTAACAGGGCACCTTGTGAATACAGAATTGCCCCTCTCACACTCGAATCGGTTGAAATTCGTTCTAGGTTCAGGTCGTTCCCTAAATATTCTAGATAGGGGACCCCAATATAGCAGAAGGTATGTCTACATGACCATTGTACTTTATACTGACACCAACAAAGGGTTATATATTCATCTCGAGAATATATTGAAATTAGAATACACGAATTGCTTGCGCAAAATATCTCAATTATTCATTATCAGCAGATCAGGGGATTCTCCGTTATTGGTGATATACTCCTTTACATGTGAATCCATAACTGGCTGTATACAAGCGTACGGCGTTCAGACCGTGAAATGTACGGACTAATGCCGTATGGGATTTTGGGGGAAAAGGCCTAATGGAATCAACAATTTTGGAAGCGTTTTCATGATCGGCAAATTTATACAAAGACATAAAAGATAATCATGCAGCCATGTGCGTGTTAACACTTCAGTGGGGGCACGGAACGTCCATTCTAGGAATAAGGTGATGCTGCACTCTCTCCAAATCAGGCACACAGCGAAACTTCAATAACAATAATCTGGTGACTGCTGTCCGATGGGAGTACTCTCTGAAAAAAATACCACTTGGGCAATTTGTTTCACTCAGCCTTGGTAAACATTCAGTTCTAAAATGGTAGAACAAATTGTCAGGTGTTTTACCATACTACCCACACACCGACCACCTGATGACCATTATGACGTATCATAATATCGTCGACAGGCTTATTGTTATTTCCAACGCAGGCAAATTAAATCGCTTGACTCTTGGTATTTCCCGTTACCGATTTTTATGCTTAGCGTGATTGCTCGTGCCCATACGATCTGCCAGCATAGCTTCAAATATTCCCAAAATACCTTGTAGCTAACATATACCTTTGTCTAACCACCCCTTAGTCTCGCAGTGGGGCCTTTTTAAATGAAAAATTCTCCAGCAAACACAGAAACGTCGTCAGAACGTTCTAGAATGTTCCGTCTAATATTTTAAACATTATTGCGGTGTCATATTCATGTTACAAAGAACATGTTCTGCAAACAGGTAATAGTTATAACAAAACACACATTTTAAACGGTTGAATGAAAACATGATCGGCCTACAATGAGTGAAAACGTCATAGAGTTCACTTCATTGAAAGTTATGAAACTTCCGTGTTCGCTGGGATTATCGTTTAAATGCTGAACCGCCTATACTTGCAATTTTTATATCTAGAATTCTCCCACTTACATGAGGCGTAACGAATAAGGCGCCAAGTCTGTACTGCAGACTGTATTTTTTTCTTTGAAGGAAATTGTGGAGGCTACAAAAAGACATGGGTAATGCTCCTCTCAATCCGTTCGTCTGCCTTCGTGCAACATGGCGTAGTAAGGAAAGTGCGATGAATATTTAGAATTCACACTGACATAAGGCTGCAGTTTGTCCATAGAATACATACAATTTAAAAACTTCTTCACAGCCCCTGGTGGGCTCATCAAAATGAAAACCCATGATTAACGTTAACCTCATGATCAATTCTTGAAGACGAAATAAAGGTCTGTCTTTGGAGAATGTAACATCTTGGTTACAACGTAAAATGTGCTAATTTATAATCGATCCTAATTAATTGTGACATAACACGAGTCCACACATGCCGCGAGCTGTGTAAATAGTCCGTGAAAAAATTCTACTCAAGCGAAATTTACAGTCTCAGCGAATTTAGTGTAGTAACGTTGTGGAACGTTACTCTCCCAAAACCTCCAATTACGATAAAAACCATTGTTCATCCACTGGCTACTCTGTCGTTTTAACTCGATTCTGTTTTTGACCAACAAGATTTGACATTATTTGCAGATTTCGCATCGGATGAAATTCAAAGCGTACTTCACACGTTTATAAGATGTCATTAGTACGGTTTAATCCTTCTTTGCCATTTACCAGGGTTGACAATCGGTACAAAGGCAGAGGCCTCAAAGTACTCATAATAGAGAATGCAGATCGCGGTTGCTGATATTTCTACGTTTCCACGTTTTCGTCGGAACTGCTCGAAACTGCGATACGTGTCTGCATGTGTAACGAATGTGACAGCGCTGTGGCACCCCACAGAACACCAAGGACGACACAGTGTTTGTCTGCCACCTTTCCCCCGGACAGATGATCTCATTAAAACCCCGACAAAATGAGCTATATGGCTGCCGTCTCAACTTCATTGCAAAATCGAATCACTGATGTAGCTCGCAACGTTAACATCATCACACTGTCGCGTCTGCCCGGAACCCGGGTCGTTGAGATACCGGCAACGTTAAGAATGACAACTACTCCGAGTGATTGTCATCTGTTCGTCGCCTCATATCGATATTTGGCGGGAAAACACACATGTCTTCATTCCCTTACCGGAGGATGATCGTACAAACAACTATTTGCAACTCACGAAGCATCAATAAATGTATCAGACTAGACGCTATGGACCAACACCGCCAAAGGGTCTTCACTGACGGGAAATCGTCATCTTCCTATTTATATATCAATGACGATGATTGGGGAGGATTTAAATGGGCTGCTAGTGGTAAGGTAAAGTCGGTGATGATGCAATCACTTCGCCCCAAACGGCAACGCTAGACATAACCCAATGACTTCATTATAACTGACCAATTACGGCGTCCAGGTAGATGACGGTCTGTGGTGCCAAATATTTGAATTAATCAGTTCTGACGAGGGAGCACTTGCTCAATGGCAAACACACGACAGAAGTTTGTTGATCAGAGCCGGTCATTGCTAGTGAATATGACATTTTTATATTAGTACGCCTATAAGTTATTGGTAATTTGTTTTATAACCAGGTCCTCTTACCAAACATAATAACTCGAAAGCCCGAAGGAACAGTAAATTTAATGATCGGGCTCAATACCAACGGCAGCCATATCACTACTTCGAGGTGTTCCGCACATCTAGAACGCAATGGTGGTATCAAGTTGCACCTGAACTGGTAACCTCCTATTGCAAATCCTACATCAATTCATATTCAAATCGTAGAAATGACTTTATCAATGCAAAACACACGTACATTAAGTTGGTTGATCAGAGCCGGTCATTGCTAGTAAATAGAAATGTTTTCTTATACGTTCATAAATTATGGTAAGTTGTTATACCCCAGGTCATTGTAACCACATACTCACTCGGAAGACCGGAGGCACAGTAAATTTAATGCAATTCTTACTCAATATCCACTGGCAGCCATATAACTCGAGGTGTTTTCTGCACATCTAAACTCAATTGTGGTATCAAGTTGTACCTGAATACGTGCATCTCCTAATACATACGTCAAGTCATTCATCGTGAGAATGACTCTATCATTGTCTAGCCTGGTTGTGACTATATCGGTTTTTTCGCTTCACGCAACAAACGACCTGGCGCTATGGCCATTGTCTGAGAACAGGCTCGATGTACCCTCGCAAGAAACACCCGCGTCGCGACAATGAGACCGATATACTGCTTGAACAGCAGTTTACCTCGTTATTGCGAACCATACTCATCACAACAGAGTGGTTGTTACGCCCACAGCCAGACCGACTGGACTGTTATTCTATCAGTTCCCGGGAGTTTCTTCTCCTATTCGGGAGATAATATTGTCTCCTGTGGAGAATTTGATACTTCATTGAGTCTGCCATATTGTATTTTCACACAATGCAACGTTCTCCTATATACAATATATAGGAGACATTTATTTCCACCCCTCTTGAAATTATTCCGGTACGAGTCTTCAATTTCCATTGCATATTCAGGATCCCGGTTTCCCATCTACAAGAAAGCTTTGTTGGTTGTAGTTGTCAATAGAATTTCGAATATTTGAAGAAGAATAGACTACTTCAGTGGTACTTTTTGGGATCAGATGTGGTCACAGTCGTCGGCAGAAGCCGGTTCGTTGTGATGTAAATTGTCGTTTGATAAAGAGAGTGACATTGACTTGTAGTAGCATCGTGTCATGTCTATGGAAACACACGCTAGTGTAATTATCAACCTAATGTAAAGTTACTCAAACAGCGCAGCGTGTGTCACATCTGGGAACGACTGTTTGTATCCACGGTTCTCCGCCATGAATTTCATATCTGTATTAACATACCGAATCTCCCGAACAGGAGAATGGCAGAATTCTCCCAAACAGGAGAATCTCTCGGACTGTCTATACGAAAAGGTCACTATCAACTAAGCTCTCAGAATACTCAAGTTAACAGGGCCGCCGCTCATTTTTATAAGGCAGAACCAGCGCTCCTCGCCCAGGAACTAACCAACAACCCATGGGTGTTTAGCACAAGCACTAGGTACTTGGGGCTACGCTGGCTTGATATGTATTCCACTATTGAATCCACTATGATTGTAGCCTAATGCGTTTCTCGTTCCTTCTTTCCCTGCCTGGTCACTAGCTCGATAAACTTGTTATAACTTGTTTTTCTAGTGATAAAAAACCCGACTATTCTTTGTAACATGAAGTCAGCAAAGATAATCCGCCGATCTCCCACAGTGTATTCTGTACACGTTGCTCATTGGAATGGACCACTCATGGTTTTGGCATGGATTGCCGGATCGGTGGGAATAACGGTGATAACTGGTTAGTTTTCAATGACATAAGGACTAAGTGACAAGATCCATACAGCTTCTCTATAATGATAATCAAAGACGTTAAAGCCGTTCGCATTGCGCACAGCTGCTAACTTCAAGTTGTAGTTGACTGTTTTTATGTCTAAAAATGAGGACCATGAAACCGACTCCGGGGTCCGAAATTCAGATTCATGTTATTGCATTATAAATTTTGTTTCGTCTAAATCATCAGTTTTTTTTATTTCAATTTAGCTAGCGTGCAAACATAGCTGATGAGACGGTGCTTACTAGAGTACAAATTAGTATTTATCAGTTATTATCCTTTGTCGCCTCTGGGAAATTCACTGGCCCTCTGTCTCCGACACTGTTTACCATCCTAACCCAGATAGTATTACGCACCAGTTACGCACAAGTAGCTGCCCTTGATATGGCCCGACTCTACCTAAGTGACAGGTGTCGGCCTATGTTTGTATGAGTTGATGTATATCGGTTCAGCTATTCGTTTGAGTGTCATTTAGTGTCCGCAAGGCCCGTCTTGGGGTAGGGTACTACGTCTACTGTTCCAGCTGGCAAATATACCGAAACTGCGACTTGAACAATCCCCTCGGTTCATGCCAACAATGCTCCATCCCACCAGGTTCGAAACCGTAGAGGCCTATCATATTTTCCACAACGTCTGTCTCGGCTAAATGTTCCAAGAAGAAAATTTTCGCATTGCTGTTTGGCCGGTGGATGAGAAACCGTCCGTATTCAACAGCCTGATGCGTTATACACATGCCTGATCATTCAATGAAGTTGACAGCTGTGGTTTCATATCGCGTATTATGGCTGGGGATTCCATATGCGTATTCGAGTCCAGTACGCATTAAGTAGTGAAAATCGCTGATTTACGTGGCCGAGCGGGGGCCAGTGTCTGGATGCCTACTTAGTTGCAAAGATAGATATGGTTCCACAGAGCAAGAAAAAAATTAATTGAATGAAAGCAAACCATCACTGAATAGGCGGAATGAGCACTGTATGCATCTTACGGGAGGCAATACCGCGAATGAATTCATGGAATATCTTCCTCAAGAAGCAAAGCAACGGCAGCAGATGCATGGCTGTTACATTTTTATGGTCTTTTCGCACACACTTACAGTGTTTTCTATTTTGAAGCGAACGTTCGTTTTTGTAGATATGGGATTTGCACATCCGCCCCAATACGCCATACGCATCTATGGAATCCAGCCTTAAATCATCTGTATAAAACCCTGCGGTTGCCACACCCCGTCCGTAGTCATGAAATAAATTTCAAACTATACAAGAACGGGACTTAAGCTGAAGTGAAGTAGTAAACAAGTGCTGAAATGCAGAAAAACAAGCTTTTCGATCGAAACTTCTCAGCTCCCGTTCCAAAATATAACAACCATTCCGTTTACGGGATCCACTTCCTTCACATCTACATCGGCATTCTCTCGTGGAAAAAGTTTTTGGCAATACAAGAGTAAAAGCCATGAATACTTGCCAAGCACGGCAGTTCGCAATGGGCTGCGCCCTTTTTATGTTCTTTTCGCATTTTACACTAACAGTCTTTTTGAAACAAGTTCGTGTTTGTAAATATGTGATTTGCACAAGGGCTTGTGGCAAGCCACAGGCTTATAAGAGAGGAGATTGGACGCGTATTGTTACCAAAAGAGATGAGGGCGCTTACAAGCAGTCACATGCCTATTTGAAGAGCGCCCATCATAGCGGGCTGCCGATGGTCAGTTCAGTTCTCAGTTCGTCGAAAACGTAAACATTGTATTCGTAGAATGTTAGTGTACGGTAATTAGGTACAAATTTGTGTCGACAAAGTTGTAGTCTACAGAGTCATCAATGCTATAGTGTGTGAACACTTTCTCAACAATAGCTTTGCAACTGTTCAAAACAGCACTGTTAGACCCACCAGGAGAGGGGGAAACCACACCATTTTAACAGCCTTTCGAATATGACCGACCGAATTCGTGCTCTTCCACTAGATGGCGGAAGTTTTGCTTGATACTGTCGTACTCAGATAGTCAAGTATAGGGCACAGCGTGAACATACATTCGATTGAAATACAAGATCATCAATACACTTGGAATAACAGACAAGAGGCACACGGCCACCAAAGGGGGGAACCAATTCCCCACTATCCAAAGACATGATATATTTCCGTCAACTTTGAATTGAAATGAGAAGTTTTGGCACGGATGTTGAATGCATAATCAAGACCGGAATGAAAGCAGGAATCGGTTGTTTTAATTGCTGCTGAAGGGGCAGCGACTGTTTAGTGACGCACTCGTAAAATCGTCCGGGTAGTTTCCGAGTCCGTTTCCAGAGCACATTACTTCGCTGTCAAAGTATCGCAGGAGTACATTGTGGATAATAACGCAGGCAGGTTTTAACAGATGAGAAGTGGCATATCGCGCGAAACCATTTCTCAAAAAGCGATAACTTAAATTAATCTGTGTCAAACTTTTGTTATTCACTCCGTGACGCTTCGTTTAGGCTGTAAAGAAATTGGTAATATAGACTGCACTGACAATCATGAGTGATTCATCCGTGTGTCAGCTGCGAAAGTCTGCTGGCGACCAACTTATTCATCCAATATGTTCAGGAAAAAAAAAGGATCCGTATTGTACATTTTCTTAATCAACTTGTGTAAAACCCTACAGCTACAGATAACAGGCCCCACTATAAAGCTATATAGTGTAACTGTACTATTTAAACGGCACCAGGGTATCATCGGTGATTTAATTATTCTCAAGAAAGCGCACTTGCACAGGAAAAAACGGTGCAGGGATTATTCTGTTGGCAAGAACAGCTAATCTGATATTGTTCAGATGAATTACTTATAAGCGCGTAGATAACGGAAGTACAACACTCATACAGAACGCATCATTCGGCAATTAGATATGTCTTGGTTTAGATCGTTACTGTGTACAGAATACAGCTTTCTCCTTGTGAAGCATTCTATGAGATGCCTGAAACACTACCGTATTTTTAAAGGGACCATTGTCGTCTGGTAGCGACGGCGACATTCGCATGACGACACACTAAAAATCGGTTTTCATGCTATTCGCTACCGATTTTAATACATCGTCACAATTATATATACATGAATTGTCTCGATATATCGGAGGCGGTTGTCTTAGTGACTTGGTTTTGAAACGATGATGCCGTGGCAACTCCTCTTGTGGGAAAATTCCATCGTTTGTGATGGATTATTGATAAAAAATTTAAAAAAAAAAAAAAAACATTCGATAGAATTCCATCCCTGTTAGTTAATAATAGGCATCTCGTGAAAATCGTACAGCTTGGAATATTCAATTTTTCCAAAGTAATTTAATCACCATCTAGAAATTTGGTGTACAATACGTCATTGCTACACGTGCGATATTTCTGAATGGGTAATAAGATGATCACTTCAACACTTGCTCCTCGCAACTCACGGAAAGATCCAGGATTCGGTTAGACAAACTTGCACATGCAATGCAGAAAACACCTTAACCTAAACGTCACTTAATATCTAAATTAATATCTAAACGTCACAAGTGAAATCCCCAAGAATAGCAAGTATATCGAGATATTATGTCCTAAAAAAAATACCTCAGTCACGTACGAATAAAACGTTTTTTTTTTTTTTTTAGGTAATTATCGAAAATTAGTACATGAACTCTTGTTTCGTCAGGTCGGAGGTCATCTGAATCTGAATACAGATGAAGCTCATACTTATACAACCAACTTCTCCTCAGTGTTTATAGTGCAAAATAGTGCCAATAGCGGCATTTAGGTTCTGGCTTTGATAATTTCCGATTTTTTTAAGCCGCATGTCGGAATGTCCTAATGATACCCAGTGGTTCAAACTAAAATTTAGCTTAGGTCTTAATGAGGGGAGGGAAAACAACGTTCATGCCAAATGTTATGTAAAGTGATTCAATTAGCCACACCCTCATACGCCTGGGAAATGAGTTTCCACCAATGTATCAGCCTCATAGCACAACAGATCCGCGCGTCAGCAGAGTGAGGTTTCCTAACGTAAAACTAAGAGTAAGAGAGTAAGGGACAAAGAGATTGCCATTGTTGACAGACATTAAACTGTATTCATATCCGTCTAATTGATTTCAGTAATTACGTCTAATTGGCATCTTTGGCCTGGTAAGTCTTCGTCGGATTACTCCTCGCAACGACTATAGTAAAGGCATGAAATTTTCCTTCCGATGATGAGACTCCATCTCAGGTCTCGTCCGTGTCAGTCAGAACTTCATAGCTTCAATTTTGCCACCGCATCAGTTTTGTCAGTTCGTCCCGTTCCTAAGAGATCGAGAAAAATGAAAGCACTCAATTTTCTTACATCTCATTATACATGAGACTAATTTCGGATGTGAGCAGGTTTTAGTGATCTCCACAAACTTGTGGGGTTTTTTTTTACGTGGAAGGTAATCAAAGTAACGAAATATTAGGTAATAACTGGACTTACCCGAGAATGGTTGTTGTGCGTCGAAATATCCACATAGTTTTGAAAACATAATAATAATAAGACGGTTCGGTAAAATTCTGATGTCGGTGATTGTTGGGGATGACGTTACAGTACAGTGTTTTGTTTGTAAAACAATGGTGGTTGGATTTTAGAAAGGACTAACTCCCTTGATTTCCCGTCATTATCGGGTAGGCCTCAGTTTAATCGAATCCAATTCATGGCGAGTTAATCGCTAGACTTGCTGACTGACTGAATGCCGATACTCCAAATCCGCATGAGTTTGTTTTAGCCTTTCTTTTAAAGGCTGTGGAAGTGCGCATTATCATAACCCACATCCCAGTTCTCAAAATATTCAGTTTCGTAGTATGGAAATTTAATTGGGTATAATGTCATTACAGGGTACGAAATGAATTTCGTATGAGTTACACAATAATTTTTGATTTTTTCGTTCCTCTATCAGTACATGTTGTGAGTTGTTTTTACAATGACCACGAAGCCCGCTCTGTGTAGTCTTCAGGTATCGTCAGTTTCATTCACTCAGGTATATCATATCGCGTGGAATGAGGTAACATTTACATTGACTTTGGTACGATTGGTTTTTTTTTGTTGTGTAACAGCTATTTAGCTTCCTCGTTTCTCTATGTCATGAAACCTAATAGTGGTCACTAGTAGTATAGTTCCACTCGCCAAAGATGATATATTTCTGCCCGCTACACATTTCTCAATGAAGAAAGTATCGAATGACAATTGTAGGAATAATGTGTCGTGTCCAAGAGAAACTGAATCTGGGTTAAGGGAGTTGAATTGAAATTTTCTCGAGTAGGGGACTCGGTGTTAGGACCAGGTGTCTTATATGTATGCTGCAACGACTGGAAGGAGTGAGTCATTTTTTTTCTTCAAATACTACGGATACCCCAATCTCCATGCCCTCTTAACTACTTCTAATCGACTCAACACAAATATTTGCAGACCGTGAGTGGCTGAAAATGGGGATGGTTACATTTAGTCAGGCTGCAGGTACCCTGCCCATCTTAGTAGATGTGTATAGCCGATTCTAATGGAGATTGTGTAGTTGTGACCGCTTTACTGAAGATATTGCGGTCTTTGCCAAACTGTACCCATGCGATCCCTACCTCCACTAGTTACACCACAAGCTTCCGATCCCACAGGAAGTCTCACATTTAGACAGAGTCGTGTGGGAGTGAAGGTGTAAAGCGCACTAGTAATACCACATTCAACCGTACACTCCTCACTCACATACGCACAACACTTGCACAACCCCATCCCCCATCTCCCTGAACCTACTCCGGTCGGTCTAGTGAGGGGGCCCATCCCCCGCCCCCCTACCGAGTCTCGTGCTGATAGGCACACGGTGGACAGGATCGTCTCGTGAGGCGCACCATAGTTTCAAAGAGCCTGTAGGATCAGGTCTAACCCCAACATCCCGGCCTCCCCGGGAACTCTGGTAACAGACCACGGTTCTACCAACGATATCAAAGAGTTGCGATGAATTGAGGCAGTTAAAAAATAATCGCAACGCGCCACCTCAGCCAGGGTAATCATTACGTCGCACTGAATATAAGCAAGAGTGGAACCACAATTTAAATTTGGCGACCAATTCCATAGGTTTTAAGGAGTTGAGGAGTTTCATGACGAAGTATTCGTGATTTTATACGTAGAATGTAAGAAATCTGGACATTATGTATGCAATATCGTAACACTCAACTGTGCCTAGAGGTTTCATGGAGTTAAAGCCGGAAGGTACCCAATACTTTGCAAATAAAAACCTGAATAGGAACGGATAATGAAAGAAATATATATCAAAAAATTTATAAAACTGGTGTTGACCGACACCAGCAACATTCCCAACACTGACACCGACACCGTCGAGGGCCCGAACACCACACCAATACCGACACAAGGTCCATCCATCTTGGTGTCGTCATTGCTGTACGCAATCTGCAAAACACTGCTGTCCACTAAGTTCCCCAAGAGCGTTCACCAGGTACACGGAATAAGGTGATGTGACGTTTGGCGTGGGGGTAATCACAAGCAGACGGCAAACTTGCACCTTATGCGGCGCCATTTACCTCGTGAACACGGTGTACACGACTTCTCGACCGTTCCATTTGTACACAAGTCGTGATCATTAGTGGTGAAGTGGGAATTTCGAATAGCAACTCGACTTCACGACTTGTAATCCAAGATGGCGAAATTCGCACAAACTGAGTGAAAAAGCGGAGCCAAATAGAAAATATCCCACGTACAAATGAAAGATTCAGGTCAATACTCTCGAAGATGAGAACATTCGGAAAACAATCACTGCAGTAGTGCGAACCATTCTATAAATAGCGAAATTTCGGCCCAAAAGGCTGTCCGCCGAACGTCGGCGATCGAGTGCCTTTCGCGCAACCAATACCCAGTGTAGTAACGTTTATCGTCAAAAACTTCCGATTTTCGAAAGTTGCTGTAAATGCTCAAATTCCAATAATACCCCTTCAATTCTCATTGATTTTGATTAATATTCTAGGAATAATGAAAAACACTAGTATTAGTCTCTTCATTCCAATATTTGTACAGTACAGGGTGTTTTTAATTTCGCTCATGTAGGCCGCCATCTTGTATTCCCATTTTCACGACTTGTTTTTCTGGAACGCAATTCACGAGTGGAAAGTCGTGATCACGAAATTCACGAGGTAAATGGAACGCAGCATTACCTACCCCTCGTTCGCTCCTGCTCCAACCCTTCGTGCGGAGCGTTCAGTGAGAATGCAACAGGTACAATTTTTAAGTCTTTGGTATGACCCGACCGGGATTCTAACCCCGATCTCCCGGGTGGAAGGGCGGACGCTCTGCCAAGTGTGCCAACCACTTGGTTTAACATACCGCTTCTCCTATCCATCTTGGTCTATGGTGTAAAATAGGTGAACACACATTACGCCAGTTCAATTGTTTCTGCCGTATCTCTAACAGCTTGGACGCAGTGCATCTAGCTTGCTACGAATGAGTCTATATCTTACTAAGCAGTGTATACTACTCCAGCAAGAGTACTAACAATAGCACTAGTAGCTAGACAACAAGTGAATTCGTTGAACAAAATACGCTACAGCCTAAACTTGAGTCCAACAAGTTCACTTGTCAAAACATTTATTGCACGAATCTTCGAGTTGTGTCCTAATTACATTGTTCATACTTTCCATTGAAAACAGTTCGACGCTCAGCAAACCCCCCATATTTATCATATATCCTACTTGTCTGTTTCTCCGATGATGCGTGTATGGTTAGTGGAGCGTAATGCCACAAACGTTCGACATAATGAACGTAATTAAGGCATATTGACATGGTTCATGCAGAAAATCTTATGCATTGGACAAGGCGATGTCGTTTATTTCGACGAGCATTGACAACGTTTCTGGGTTTGGAAGATCTCATAAGACCAAGCACTTCACGCACACAAATGCGTACACTTTCACATTAAGACCGCAATAACCAACCAAAGTGGTCGCATAAATACCCCCTCCCTCAATCTGCTCAAGGCAAGGCGCAACGGCCCGACGCAACCAGTCGGTACGAACACAAAACGTTTATTTCTACTCAAAAAGTACAGGGGAGCAGCGAAGGCTCAAGATAAATCTGGCGCCGGAGATGACGCCACTGTAAAAACCAATTAGGGAAACGGAAGATTAGTTTAGACAACTGCTAACATGCATGTGTCATCGCCATATCGTCTATCAGCCGTTCCCATACTGACGCACGACGAGCTCCATAGTTTGCAAACGAATTATTACCGGATGCTAGCCATAGATACAAGAATGATGACATTAAGAACAGATGACCCCTTGTTGATAAAAAAACAAATAAACCTGCAATAGAGGACTACGAGAGCGAGGCAATTATTTCTTCCTAGTGGACTCTACAGTTTTGTGAGTTGCAGCTATCATCCACGTCAATGCCAGTTTCGGTGGGGAGATGATACATCTAAGAAAGTTAGTCCCTCTGATAGGCTTGGGCAGAGTAAAAGATTCATTTAGGAAGCGTCTGCGTGCTTCACCCGAGCCACCCAATAAGTCTAGCTGAAAGAGGTACTTGTAGCTAGGTTACGGCTTGTCCTGCCGCATCCATCCCCAAGTTTCCTGTTATGCTCTTATTTTTCGCTATTCCAGCCTCTCCTCTAGTGCATCTTTCGGCCCACCTCCCCGGTTCCACATAAAGGATCAAATGCCTAACTTCGAAGCACCATTGTCCTCTAACAGGCAGCCTTGTAACCTTAACCTGGTTCGTGCGCAGCAACCTTGTGGGGATTGGCGCTGTGATATATGCAGACGGTTTTGCTGATGCCGGAGTTGTCAGTAGGGTTACTGGTAATCATAATGTAGATGCATGTTCGAATGCTTTCGTAACACCCGGCAGGGTGAGAGATCATTAATTATGGAACGGTATAGATGTAATGAACACAGTAAATTCGCGAAACAGCGTTCTGGAGCTAAAATCGAGGAGCTGCAGATGCACGCCAACTGAAGGAATATGTTCCATTTGAAAAAGTTTTCGTAAGGTGTTCGTTGTTTTTTTTTTTTTTTGTTTTTAGCAGCGACGCTACCAACGTTACCACGACTAAAAAAGGGAAGCACCAATATCAATATGAATGCTAGATCCGCGATTCCAGTTCAACACAATGAGTCATAAAATACCAGTACCGTTCTCAAATGGAAAGCGGTGTTTCTGAAGTATAAAACTCGCAAAGAAGCCATTTGACACAGCCATTCGAGAAAAAAATACTCACATTTGCATAGGTCAATGCAATGCTAGAAATCCTCTCCACCAACAATGAAATGACGGGAATACATCCGATTAAAATAATGAATTGCTCTTATCAACAGATTCAACATATATTTTTTACTAGCTACCGTACTTTCAAGGGTTTGGAGCACAGCAGTAACAGGAATTTACTGCTTAGCTGGAAGGCCGGTCGGGGTACCCAACATACGCTCCATTAATAAATGAAAAAGGCAGTCTTGGGACCATTCAGTATGACCTAACGTTTCATAACTTCGTAAGAAAAGCAATGCTTAATGGTCACGAGACGTGATTTTCGCGTAAAAGTTTATTTTCTTACACGTCGTTTTCGATTTCCGTGTCGCTGTTCCGATTTTAATAATAATAATAATAATAATAATAATAATAATAACATAACAAAATACATACAAAATACCCAAATGCGCTTAACAGAAACGGAGTAATTTTCTCAAATCCTATTGAACATTACAGATTTCAACTTAGTTTTACATGTCTCCACAACAGAATTGCACTCTCTAACTGTGATATCAACATTGTTCCTCGAACGAGAAGCATAAACCCGACCTTTTCTCGATCTCCAGCTGATTTAGGCTTTAAACGAGCTAGGCTCATGTGAGAGACCAAGAGATGAAGATCGAAGATTACGAGAAGGCCGATGATCAACAAGCATGTCATGCATGTATTGTGAGGACATGTTGTGGATTGCCTCAAACAACATGAGCAGAAGCTTAAACTCAATGCGATGCTCGATGGGAGACAGTGCTTAGAATGGGCGTAATATGTTCTGTTTTGTGAGTACAAGTTACAATTCTGGCGCTCCGTGCTTGTGAATTGGAGTTTAGAGATTAGAGAATCGGGAAGACCAAATAGCAGACTGTTGCAATAGTCCAGTTTAGAAATTCAAGACTATGAGACAAGCGGACTTAGCCGTGGGAAATGTAAGCCTATTACGTAGGCGCCCGGTGTTACGGATCTGGTAGGAAGCCGACTTCACCATCATGTTAACATGATTGATCAGTGTTAAATCAAAACTGACACCCAGAGTCTCACTGGCCTGCACCCAAGATGGGACTGGTGTACTCAACATTGATTATGGATATTTTGTACTCGACTCTTCGTTCCAAAAACGGTTATTTTTGGTCTTGTCGAAATTTAATTCAAGTCGATTTGCTGTCATCCTTTACCAATATCGGTCGAGCAATGCTCAAGTCTCACACAGTCCGCAGCAATAACAGCAGTAATATTCCATTCAGCCTTCGAAATATTTGTTTTGTTGAGAAAAAAGCATCAATGATATTTCATATGAATGCATAGGTGTACTACCTTCAACTACAGAAGAACTCCAGTCAATATCACAGCACTCAAATAATTTTTATTCCTGGAGAAAATGTAATCAGTCCGCGAATATAGAAAAAAAAAGACGCCCGCCGCAACAATGTATATGTTACGTCACAATGTCTATTCCACGAAATTAGGAATTTTGGGATATACCATCGTTTTCAATTGTAGTTGTCGTATCAGTCAATATCATTGATTACTACATTATGGGTAGCTCGTGGCTGGGAAGCAGGGCACGAAATTGAGGCTGAATTGAACTTCAATCATTGACCACTCTATCCCATTATATAGTTCTTTTTAGGCCGTTCGGACAGGGTTATTTGGCATCGTTCACTCTTACGTGAAAATGCATACGGATAGCAGATTCCTCTGAGGACATTAAAAGACTCCGTGTTTACGTGTCTTCAATCCCAATCCATAATCTATATGTCGTGTACTGATCCATCTCATTATCTACCCGTTAGTCTTCCGTCTGTATGTTTGCCAGCTGTGAATCTGTTGTCGATCGTTTTTTTTTCCCCTTTTTCTTCTCGGTTTGTTTGTCCATTTTTTTCTCGGTCACACTGGAGACGCGCAATCCTTTTTATCATACTCTAATCTTCGATACGGAGTTCTGCTTTGCTAAGATTCCTATGATCACTCAAATTACTGATTGATTCAGTAAAAGCATGTCCATATCACCTGATATGTGACTAGGGACTGAAGGTGTTGACATAAACCATCGTCGACAGCGCTGAGAACGTAAAACTATACAACTAAAAATTATGTATACTGTATCGAGACACGTAAAGCAGACACTTCGTATCAGTAGCGGCGAGTTGTGAAAAGTACACAGTCACTGAAGACTAACTACAGAAGGGTAGAATTATTGGGGACAGTGGGACAATAGGAGACACCATGTCTCCCACAGCTCTCGGTGTTGTTCCACGTCAGACGCGGCAGAGTGGGCAGACCGCCAGACCGCTATTTCACTCAATATTGAACGAGTCAATTTAGCGCCAAAATAAGTTATTGAAAGGTAGAAAATATGGATTTCTAAGACTCCCAGTGAAAACTCAATTTACTACATGAACCATTGACAGTCACGTTCCTATCAGCTCAAAATGTAACCACAGAACTACCTCTCGTGATAGTACATGATTTAGGAATAGTGCACCGTGCTGTATATATTATCACCAGGAGAAGACAAGAATATAATATCAGGTCGTAAGCAGACATCAGCAAACGGGAGATGTAGTGTCCCCATAGGCCCGACGGTGAGGGCATACATTTGAAGACTCACTATGGAATAGGAACATGGTTTCGAGGCTGACAATCCTTAAGGCAAGTGGAGATTAGGACGGTGATATGTACAGCAAGCAAGATAAAAATAGAGAGTTGATTGAAAAGCATAGAAGAAACATAACCCGGGAGGCTGCGCGCAAGCGTGGCGCTAATCACCGAATCGATATGCAGTGAATATACGTACATACTGCACAGCTGTGATTTGTTTTGTTTATCAGTTCACGCTGGCTGTGTGGGTATAGCAGGTAATTGTCATGTTCTTAAATACGTTGCTTCCAGAATGATAATTCCTTTTTCAATGATGGTTTTCATTACTCGAACTCCATGAATAATACATTTGAAAGTGGCTATTGGATCATGCCACAGATAGGTTCCTTTTATAACTACAGTCGATTAACAAACAAACAAATTGGCACATATGTGCCCAAGCTATACACACTCAACTAGGATATAGGAAAAAACATGACAGACGTGTGTGTGTATTGGGAACACTTGAATTCGTATTCAATATTAGCTCATCCTTAACTGCTTTATATACTGTGATATATATATACCATTTCCATGTGTTAACCAGGTCAGAGATAGAATTAATATTTTCAATTGTTCACATAGCCTAATCGTGCTAATATGAAATGTTACAGATGATGTACCGTTATATGGGACATGAGAACAGTTCGGAATTCTGCAAATTATTTAGGGTTTCCGGTGGTTCGCTGTGAAAACTTGTTCATATACACTTTACACATGTTTCCTGCAGGACACTTGCACTAGTGCCAGAACACCGGCTGGTCAACTCTGTCATCGAATATATAAAGCCTCCATAGACTGTGATGACATTTGATTGTCGAATATGACTTCTGGCCCCAGTTTAATCAGAGTTAATTTCATGGCTCGTAGCGTCGTGGTCAATTACCTGACTGATGAGTACCTTGTCCGTGAAACTTTATTCAACATGTGCTCGTAAAGAAGAATGATGAATGTGATGTAATGTGCGTATTCTTGAACTGTGTATTCAGATGTGATATACAGCCCAGTGTGAGTATATATACTACCCATTTTCAGTTCGTATTTTATTGATGTATGCTTCAATATATTTCCAAAACAAGAAGCTTCGTGCAGAACTGTTTCATTCATTGATGATACGTTCGAAAATCATTTTTTTCCATGTGCGTATTCTTGAACTGTGTATTCAGATGTGATATACAGCCCAGTGTGAGTATATATACTACCCATTTTCAGTTCGTATTTTATTGATGTATGCTTCAATATATTTCCAAAACAAGAAGCTTCGTGCAGAACTGTTTCATTCCTTCATGATACGTTGAAAAAAAAAAATCTTCAGATTCGCCACGAAATAGGGCGCAGTAATCACGATTCGAGGTTGAAGAACAAATCCCCTCATGACCAGTAAGACGAATTGATCCGATCGTTAATACTATCCTTGTGTTGAACTGAGAAGGGACTGGATTTTCACTTCCTCGATCCGCCGCATCTCCAGGACGCCGCTGTCGGAGCCGTATGTCCAACGTGAGGGCTCTCGGGGAGACGGCGGTAGGGACGGGTAATAGTGACAGTAGGTGCTGATTAATGGTTATGGCCGACGTTGTTCGGGCACCAGCATGTTGGTCCATGGAGCTATTATATTAACTGGAGAGAACATCAGAGCGCGTATTGTGTGCCCTGTCCAAATTTCCATCAGAGAACACAAACCCGATGCGAGGAGGCGCCCTATTGTGTGTCACATTGTAAAACACATCCAGTTTGTTTACTCTCTATCTGCGAATTTCTTCGACCAGAGACTCCCGAATACCGTCGTTGTTACATAGTGAAGATGGTATATCATTGTACAAGATTCTGCAACATTTTTAGTGAGTGTTACCCTGTTTTCGAAAACGCGGGAAATCAGACGATTTATTACGGAAGCCCAGAAACACAAGATTAATTCGGGAATACGAATCGATTGCGTCTGGCAGAAACACCATCTAGGCGTAAGGTATGACATCACGGAGTGAACTAGAGCTTTATAATGTTAAGCTCGAATTATAGGAGGCTGTTAAACGGAACATATTCTAATCTTACGACGAAAGGCTAATCATGTCGCCTGAGTGCCATGTCACTATAACACCACTGTCAAGTGAGGGCGCTGTTTAGCATAGCAACGAGGCTCCACACTGACTTCTGTTTTGTATAGGAGCTTCAGTACAGCATGTCCGGGGCTTGGTTGTGTCGGCAAGGAACTCGAAACTGCTGCCTTGCTCAGGGTCATCGCAGCTTCGCAGACATATTAGTTACTGCGTTCTTTCGAACTCGTATATACCGTACATACGAGTTCCCAACTGGTGAAATGCGTTCTTTCGACACCAACACTTTTAATACAGCGGGCGTTCAGCGGCCATATCGAAAGTTCACTGTATCATTTTAATACACAGAGTAGTGGTTACGCGAAAAACCCTCGCTTTTCGACGTTCGCCGCTGACCTAATTTGACTGAAATTGGCCCATACGTACGATATTTCCCATTCCAACCATGGGGGGAGGGCAAATTTTCATAATTCGGGTCCAACCTTCTCATCTATAAAGTTATTCACAGGAATTACCTATTCATTGATGGAACATTTCGGATGACTCTCGATTCTGAATTGAGAGTATCAAATTGTCGCCATTTTGATACAAGCCGTGGAAGTGGAGGTTCATCTGATAATTCCCAAAGTCACCACTTAAGTCACACTTGTGTGTACCAAAAAGAACGCGTTTTATCTGGTATATACGGTATATACCAGTTCGAAAGAACGCACCAAGAGAACTGGGGAAGAGGAGAGGAGAGGGGCCAGGACTAGTCGTTCATCCGGAGCTGCTAGGTGAGTGATCAGAAGCTGCAAGTAGGTGCCTTCCAGGCATGCCGCTTCCATAGTTGGTGAGAGGGGGGGGGGGGTTTGTGGGGGGGGGGGGGGGGGGGGGGGGGGGGGGGGGGGGGGGGGGGGTGAGGGACTGAGTTATCATTACCCAAATTACTGGACGTGACGCTTTGTCACACAATGAACCAATTGCCCTTCGGAAATGTATTTATCTTGCAGCCATCTTGATATACTGTAGAACTTACGTACTATTGTACATTATGTCAAATCCAAAAAGTGGGGTACAAGAAAAACATACTCGCTAGATGGAAACAACGGTTCTTCCAATAGGTGTTACTTCCGGTAAACTGTGCAATTTTATGTTTAATTCACGAACGCGAGGTTCTTCGGATGAAAGTATACTCTAACACAGCATTAAACGCATAACCTGATTGTCAATCAAGTACCTGAATCCTGAAGGAAATGGAGTTTATATATGATTTTTATATGACTAGATTTATATAATATATCAGCATGGGACATGTTATATCCGCTTTCTACATGCCCGCATGAATCTCTCATCAAGTTGAGAGGAAGCGACAAACAGAGATACGTGTCTAAGTCAAGTTATACCATCCAGGAATGAAACAGTGAGTGATAAGCGTGATGTGTTTGACAGATTTAAACACCTATTTCCCGTCCGTCTAATTGATTTGGGTATTAGTCATATTTGGCGTCGAATTTTACTGAAGGCCTCTTCGTCAATATTTCAGGTTGACCTGATCGGTAAAACCACTCTCTGTAGGATTAGCGTGTATATGTTCCACAGATCTATTCTCGATTTATCCGAATTTGTGATCGTAGTTCATATTACTCGGGAAAAATAGGCAATGTTATTAAGATGGCCTGTGTTGCCTAATAGCAGATATGTATTTGAAATCGTTTAAAACGAAAATCAGAACTAAATAATAATATGACATAATTTGACATGCCTCGTGGCCTATAGTGATTCGTCAAAACCCATACCAGGACTTGCGATATTTGAATGTTGACGTATCTAAATATTCCTACACTGATCATAAGAGTATCAGAGATCGGAATTGTTCAATAATCAGATGTCCGAGGCGAACTACCTATCGCCTACAGTAAAAATTGCCAGTGCTTGTGAACGATGCTGGAGAACGGTAAGACGACATATGACAAAGCATTCCAGAGGCAAAAGCTTCTGAGTCCAGAACAGTGTATTGTTGCTTACAGCTGCTTGCCAGCCGAGTTACTCGGGGTGGGATGAAGGGTGTGGGCATGATGGAGTTTACCTCGGAGGAGCAGTGCCCAAAGGTGTAGCGATAGAAGAGTTCGGGAGTCAGACGCATGCTAAGAAGAGCTTTGGAATCCCAAGTAATCACCTTCAAGAAAAATGCTGGGAACAGTTTGTCACGTCGAGAGTTGATGAGCTGTTCAGTCTTCTTGGAATTAAACGGAACGAAATTATCACAACCCCACTGGGTTACAATGGAAAGGTTCTGTCGTAGTTTGCCTACGCTCGGTGCTGCAGTTAGAAGGATGAGAGAAAGCAGTTGACACGCTGGTGTCATCAACAAAATAGAAGACTGGGAAGACTGGAATCAAAAAGTTCATTGATGGAAAGAAAAACAAGGTTGGAAAGATGACAGATCCTTGAGGAACTCTCCGTTACTGATGGGATGATCTGAGGATATAAATACAACGACACGAGCAGCAAACGTTCGATCAGAGATGAAATCAGAGATCTAGCAGATCAAGAAAGAATGAAGACCAAATTGAGGAAGTTTGGCGATGACTTTACGGTGCCAGGCACGATCAAAGGCTCGAGAAATGTAAAGCGAGCGTTTACCCTACTCTCACCAGATAGGTCCAAGAAAGTTGACCATATATGAGCGACATAAGGAGGTCACCTGTTGACCTCCATTTGAGGAATCCTAACTGATGGTCGAAGAGCAGAAAATGTATTGTGCCGAGAGGTTTCTTGCAGTGGCAGGTAGCCTAGTGCCTTGCAAAATAGAACGAAAACGGATATTCAAACAGACAAAATAAGAAAATATAGGTACAAAGTTGGTGTCAACCGACACGAGCAACCTTTCCGACACCTCGATGCTCCGACACAGACATTGAAAAATTACGCTACAGGTTAAACTTAAATTCAACTGAATCAGGTAACAATAGTAAAAGAAACGTTTCGCAAGTCAGTTCACTTGTCAAAACATTTATGCACGAATTCTCGAAGTTGTCCTAGATACGTTATTCTTGCTTTCAATTGAATAATTCGACGCTCAGTATACCATCCAGGCGATCTTTTCAATTTTGCATCATTTTTGCCTGAATTTCGCGCGTTTTCTGCAATTTGTATAAATAACTAAGACTAATCACGGAAAAAAGAGGTTTTCTTAAAAACTACTTTTTAACGTCCACTATCATATATCCTATAACGCTAAGAACGAGGAAATATAAAGGCTAGCGGACAGTATGCAATTAGACAATGTACTAAGCCAATACTCTCCAGTACCTACCATATATCCTAAATTTTTTGCGACTTCGTTGATACATATACGGTAAGTGGAGCACCCTGCTATAAACGCCCAACGAAATAAACCTTATTAAGGCATAAAAGCTCATATATACATGAGACAAGGCGCTGTCGTTAATTGCGAGGACATCGTTAAACGTTTCTGCGTTTGAAGATCGCGTAAGATCAAGCGCTGAAGGCACACACAAATGGGAATGCATTCACATTAGGACTACAATGACTAACAAGTGGTCGCCTAAATACCCCCTTAGTCTACTCAAGGCAAGACGCAACGACCCGACGCAGCCAGTAGCTTTCGCACACAGAGCGTTATTTTCACCTAAAAGTACAGGAATCACAGAGGAGAAATCTGGCGCCGCAGATGACGCCACTGTAAAAACAAAAAAACAATTAGGGGCCGGGAGATAAGTTTAGACAACTGCTAACATGCATGTGCATGCCATCGCCATATCGTCTATCAACCGTTCCCATACTGACGCAGGACAAGTCCCACATAGTTTGCAAACAAACTGGTAGCGGTTGCCAACCATAGATACGTATAGATATAACCATAGATATATATATATATAGATATATATATATATATAATATATATATATATATATATATATATATATATATAGATATATATATATATATTATATATATATATTATATATATATATATATATATATAATATATATATATATTATATATATATATATAATATATATATATATATAATATATATATATATATATTCTATAGATATATTATACAAAGGGTGATGCGTTTGAAACAGATACGCTTGTTGATAGAAAAAAAAATCCTACAATAGACGAATGAGAGACGAGACAATTATTTCTTCCTAATGGACTCAGGTATCATTCACGTCAATGTCAGTTTGGGTGAAGAGATACAACCGAAAAGCTCAGTCCTATGATAGGCCTCGGGCACAGTGGAAAGTATATTTAAGCGACTGTATGCTTTAAATATGAATTAGGCTTTCCTACTAAATACTTGAGGCAAGTCTGGCTGAAAGAGGTCACGGCTATACCTCCCTCCGAGTCTTTCTGGTGTTGGTGATATTTTTCGTAGATTCCAGCCTATCTTCTAGCGTTTGCACATAGCTCAAATGCCTAACTTGAAGCATCTATTGCCTCTCAGGCAGTCAGGCAGCCCCGTAACCTTTACCTAGGTCGTGCCTAGCACCCTTGTGGGGATTAAGGCTGTGACATATGCAGGCGGTTTTGCTGATGTCGGAGTTGTCAGTATGGTTACTGGTGATCATTGTATATGCGGAAATTTGATTGCTTGATGCTTGAATTATGAAACGGGATAGTTGCTGATGAGAACAGAAAAATAGCAAAACAGCGTCCTGGAGCTTAAATCACAACGCCAACTGGAGTAGTATGTTTTATTTATTCTTAGCAATGGCGCTACCACCGTCACTCCGAACTAATAACGTAACTGCAATGTCAATGTGATCGCTAGATCCACTGTTCCAGTTCGACACAATGAGTCGTATATAACACGTGCCTGTACCGTTCTCGACTGGAGAGCGGTGTTTCTGAAGTAACGCTCGCGAGCAAGGCCATTTGGCTCAACCATTCGAGAAAAATACTCCAATTCGCTCCGGGCACATATCATACCCTAGCAATCCTGTCCACCAACAATGGAATGACGGGAATATATTCTTTTAAAAACTGAAAGGCTTACACCAACCTCTTTCTACCAGCCTACCGTACGTTCTAACGAGGGACTTGAGAAAAACCCTAACATGAAACAAAGTGGAAAGGCAGTTCGCTTACAAGGACATAAAAAAGGAGTCTTCGAACCATTAAGTATATACTAACATTCTTAAGGAATGGGAAAATACAATATCTAACAGTCACACGAGGGACTCTTCACGTACAAATTGAACTTTTTGTTACACGTCATTTAAATTTCCGTTACTTGGTTCAATTTTTTTTTCATTTGTAAGACAGATTACTCCTATTTAACCCACGTATGAGCTTGATCCATTCAGCCAGGGTTGAGTTATCGGGTTCACAAGTCAAAATTCGCCCAAATACTATTTCTTCACGATCGTTTTTCTTCAAAATAACCCCGATATACACCTAACAACAGGATTATTGTACTCCCCATGAACAGCTGCATGCCCAATTCCAGCTTGATCATACCAAGCATTCTGGACTTATCTTGTTCACAGGGTCTTTGACCTCTATTGACCTCTAATGATTTCTTACCTGACTTCAAAATAATTGGGTTCATGTACCCATTATTTGGACCACATACCAATTATGAACTTGGTCCGTCCAGGTACGTAGGGTCGAGTTAGCGTGTTCACAAATCAGGCGTCGCATACATTCATGACTGGATAAAGTCCTATCACAGTATCACTCCGTCAAGGAAGTGTTTGGAATCTATTTTACAACGCTAACCGTAAAAAAATGCAACATTGAGAAAAAAGTAACAATCCGGTTTCAACCTGAGTTCCTAAAATTGAGGACATATGTAATACAATTATGGAATATATAATACATATAATGGATGCTCTCTGTCAATAAACATCCTTGGACCATACAAACACCTCACTATCTCATCATATAATAAGCCAGTTCGTAGTTCTAAGTGCGCATGCTCACCAAAGAACAGTTCGGGGGAATGAACGATATTCGGTCAATTCAGGAGATTCGGTCAGATTCCCCCAACAGCAATATCGTTACGGCTTGATTTTAAACTGTCACCACTACTTGGAAACGCCACCAATACATCCATGTTTTCGGATGTATTGTTGATAAGTATGGGGGGAAATCTGTGTAGTTTTGTGTTGGCAGGATTCGTAATTTCCGGCAGGGCAGTTTCGAAAGATCGTTCTGCACACTGTACGTTCAACGTCGAACTGGGCCATGCCCCCCACCCCCCCCTATGACTGTATGACCTTTGACACAATATCATTATCATCTCATTAACTGTAACTCCGAACTGACTTATTCCTTTCACACAGGGTATCGGACAGGGTAATTAGGCAGCATTCACTTTTACTATTGAAAATGCATACCCCGATAGCAGTACCCCTCTCAAGGACGATGGCGGACCTGTGTTCACGTGTCGTTGACCCCAATCTCTACTTTAATTCGTCCTGTGGTAATTCCAGCTATTATCTACCGCGTTGGTCTGTTCGTCTGTCTGTTTGCCAAGCTGCATGTCTGTCTGTCGGTTCGTTCGGGCATTTTACTGGGTCACACTGAACGACAAGCAACTAATATTATCATATTCCAACTCTTTTCTGTTTCACTGGACTCCCTATATGATCACTCAAATTACTGATCGACCCAGTAAAAGTCACTTCCATATCAGCCAATATGTGACTACAGACACCTCGTATCAGTAACATTGGGTTGGGAAAAGTACACTAAACACTAACTATAGGAAAGAGCACAAGTATCAATTCTCGGGGACAGTGGGAAGGTAGTAGTGCACTGTGACTTCCGCTGTCAGCGTTGTTACACTTCAGACCGTCAGAGCACCAGATTGTTATCCCACGCGATCTTGAACGGGTCAATTTAGCGCCAAAACAAGGAATTGAGAAGGGAAAAATCTGGATTTCTATGACTCCCAGTGAACACTCATTTGACTACTTGAACCCTCGACGGTCACGTTCTATCAGCCAAAATGTAACCACATAACTGCATCTCGTGAGAGTACATGATCGAGGAATTTTGCACCGTGGTGTATATATTATCCCCAGGAGGTGGTAAGAATATAATATGAGGTCGCAAGAACACATCAGCAAACAGGAGAAAAGTAGTGCCTCGAGAAGTCAGTCGGTGAGGGTATACATTGGATACTGACTATATAATAAAATACACGATTTCAATCCTTAGGGAAGTGGAACAGTAGGGGTGTGATATGTACAGTCAGCGAGATAAAAACAGCGGAGTGTTGAATGAGGAGCATAGCAATAAAACAAAAAAAAAACAACCAACATAAACCCGAATGGCTACGAGCAAGCGTGGCGCAAATCGCTGGATGATATCTGCATAGGTGCATGCTGCACTGGCTCACTGATTTCATTTCATAATAATTTTTTCTTCAATGTGATGTTTCCAGCTGCATGCTTCCTCTCTCCTACTGGAATGGTTTTCATAATCGAAACTCCATAGATGAGACATGAAAAATGATGTTGGATCAACCTACAGATAATTTTCTTTCATAACCTAGTGTAATGCCACCACGGATGTATTCAAGCTGTACACAATCAACTAGTATATCGGAAAAATAGCATGAGAAACATGTCCGTGTGTGTGTGTGTGTGTGTGTGTGTGTGTGTTGTGTGTGTGTGTGTGGTGTGTGTGTGTGTGTGTGTGTGGTGTGTGTGTGTGTGTGTGTTTGTGTATTGGGAACATTTGATCACATATTCAAAAATAATTCTCAACCGCAATATCAATCGTGATATCTACAATGTATAAATAGTGTTTACTGGAAACACGCAATGAAGTCAAGTCAGGAATCGAATCAATATGATCGATCACTAACATGATCCTGCTGATATAAATGTTACAAATGATGTGCCGACATAAGGGACAATGAAACGGTTGCGGAGTGGTGCAATTATGGTTACCGATAGTTTCAGTGAAAACTTGTTATATACGCTCTACACATGTTCCCTCTGGACACTTGTACTCGTGCCTGCACACCGGCTTGTCAACCTGTTAACGAAGATAAGAAGCCTCCATAGACTATGTGATGGCATTTAATTGTTAAATATGATTTCTGGCCCCACTTTAATAAGGAATAATTTCATGGCTCGTGCGTCGTGGTCAATTACCTCGCCGAATGACATAATTTCGGGTAATCTTTGAAAAACAATGAATGTGCTATCTTTGAGTAAAGGTACACCAGTGAATACCTTATGCGTATGATCTCCAATAGGCCCCGAGCACAGACTGATAAGTAACTTGACAGTGGAATTTTATTCAACATGTGCACGCAGGGGAGAAAGGTGAATGTAATGTAATGTAATGTAATGTGTGTATTCCTGCACTGCGTATTCAGATATGATATACAGCCTTGTTTGAGTATATATTCCCTTCCTCAATTTGTATTCGATTCAATACGTCCATATTCCAAAACAAGAAACTTACTGCAAGACCCGTTTCATTCATTGATGTCACGTTGAAAAAGAGGTCGAAAAACTACCCTTCTGAGACACCACAACGATGGAGATGATCAGACGAATTGATTTGAACGGAAACTATCCTTGTGTTGGACTGAAGCCGGAACTGGAATTCCTACTTTTTCCACCACCTCAATCTGCCCATCTCCGGCCACCGCTGGCAGAACCATATGTCAAACGTTCAGGCTCTTGAGGAGACAGGAATGGTGTCGGTTAGTTGCCTGATTCATGATTATCAGCCGCGTTTCTTCTTTGACGCCCGTCGTGTTTCGTCGGTTAGGAAACTGGTTATGTACCAGGACCGCCATAGCTCATGGTTAGCTCAGCCTCGCGCGTACATCGGAGAGCTGGAGAATGAAGAGAGGGCCCCAGGCCCAGTCGTTTGTTCCGGAGGCAGCCTGGTGATTGAAGCTGCGGGTGGATGACGTTAGGTGCCATCCAGGCATGTGCTCCAATTGGTGAGTGAGGGGTGATGTGTCATCATCACCAACCACTGGACGTGGCGCTTTATCAACACAATGAACCAGTTGTCCTTCGAAAAATTTATTTATTTTGCAGCCATTCTGACTATACTGTATTGATCATGTACTATTGTACATTACGTATATAAACATGGGGTTTTACCACAGTAGCGTGCCCAACTGTGAGGAAATAATTTTTCTGTCAAATGGCGGCTTTGAATTGAAGAAAAAATTAGTGTTCATTCACCCGAGACATTGCCAACAGAGATAGTGCTTGGTCTTCGTTGTAGTTTTTCATATTCAAGAACAACTCACTCGTTAGATAAGAGACAACGGTTCTTCCAATGGGTGTTACTTCCGGTAGACCGTTCATTTTAATTTTTAATTTATGAATTGTATGTTCTTTGGAGAGAGATATACAATATCACAACATTAAATGCATAACCTGAATGCCAATCAATAGTTTGAACTCAACTAGTTTAACGTTCTCAAAAGAAATGAGTTTTTTTTTTTTCGCTTAAATTATTTTCCATTCAAATAGATCAGAGATATATCAATATAAGGCATGTTATACCCATATTTTACATGCCGATGCATGAGAATGTGACTCTCACCAAGTGACAGGGAACGACAATACAAATCAACCAAAAGCGAAACGTGTCAAAGTCATGTTAACCCTCCAGTAATAAAACCGTAAGTGATATAAGTGTTATGTGTTTGTTGACAGATTTAAACACTTATTTCCTGCCCGTCGAATTGATATGGGTATACTTACGTCATATTTGGCGTCGAATTTGACTGAAGGCCTCTTCTTCAATATTCCAGCGAATTCGATCAGTAATATCACTCTCTGTGTTACTGTTGCGACAAGCGTGTGTCTGTTCCACATAACTTTCTGAATGTGTTATTGCAGTTCACATTACTCGAGGAGCCTGTTATTCGGGTAGAATAATACAAAATAGGATCTTTTGCTGATTAGGGTACATTTGGCTCCCCCCTTCCATAATAGGTTACATACGTCATAGGCAATTCATGAAGCCTAACTAAATATCAATATTGACATGTCCCATGGCATATACATTTCGTCAACACCCATCCAAGGACTTGAAATGCTCGGTATGATCTAGTCGAGAGCGATATTCGAATGCTATATGAAGAATCTGAATGCAACTCCGATCACTAAGAGTATAGGCGTAGGAGATTGGATTGTTCAATAATCGATTCGCTTATCAGTGAAAACCGTCTCATTCATGAATACCATGTAACCTATGTATTCAGAATAAGCGTGTGAAAGTGAATCATAACCGGTTATTATCCTGTTACAAAAACCGGCTGACCAAATATGAATAGACGCGCGACACGCAAAGCCTTGCGTTTAACGTATACGCGCGCAAAGTAGAACGCGCGCAAGCCGTCACACTTTTGTATGAAGCATTAGGTGAAGTAATTGGGTGTTTTTTTAATGGGAATAATGAACAGATACTGGGACTTCGTTCTCGAATTAAATCCGGTTCGACGTCATAATATTCGAAGAAGCCTTCGTCTGCACCTCGCCTCGGGCATTTCTAACCTCTTTTATGACGTCATCCCGGTTTTAATTCAAGTTCAAGTTCGGTTATCTGTTCATCTTTCCGATCCCTAAGTGAATACCGTCTGGTCCTCTGTTATTTGCGACTATGATGACGTAAGCACTTTCAATAGTAAGTAGTTCAATCAGAATACTAATCTCATGGTCGCGGGTAATTACGAAGACGTGCTGAATGACTGAATGCAGGTATCGAAGGCGCTAGCACCATTGGTGTCTATAGTATAGGTTCTTATCTAATTCTCGAGGTGGTTCGAGGCTTGAAGAATAACTGCAGTTTTATGCTTCATTTATTTTAGCCTAATTATCATATTGATCTAATAGCTAAGGAACAACTAAACGTGGCAGTCTAAGCCCGACGTTCATACGACTTTGTGTTGAGGAGTTAGGACCCTGTGAAGTGTGTGCATGTTGATTGAGCAAAATCGGAAACTCCATCATGCCGTGATAATTTATGTCCTGCTTACACAACCCTACACATATGGTTTGTTTTCTGCATTGAACATTGATTCCGTTCTAACATTGATTCCAAACTTGAATGCCAATAACTCCACGTAGGAAAATCATAATGAATTGGAGTTTAGTCCTATAGAGATATATGTTTGTTTACCATTCCCCACAACACAACTTCTATTGTATCCCTGCTGGGCATTGTCCTCTGAGATCGTCACAAATGTGAAATAAGATGGATTGCTAAGAATCTGCATCAGTCAGAGATAACTACGGTATACATAGTATGGAAAACGTTGGCCAATTTGTCGATATCACAAGGTTAATGAAAGTTTATGGGATTGTTGTTAATGTTGGTAGCCACCCAACTTTGAAATAAAGTTGGGTGGAGAGTTTCAGGTTAAATCCTGAGTAAATAGCTTAAGCGATTGCTAACCTAAATTCGGTGAAAATGTTACTCCAAATGCATTGAATGTTTGAAATGCATTGAGCATTTTGATGGCATGAAACTCCTAACCCCGAGCTACATTTCACCCAGCTCGCACACTGAACAATTTTCTGCAGTGCGCCACTAACTTGTGAAAATTGTGAGAAGCTTCTCTAGAAGTAATTTTGAGTCAGTAGTGAACTGCTAAACTGCTAATCTGCTAAACGACAATCCTCTATGTTCCTTTTTGTCACACGCAGGGGCGTGTATGCACAATTTTTCCATGAGAATGGGAACTTGTTCGAGACCGATATTTTTCTGTAGTTTCCGTTCAATATAGAAACAAAATTACAACGGTACATTGGTACAGTGGTGGGATTTGGCAGAATTACAATGCACTCTAGAAATGGTTGGATGTGCGTACCGATAAAAGAGAGCAGAAAATCAGAAACATATCAACGTCTAATACGAAACTTTTGTTTATAATTACACTTAAACGCATAAAGTGACATACGGACCCAAATATTGGATACTTACAATATTGTCCTAGGTTGGGTATTCATTACACAATTTTTGTTATAGAGCCATACAGACCCAACAATTTGGTAAAATGATATCAAGGTAGGACAAATATATTTTTTTATGAGGGACTAGATTACGTCGACATATCTGAAATAGGGCCAATGGCCCTCTGTACAAGGATACGCCCTCATTAGATAACCCTTGCCCTTATCTCTAATTAATCCTTAGCCCATAAAAGGGAATGTGATCATGTGAATCCCTTGTTAGAAGTGCTCTTTAACTGGCTGAAGTGAGCGAGTCTGCAAGATCTTCATGAGAGGAATAGTATGAGTGAATAAAGGATGCCACTGTGTGAGTAATTTACTGAATCCTCCAGATAACCGGAGTGATTCGAGCATCGCAAATCTAGAGGACGGTCCAGAAATAACTTTTTGATTGTTATACAATCGTTCCTATGATATCACCTTTAATATCCGTTCATCCAGGGTTGTAATGGGGACGGGGAAAGGCCCTCCAGCCCCTCCCCCTCCTAGTTCCGGACAGCGTATTAGTAGGGTCCTCTGTCTGGCAAGTGATCAATAAAAAGGAGAAGGAAAAACCCGCTTCGTATCTTTGAGTGCGACGTTATCCTCCTTGGTGAAACGCTTCTATCACTTTACTTGTTGCTTCCTCCATTCGGACCAACATAGCGACCACAGTGATCCACAACCGCACGCTTCAACGCTCAATGGCGTAACCTGTGGAACCCAGGAAACATTGTGGTTAGCTACTGCACCTACCCCCCCCCCCCCCACCCCACCGAGAGAGCTGCAAGAGCTGCGATTCTGAAGCCAAGCCTGTCACATTTCCATGACATAAGACAGGCAGACGGGCATCTTCAATGAAGGGAGAGGAAGATCCAGTAACCAAACCGAGTCGCGACTGTGAGGTGGATGGCACTTCGGCACCACCATCATTGTGTCAACTATGAGGCCACGGACGACGGGTCTCCTCCTTTTCCGGAGTCTGTGGTCCCGACCCATGCGGCGGGCGGCAGAATCAGTGGAATCCCTACGACAAACTGCGATATTTGGGATGATGAAATCTGGCGATGGGGAAAGAAGGTGTGGTGCAAACCCCACCGCCCACGGGCTATAGATCTGAGAAGGACTGCCAACCTCTTGGTCGGAGGACGGAGGGAACCGACCGAGCTACCCTAACGTGGACTTGAAACTACTAGTTGTGCAAATGGCAGTTGACACCAGATGACCATTGTCCTGTCGCCCAAACAAAAAGAACCCTATACCCATCATGGGGCCCCCACATAGCAAGTATGGGCTTCATCAATCCAGTTGGGTGAGTTATCGTTTTCCACAAGCCAAAATTTTCCCAAATTCAATTTCCCCATTTTCACCTCTGATGACCTTAAATTACCCCTCATCTGACCCAAAACATCATGTTCATATCGTATTGTGTGAGCCTTATACCATGTATGCGCTTAACCTATCTGAGTGGGTCTTGTTGTTGCTTCCACAAGTCGACATTGGCTAGAATATTCTCCACTATTTTCTCAATTTAAACCACAATGACCCCGTATCTACAACACCAACAAAAATATGGTTCCTGTACTCACCCTTACAAAGCTACATACTGAATGACATATGACCCGACCCCCATAACAATGGGTTAATTTTCTCACCATTGCGGAATTCACATAGCAAAAACTAGCGTCGTCCATTCTAACGGGTGGAGTATTCACAATCAACGCGTAACATACACACCCAACACACACAAGCACACACACACGCACCCCACCCCCACATACACATACCGTTTTATGACTGCATAAATTCCTCTAACGTCGTCAAGGAATCATAAAGTGAAAGATTCTCGACGGAGTGTCATTAATCTGACTGAATGCCTGGAAGAGGGAGGGGGGGGGGGAGGACGGATTGGCTCAGTCGGTACTGCTCCAGACTGCAAATCCATCGATTGCGAGTTCGGAGCCCATTCGAAGCCCGAGGCTTCCGCAGTTGTTGTTGGACACGGCATGTCTCCTGAATGGTCCCACGCCACCCACGTGTTAGAGTGTTTACCTTGTGAGGTGACTTGTGGAGAGCATCGCGCGCCGTATGATTTGGTAAGTCCCCAGGGGGACACGATGAAGTGATGCACTGAAACGGTGCGTCGGGAGAGAACAAGCAAGCGTGCGTGCTGTATGGTACGGGGTGTGACAAGTCACTAATGATCAGGGGTAAATAGGTTAAAGCGCGTTTTGAGCAAGTCTCCGACCTGGAAAAGCGCTATAATAAGAAAGGGATATTATTATTATTATTATTATTATTATTATTATTATTATTATTAATTATTATTATTATTATTATTATTATTATTATTATTATTATTATTACTACCATCATATACTATAAAAATGTGCCAAACATTCGAGTACTACCTGCAAGGAATTCGTTCTTGAATGCTTCGCTTCTCATTTAGATGGTTTGTTGCGACATATTCCTTTGACAAGGAAGTCAAAGTTTTCCATCTGAGTTTTGAATATAAGCGTCGCCCAAATACACTCCTGACATTTGTAACCGCTTCGCTTGGCAGCGTTATACTCTTGTTGCAGGAAGGTTCTATTAGTTCCGGAATTCTTTCCAATCGCCACTCTTGTAGGGGTATTCGCTACGAGTTAGATACATTCCATAGAGCTGTTTAGAATACAAAGTCATTGATTTTAGGTGATTCAACTTTCACAACGACTTTACCACGAATAAATCAGTGGTAATACAGTAGCGCTGCCCCGGTATTCAATCGATTAAACCTCACCACCCTCGTCCACAAAACCTATCAGTGTGACGAAAAAACGTATTTTCAAAGACGTAAACAGGAGTTTCGTGTTGCAGGTCAACTGTAGTACATGCGCGTGCAGGACAATGTTTTGACCTATATTCAAAATTCAACAATCAATTAAGGGAAAAGAAACAGGAAATTTAGAGTACTTAGCGCGTTCAACTAGTCTTTGGTAGATCAATGTTTTTTACCGTTCGCCAAAGAGAGTATAGATTCACCGATAATCGATGGTTGACGGCACTCTGGCCGACATCATATTTCGATCTGGTGAGTTCAGGTTGAAATAGGAGAGTCGCGTACACCTCGTACACAGCACAGATAGTAAACCTGTAGTTCATGAGATCGCAGCTTGAGTATGGTTTGTATGCGTGGTACCCATAATAAGTACTACCTTCTATTGGTATGGGTTGAAACTAGATGATTCTGTAAGGTCCACTGAGCGTATGGCAGACATGGAAGCATATCCGTTCTGCTTCAAGTAAAAACGCCCCGCTGCCAGATGAAATGATTCAAGATTGATGATGATACTTACGGGCTCCCTTCCCTAGACTGCCGGTAACTAGTTTCTTAACGAAATAGTTAGGTAGGGGCGATGATGAAACTCACTTCATCCTCTTTGATCCTTTGAGCGCAGTGGGCCTTCTTGAAACATACATTTAGGATTCGTCGATGACAAGGTGAACATGAATTATAATTCGCGTTTTGACTAGTTACATAGTCACTCAGTATGTCGTTCATAGTCTCAAACAAATTGTCGTTTGCATGTGGTTCCCGGTTTCCACCTGATTCCTCTGAAACAGGCCATACAAGACGCTCTGTAAATGCAACGAACCTAATCCTGCTATTGGTTTAATCATTACTCTTTCCATCTATTTGACGAATCGCGAGCGAAACCAGTCAAAGAAAGATTACCCTCAGCCTGGGTCTACTAAGCTCATCTCACTGTAGAAAAAGACTAGTCAGAATGACCATCGTTGACTTAGATCGTAGACGGAGATTATATTATATTTTATTCAAGAATACACTGAAATTGTCAAAACAGCAAAAAAAAAAGCTGAATTAGTTGTTTTTCGAAGGCCGAGCGTACCCTCACCACGATACGAGCTTCAAAGAAGAGGAACGCCTGGGGGCACTTGTTCTCCTAGCTAGAAGTACATCGTGGAGACAACCCCTGCAGTCGATGCGGTGATCGACTTCTTCGCATCTTTTGACAGACTCTTGAGTTTGTCCATTTAAGTTGGGGTACTAATGGATTTCGTCCGCGATAGTCTTAATTACGGTACTATCATGTCCATATTTCCCTTTCCATTTAGGTTGATGAAAGTCCCGAGTCCTGTAACCAGTGCGGGGGAGCTAGGCCAGAAACGGGTGAAAGCCTATTTTCCCCATATCCCCCCGAAGTAGTGAATAATTATTATTCCAGGAGGTCGCCATCCTCATTTCGAACAAGAGAGAACATTACAACAATTCTTTGAAATCGCACAGGAATTCTATACAGCCTGCTGCCCCAAACAAGAACCCGAATATTGGGCAAGAAAATTCCAATCTACAATTTGTCCGGCGCTTTTTAAGCAGTTTCACCGATTCGTTTACGAGATTTTTGGCATTTCAAATGGTTCCCAGACCGCAGCAGATCCATGCCAGTGTCGTTTTGATTGTCCTCATGCATACGCGCCACATAACTCGCGATACACATACCACGTTGTGACCGTGTGACATTCATTCTGCTGCCAAGCGGTTCGCCGCGGGTAATTTTGAACTGCTCACTGTAGGCCTGTGTGCCATCACGTTGTAATAAACACTGCAGTCTTGTGTGCATGCTATTGAGTGTTAGGTCCAGTACCCGGTTGTAGGCCGGTTTGTGTTGGGCTTGGTTCCCCACTCCGTGTAATTGGTAGCCAGACGATGTTACGCGGAAGTCTCGCAGGCCTACTTGAGCTCTATTCGTATTTTCGCAGCTTATGGCTGGGTATTCCTTACCTGAATTCTAAACGTAGCAAATTAAGTTATTCTGTTAGGTTAGCCTAATATCGAAACCCTACATAGGTGACACTGTTTTTGTCGGAAAATCCACAGGTTGTTGAAACGCACTGTGCTGCACTATTCTCGCACAAAGAGTAGCGAGACTAATTACCATAGGTTTTCATTCCTCGGGTTGAATTCCAACTTCAACCCGTTTCTGGCCTAGCTCCCGCACTGGTACAAACCAGAGATTACCTATTAAGCACAGTTTTATTGTTATTTCGCTTAGAATAAACTGCCTGTTCTGGTCACCTTTGATCTCGTCTGGTAGGTGTTATTATTTGCCCTATTTGCCCCAAACCTGCTTGTTCTTTATCCCCGTCGCTTGTTCTTTATTTCCCAGCCACCATGTGCGGTTATATACTCTTCGAATAATTTGACCTTCTGTTCCGTATTGCAAACAGTTCACAAACTGCTCTCGGATTAGCAAATCCTTTAACGCAGGGACAGACTTTGCATTTTCCTAACCTCTAACCAACGGTTTAAAGTAATCGCTCAAGCGGTTCGAAAATCTTAACGGCGGGCTCGTCCCTGCGGTGGCAAACTGTACCTGAATTCACGTATGATCCCTCTGCATGTCATGCATATTCTTTCAACACTCTAGCTTTTAGGTCTCGTAGCTCGACGCTTCGATAGAAGGAAGGAATGAATACTCGAAAAGAGCCTTCCTGCCACAGAGCTCCTCCTAATTGATGGCCATTCTTGTGTTTCCGTCCCATTTCAGAGACTCGGCATAGCGCTCAAATCTGTTAATGTATGCGTCAATGTCGTCTCTCAATCGAAGGTGGAAAGTTTAGTAGGCCCTCTAGCGCCATGCGACCTGATGACTGGAGGGCTCTTTGACTGGAGGAGCAAAATTTCTGGGCTAATTTGCACATGGAATAACGGCTAGTTTATTGTGGTTCCAGTTTGCTTATCCTCTCGTGGCAAAGGTCAAATTAACTGCCTAATTAGATACCTCAGACCTAAATGACTATTTCTGATTATTATATTGACCAAGGTATACTTACGTGTGCAGCTTGAATTACATCTGATAGTGATCTTATCTTTGGAAATTATTCACTAAATTACGCACACATTGCCTCTTCCCCGTATGATACCAGAAGTTAAAATGCCGCGGAATGTAATAAGTTACTGAGTGGTTCCTTAAACAGGAATTTATTTCTCCTATTGTTAGTATGTGAGCTCATCTTTTATATTGTCATTTCATGCTAGAATATCAAGGGATCTTTGCTCGCTTGCTGTTGCTTTTAACACAATCACCTGACATTTAGCTTCACCTAAAACTTGCACTCGATAATACTCTGTTCGCGACGGTACCAACAAAGATCAACTGTTGGCTCCGACGTTACCTCATCTAAAAACATACAGCGGAATCACATGCATGATTTAGCGTGTTGCAATAAATCGCAAAGGCCAAGCCTCAAGACGGATATAATGAAACTACAAAAACTCCCGCCCCGTGCAATTATGATCTTATTTATAACTAGGATTTGGTCTGATTAGGCTAGTCCCGTCACGTTATGATTAAAATCTTGCGCAGCTATTTTGTGAAGCAATTTCACCTAAATAGAACACACCGTTGAATTTGTCTTCAATCCGAAGCTCAATCGAAGCGGATGTAAATATAGAAACGGAAAATAATAGTCGGATCCCTTTTCCAAACATTTCCAGAAGACGTTATAAACCTTTGGACTTCTTCAACTTCTTCAATTATATACTTTTCGCGTCTATTCCATCTGGAAAACACAGAAGCTTTCTGCTTCACTTGACTTGAGCCAATTTGGATTCACTAGAGCCTGAACACCGATTGACAGTAATGCACATTTATGAACTTTATGAACTCTTCCGCAAATTTATGAACTTTTTCCGCATAAACCAGTCAACTGTTTATCTGTTGCAGACGTTTCAGAATCCTGTTCCATATTTAAGACTCTCCCAAGTAGAACAAATATGTTTGTTTGTTTTTTCCAAGAATTTTTGAGAATTTTTAATAGATTTTTCTTATAAACACCGGTATTGGGCGATCTAGATAGCTAATTCACCTAGACATGTTTTCATACTCATGACTCAAGTTTCAAATTAGTGACAAGAACAAGTTTTTTTTTTAATTTTTGAAAACTTCTAATTTGGGGTCACAACTGACGGTATCATATTTCTGCAATATTTGTTTGTTTGGGGACATTATATAGTCAAATGCGCCATGCCGTTATTTGGGAGATTGTCGAAAGATAATCATTCAGATTCCTTACAAATATATTCCTAATCAGATTGCTCGAATCTTGTGTTGAGAGTAGTAATCTTTGATAAAAAACATTGCGAGAAGTTTTGTGTGCTTGGCACGCAATATTATTTTTGTTGCCTGTATCACATACAATACCTTTCCGTAATTCAGAAGATATTCTTTGCTCTCACTCATGTGATTCAAGATTGATGATGATAGTTATGGGCTTCTTTCTCTAGACTGCCGGTAACTAGTTCTTAGTCGAACTAGTTGGGTAGGGTGCTGATGAAACTTACTTCATTCTTTGATCCTTTGAGCCGCAGTGGCCTTCTTGAACATACATTTAGGATTCGTCGATGACAATGTGAACATGAATTGAGGTCTAAAGTTCATTACCAGTTTATAGCAAGCAAGTTGATATCAAACACAAACTATGGACCCGAATTGATTCCTTTTGTATGCACCACTAGTTCCTTGGTTTAACGCCATGCGATATAGCTGTTACTGCATTAATAGTAGCCTTTGGATGATCTCAAAATATGAAATATGAAATGTAAAAAAAAATATGACAAATTTCGAGTGTTCCACCAATCGCTCTACTTATACTACTAATTATATCATCAAACCCTGATTTCAGAACATTTTATGGCTTTACCATGCTTTGCTATTCATAAAATTTCCATCTGAAATAACAGGATAGGCCAGTAATTGTTCAACTGTTACAATTTCTGGCTGCAACCCCCCCCCACCCACTTCACCGGGGGCTTTTCCCCTGGACCCAACAGGGCCTTCGGTGGCCCCCTGTACCTCTGGCTGAGGGCGGAATGCTTCTGATAATAGCCCTAGTACATACAACCCTGGTCAAGCTGAGAGCACCATGAGAGAGCTCAACAAGCGCCTCCTTTTCTGTAACGTTTTCCTGAATTCTCTGGTTAAATAATTGTTCATGCTTTTTCTACTCCATTTCATCAGCTATGCTTTGGAAATTAATTTCAAAACGGCCTCTGGCATGACAATATCGGATCTGTGTTCTTCAGAGTGCACCGGATGGCTGACTTCCAGGGGCCTCGCCCCTGGGCCCAAACAGGGGACCTTCGGCTGTCTCCTGTACTCCTGGCAGTGGGCGCAAAGCGTTAGAGCAATGTAATGTCCCCGGCAATAGTTATTCAAATCCCCGCCTCTGGCCCACCAGGTTTCACGGAACAGCTGGGAAGACTTCACCCATTCTCTGCTCCATTAGTGAAACATAAAATACCATATAAATTGTTGTGATATAAATAGTTTGAAAAGCTTGTAATTCACTTGACTTGCAAGAGAATGGTTTTGAAGTCGACGTTTGTCGGCAAAACGATTTCCTTCGAAAACTTGAGAACAAGCAATGGAAAAGGGCACTTGGTAGAGTCGGATGGGCCTAAGGCCGTCTTCGGTGATCCGAGGGGCACTATTTTCCCCATATTAGCATGTGCTACCCGTCAACCGATGGTGACGCTCCGCTGACATTGTGATATCCATCAACTTCCTTAAATTTACCCTGCGATTCCCTCACATTGCAATTTAAAAAAAAAATCATTTTGTGAATACAATTAAATTGGCCTTGCAAGTGGAGTATCAACATCGTTTTACGAAACATATATCATCTTAAAATTTACACAGAAATGTATTCACGGAGGAAACCTATAATTGAACATAATCCTGCTCATTTTCCCCATCATAATGACTCTAATTAGCATAATGTGGTAGAAGTTGGGTCGGGGAAGTTTTGCCCATGGTTGAATGAAGCATATGAATCGAGGGTGACCAAGACACTTCATGGGCCCCTTAAGATGTCAACACCCCCTCACAGCTATTTGGCGAATTGCGCATCATTCGTCAGTGGAAGGAGAGGCACCCAAGGCAATTGCTCATACCCAAAAAAAAAACATTCGTTTTCCTTCCTCCTT
The DNA here is from genome assembly GCA_026419785.1 of Sclerodactyla briareus. Lineage (NCBI taxonomy): Eukaryota > Metazoa > Echinodermata > Holothuroidea > Dendrochirotida > Sclerodactylidae > Sclerodactyla > Sclerodactyla briareus. The sequence goes on along the minus strand of JAODTK010003599.1, from coordinate 348,152 downwards.
TCTTGGGCAAGCAGCTAGGATTTGCAATGAGATGAGATGAGAAAATGGTTTCGTTTTTCAGTGGTTCACGGTCTGATATAACAAAGTGATAAATCCGATCAATTTTCATACTGACGGCAGACCCCAAAGGGCTCTCAAAACGAATGGTAGTCAACGATCTAATGTCCGTTTCATATTTAAATATTTCAATAACTCAGTATTGGACAGATTTCTAAGCATGTATTCCTTAGTTTAATATGGTGTTAAGTTTACATGACATGTGTACCAGCGGTCCACCCTAGTTAAAAACAAAAACATAACAAAGAGTGGACAAAAGTTTCCTAAACTTATTAACCGTCGATACTGATTGCATGATTATTTCTAACACGGTGGTATCAACAAGGGCTACCAGTTGTTCTGGATATGCACATGTTTTTCGATGAATAATAATAATAATATAATAATAATAATATAATAATAATAATAATAATATAATAATAATAATAATATAATAATAATGATAATGCATGAAGCTCCGATGAATGAGGGTGTTGCGGGTCTTGATAATAATGTCCAAAGAGGGGGATATCACGGAAGAACGTTTATATCCTATAGGTACTGGTATGTATGGCTGGCCGTCTAATGGGAATCAGGCGTATTAGTCCTTGTTCGACGGTAAATTTGAACCAGAAAATTCAATCGATTCTTTGCTACATGCAGAACATGATGAATAATGCGAGAGTGGTTTCCCGTAGTCACGGGCTATATATTTCATATACGCGTGGCCTCGGGTAACAGACATCAGTTCCACATATGTATCTTCGCGTATTGCTAATGCACGTAGGATGAAGACCTCATTATATGAATACATCATTTTTTGCCTTTATGATTTATATTGTGAGCGTAGACATATTTCTCCGTCCTGTTATTTTTTTATTTTTTTCATCAAGGACGGGCAACTTCCCGCTAAGAATATTCAAGTTCTGCAGTGGCCATGATCGTTATCTGCCTCTCACTTCTAGGCACCCTACAGAGTAATTTACCACGACGCCTGCCTAGAAATAAAGTGAGGCCAGACCGCATGCATCGTCGGCTATACGATGTCGTGACCGTCAAATCTGTCTACTCACGAATGTCCTTACTCATCGACATTATCTGAACGGGATGAGTCTCCGGGAATGAGCGTCGTTCAAGTCGCGCTTACTTACCCATCGTGTTTTCGTCATTTTGTTAGTTTAAAATGTGCTCATATGTCTCGAGTCCATTTATCAACATTGGCTGGGGGTTCATTGTAACAGGAGTACAATGTGAGGTCAAAGGTGAACGTTGCTGCTAAAAAATGGTAAAGAAGTAACATCATTCTTCGAAAACTTGTGTACCTATTCTCTTATCCAGACTGATCCACCCTCTCTAGACTAATCCATTCTGGAGTTACAGTAATGAAATGATAAGGATATTGTGTCAAAGGTCCCAGGGGAACGCAGTGTTCGACTTTGACCGTACAGTGTGCAGACCGGTCTTTCGAACTCTCCTACGAAAAATTACGAGTCCTACCATCACCAAACTACACAGATTACCACCTACTACCCCATTGCTCATCATCAATAACATCCCGAACACATGTGTAGATTGGTTGCGTTGCTCTTTTCAATATTTGTGACAGTTTGACTAATAGAGCCGTAACGCATATTGCTCTGGGAGACTCTGACCGAATCTCTTCTATTCCCAACCTGTTCCTGTGGTGAGCATGCGCACTTATAACTACGAACTGGCTTATTCATTCTAGGGGCCGTCAGATGTTGCCTTTAATTATTCTTGGTGCGGACTACGAGTATTCTTCCCAGCTTCTGTAAACCTCATCAAAAAGCCTGATGATAGGCAAAACTGATATCTGCCTATTTTTGCTAACATCGGCGAGTCTCTCAGTGAACGGTTTACCGCCGACGAGGGAATGCCACTCACCTTGCTAACTTGCCCCCAGCAATTAAAGGTATGACGAACTAAGCCGTAGAACTAACAGCGTATAATAGCCCGAACCCTTTCGTACCGGGTGTGTAAATCAGGCGTAGTGTGTCGGCTTCTTTTCCCCTTCATTTGTAAATTGGTTCATATTCTGCTTGAATTCTACGTAGTCATATGTTTTATAATATATTCAGGTATTTTGTAATGCTCATTGGCGGAATGGTATCAGTGACGCTTCGCAAGCAAATATTCCGTGTGCGAATTCCAGAAGTCACTGGACGATTTTCGCTGGGTGACTGTACATATACAGTTGCGATGGACGAGCTCGTGGTCTTCACTTCGTGGTTCTGCATGTATACAGTGGACTTTCTGGAGTTACTGAGGTTTGTTACTGAATATTTGCATGATTCTCGTCTGTCGGTGTGAGCAGTCACATGTATTGATTCCTTCGCCATGTTACGAGAAAGCATCCGGGTCCTGGACTTTTCACTGATTGTCCAGGCTTTCGGAGGGAGACCTAAATGGAGCCCCGGGACGTCAGGATTGGTTACAAAAAACTGCTGCCTCGTACTCATCTCATCTGCGCACTAGTCCGAGAAGAGTCGGAGAGAGTTTTAACAACGCGAACGCCGTGCCGACCCTACGATACGATCAATACGGAGTCACAGTTCCTTGATGAGCCCTGAACCTGGACTTTTCTGACTACTCTTATATTCGAAATCAAAACAGTCGGGGTCGATGCTGCTTGTGCCGTTTTTGTTTGTTGTTTGTTGTTGTTGTTGTTTGCTGCTGCTTGTTTGAACCCTCGCTAGCGTAACCTTTGGTTTGTTCAACCAAAAATGACAACCTTAACCCCGTAACGCACGAGGAGGTTTCACAAGGATCGCACCCATCGCCTGATACTAATAGAGGGAACGCGTACTCCTTCACCATAAGCGATCTACATAAGAGTCTAACCTGCTGAAATAAAGTCTGTTGACTTTTCGTGTATGAAGGTTTTCAAGATTTGACCTCTGTTACCTCTGCTAACTTAAACTAACGTATTATGACATGCGGAGTATGCGGAATTGGTGGCATCTCCATCCGGATGTTAATAAGTTATCCCTTTTCGTGACTGCACCACGCCCAGACATTTGACCCTTGATTTTATTTTAATTTCATTTCATTGTATTTCATTATCAAGATTGGCATTATTTAGAGATTATAAGTTTAACATTTCTTTCCTGAATACACGACTCAGGTACAAATCGGGCTATTTATTAAACCTTGTTCTTAAAAGTGTTAGTTCTCTTCCTCTGCTTTTAGACTATTTTGGGAGGGGATGCCAGATCATTCCGCGCAGGCCTGCACGCACTCCAGCCTGCAATATAAAACTGTTTATACTCTCAAATGGTGTTGTCCTATTTAGGCTGTTCGGCTTTTCCAATTATCAACAATGGTGTGGCTCTCATTTCATTCACAAACGTACGTATATATAGTGCTGTAGTATCGAATTGAAGTGGCCGTATGCAAATTGGAAGTGAAATAGTCTGCTCACTGAACGATATTGATGGACCCTATGGTGGCCAATGTTCCGTAGATAAGACAAAACAAAATCGAAAATCACCAGAAGCGCAACATATGACCGACATAACAAGAACCCAGATTACTGCACTGTCGTCAATCACGAATCATGAAAATGGGTAACCAATCCTACTATCCCCTAATTGTACTCTCTAACAAAGAACAAAGTCAATCTACACAGACAGTACGTGTAGTCAATCAGGACATTGGATGCAGCATTGTACCTGGGCCGATTACCATGCAATACGATGTTCCGTTTAGGAGTTTATCTCTTATCTACTAATTACACAGCTCGGGTGTTCAAATCGTTCTATAAACGTATGCAAGTAACATGATGACACGTGTAATATTGCTGCCGTTTCGATGAGAGCTGCTCTGTTACTTTCCGGCACGGACGTTACAATTCCCAGGATAATCACGATCAGACATTGGTACTCAAAATAAATAAAGACAGGGATGCCTCTCCAGAAGCAGTATGTTCGCAGCATACACAAAACGTTATCATAGCATTTTGAAAAAAGTTTCTAAAAATGTCTCACGAACGTGGATGTGGTGTTCTCAACACGTTTTGTTAGCTATTTCACATGACGTAACATTTTGTAAACGTTTTCTATTTGTTATATTATTGTTATAACGAATAAAATGATGCCAAAAAAGTGTTCTGCCAACATCATTATTACACCGAGAATTGCTGTTTCGAAACATAAGAGGACAATTTTTCATAACGTTCTAACAACGTTTTTGTGTTTGCTGAGTTTTTCTTCAGTGTTTCAGCGACCTGCACAGTCGATTAGGAGATGATTCGATTAAATGCACCCTCTATCATAACTATCGGATGGCCGCCTGGTAAATTCTGTTACGTCGTATGTTCTGAAAATGATAGCAATCGGGTACGAATGGGTATGGATAATCTTCTCATAGTTTTCTCTTCATATGTATTCCGACAATACGAACCAGGGTATTCAAAGCATTTTTTTTGTGTGTGTGCATGTGTGCATTTGCACAGGATAGAACGTGGGAAGGACGAGAAGTCATGCTCGTTTTGCCCTACTTAGTAGTGGGTCAGGGATGCACGGAGTGAACGTCACTCTGAAGTCCTCTGAAAAAAAAAAAAAACGTCAATCACCAAGTGATATTTCAGGCCTCTGTACTCAATGTTAAATGGGTTGTACCGACGCATAAGGCTGGGTGCCATGGATTCGGATTAGGTGTGCGGGCAATGACTACGTGCTCAACACACCAACACACGCGCGCGCACACACACCATACCCTTATCTAACTAACACGAATCCGATACAGCCAATCTAATGAATCATCGTCCTTGATATCCAAATCGCTCTGTTTCTGATACACAAATGCACCCCACAAGGCCTCTAGCGGACATTTCATTCTGGTTTGATGCGTCCAATTAATCAGCTTTACTTGGCGCGAAAGGTTAATAGCGCAATCCTGTCGGTAATGAATCAGGGTACTAACTTGTTATAAACCCGATATCGACATGACCTCCACAGTTACATTAGGAGAAAGAGGCCTTGTGAGTGCAAATCAATTTCAGTTTCCTATATGCCCTACAATCTCGTTTACAGTTACATATTATTTTATCGGTTCCTGCACAGTTCCCCGTCAAAGTAGTTATATTCTCGAATACGATCTAAATGTCGCTAGAAGGCGACATGAAAAATTTACTCAGGGAAACCGAGTTTCGTTCGAGGTCCTAAATTAGGAGAAAGGGGCCTTGTGAGTGCAAATCAATTTCAGTTTCCTATATGCCCTACAATCTCGTTTACTAGTTGAGTGTTACATATTAATTTTATCGGTTCCTGCACAGTTCCCCGTCAAAGTAGTTATATTCTCGAATTTGATCTAAATGTCGCTAGAAGGCGACATGAGAAATTTACTAAGGGAAACCGTGTTTCGTTCGAGCCCTCAACTAAACGAATACGTATATCTTTTTAATTGTAAATTTTATAGTTTAGACTCCAAAACGTAAGAAATTGAAAGTGGGAAGGAACACTTTCAAGTGTCACCCACTTCTCGCAGAAAAAAGTGCCCGATCCCCCACCCCTCCCCCCCCCCCCCCTCCCCCTCCCCATGAAACAATTCTGCCATTTTCTAGCAATCCACAATTTTTCAGCAGTTTACCTGTGTCCTCTGACAAATGAATTCACCTATATGTAAATTTATAACTAGATATCGCCTGCTGTGTAACCGCCAACGTGTATTCCCCCACCGTTGCGCAACCAGTCGACATTGCTATCCCTCCTCTTTGGTATCAAAATGGTACCCATGTCCGCCAAAGACCCAAAATAGGTGCAGGATGATAGTGTCCCATGAAAATGAATGAAAAAAGTGGGTTGATATAAAATTTGCGAGATAAATTCAAATGATTGCAAATGTTCCGAAACAAGTTAATCAGCGATAAAAAAATTGCGGGTAAAATTCAGAATGGCCGCCGGGCAGGGTTTGGTGGGCCAACTAAAAAAAAGTTGTCCTCAAACGATCGCCATGTTTCTGAACGCGTGAATCTACAATAGAAGAAAATCATCGAAAACCCGACATGAGCGCCACACATTGGTTCGGGCGACGCCCACCTTCGAACCCATCCGACATTTCTATTGGTCGATGATGTGTGCAAAGTTTCGAAATAATCGGGAAAAGTGTTGTAAGTTATTGGACTAGCAAAAAGTCTTTTCCGGCGGCGAACGCGGCGGCGGTTGTCTTTCCTGGGAATATACTGCGCACGAATCGCATATCGTGTATATTAAAATGGAGTATCGTACTGTGGTTTAAAATGACGAGTGATTAACATTGTGTCCATCCAATATGCCCCAACCTGCTGACTGAAGAGAATGTTTTTCGCATGCTGAATATTTATTATTATCAGACCGTCAAGTTTGCCAATCGATACCAGCCAGCATCCTGACACCTTCTCTCTCACTCTTCGATTACACTGTTTACACGCTTGTAAATAACGGCAACTTACACGCAGTTTGCGTCGATGATCACTGTCCATCAACATAAATGTTAACAGTACATGTGCACTATAGGCGATAACTGTAAACCGATCATAAAATCCATTTGTGTTTAGTATGATGTGAGAAGAGAATTGAATTCAAGATATTTTAGTCAGTCATTCGATTATTCTGTTATTCTGCTCATATTCAATTTCGGAGATATCTGGCTATCCCGGAAATATGCTGTGGTTGTGTGCTGTCCTACAAATGAGGAAAGCCTCTAGTTAGTCATGATTGTTTTCTCGGTCGAAAAGAATTTGCGAAACGAAGAACTCCGGCAGCTATTAACACGCGGTAACGCAGACGCACGCACACCCTACAAGCACAACATCCAAACATATTCTACCACGCAAGCGCACAACAAAATGGTCGCTCGAATTTCTTCTTGAATATAGTTCAGGTGGGACGATACTCGGCGGCCGACAATGCTAGTCATCGTTGTATTATAAGTGTAAGTTCTCTCTCTCCGACAAAAAAGCAGTGTATAGTGGAAGAGGCCCGAATCAGAGAAAAAAAACCCGGAACGAAAACCAATTAGGCTGACCGGAGATGAACTGTCAACAGACTCGTGACAAATCACTCACCGACCATCCTCTCAAGACGCTGGGTCAGTTTGTCGATTGCAAACAAATTAGTAACAGTTGCACCTAGAACTTGTTGAACACCCGGGGGATGAACGGCCGGAGAGAGGTAGTTTACAAAATACTATACGTCGTAATATCGTCTTTTTTAAGTGCTCAAAATGGGAAAGAGTTCGAAGTTAAAGCACTTTTCTAGTAATCCAAAACCGGATAAAGTCAATGAATTTTCAATAATTTCTTCTGCGACAGCTGAAGTAACGTTTACTGACGACTGAGAGGGTTTCATTGAGCCAAAATCATTGGACACGATTCGGGAAAAAAGGAGATATAGAAAAGGGAAAACATAAGGCATAAGGCAAAACAAAAAATTAATGACAACAAAATTGTACACACATAATCAGAGCAAATACTTTAGTTAAACGACCATGAGTGTTACAGATATTGTAAATTCGCCTACAAAATATAAACAAGGCGTTATTTGGGCTATATGAAATCACATTCGTACGGCGTTAAATATAAATAAATGTGATTAGGCTATCTGTATCATTACTATGTAAACCATGTAGATCCACTTGGTATTAAAAGAGAAATACCTAAGAAACGTAAAGGAAGCAAATACATTGAGGACGATCACCCGAAGGGAAAGAGAGGGGTATGATAAACACATTCTCTTAAGCGACTGAGATGTGTACTGATGATAAACTTTTTTACAATGTACTGAGTATTCGTTTTTCCTTGCAAGGAAATTTCCTCGTATTGTGAAACTTACGATGACAACGCAGCAGCGCTATATTGGCAGTGTATGTGGGCTGTCACCATAACAATCGTACACAGTGGAATAGTCTATTCTGCATGATTTAATCTAAGCGAGAAGATGACACCGACTTGATATAATAGTCACCTAGCTGAAGAAATGTTCAGCATGTGATGTTCGAATAGTTTCTTTCTTCGGCCACGCAAGTTATACATGGCCATTACCATTGCCTCAGTTATAAAGGCATATATCTCCGGAAAACGGGAGCATTTTCTTACATCTTTCCACGCTTGTGGAAACACATCATCGACACACGCATGATGATAATCACGTTTCGAACCTATGAACACTTTCTGCATTCTACCCGAACTATGTATTCTTCTATTTAGAACATTCAACAAAGAACACACTCGCTCGCTCGCTCGCTCCAAGCATAAAAACATATTGGGACTTTATTCGGAGGCAAAACACGGTATGAGCCGTTCATGAGCTTTCGACGAGGGTTCACATGTTAATCTGAATATTCGACTCCAGTTGCGAAGCAGGAATACCGAAAAAGACCTGATTTCCCAATACAGTATAAGGTTATTCCCGTTCAAGGCTTCTCCTTCTGGCCCTGCGTCTTCAAGTTCATGGAAGCAAGAGGAACAATAACTGATATTTGATGACACGTGAGTTACGAGAAAAAAGAAAGAAAACCTAATCGTGACCACTCTTAAAGTAGGCAGCAACGCGTCAAATTTAAATGCTTCTCGGTAACGGGATAGTACATTCAAGAAAAAGAAAACTATTCAATAATGGGTTAAGGAGAAATAATGTCATCGCTCCAGTCTACGACCCCACGGGGCTGTAATATGAGAGTGAACTTGCTAGACTATAACTCACACAATCTCGGGGACATCAAAAAATTATTACCGAACCCCGCTGCTGCCTGTGAACCAAAACATAGAACATAGTGATGGGTATTCTCAAAGTGGCACAGTGTGACCACAGAGGTAGTTAGTTAGTTGTCATTTAAATTCGCTGCAGCACGTTAGCACGTCTAGGATTTCTTAGTGTATTCCTCCGAGTGCGTAGTTAGTGCCGCGACACTTCTTTCTTCTCGAAAATCATTTCCGACTGGAGGGGTTAAACTGCGATCCGAATTGCCATTAAAAGTATAGCGCTATATGAATTTTGCAATGATTTAAACCCAGACTACAAACTACTCCATCTAACGTAATCTCCTCTTGTCAGTCAGCCTGCCACAATTCCTCCCACAAAGCTCATCCACATATCGAAGGGTTAGCAGCCCAGTACGATTTAATAAATGTGGATAATGGGTATGCCCTATAATGTGTCAGCGTCGCTGTTTACTGTGAACAATCAGCATGGGTTTACTGGAGATACATCATCTAAAGAAACTGCCACAGCGAACAAAAAGTGTATACCTCAGTAAGTGATCTGTTCACCTTGAAGGACAACTGCAGGCTTGGATACAACAGAGGTTATTCGTTATCTGTATCTATAGGTCCAAACCCCATTTCAATACGATGTTTCTATGTCGAGTTATTGGCCTTCAAAGTTTGGTCCATTATGCGGAGAAATTGGGGAGAATCCCAATTGCGCAATAACGCATGACGTCACACTTGCGTAACCCGGAAAGTTATGTCATGTATTTCATTGTTTCATTTTGTTGAATAAGTCAACATTAAGTAGAAGTTCTGTTGTCCTTCTCTCACCAAAGTAACCATCAACACTACCAAGCACTACAGCAATCCTCTCTCATAGACTAATGCTTTTCGAAGTGAAAATAATGTGTGAATTTCCATAGAAAACGAAGATTGGAGTGCAGGGTGGTGCAAGTCAATTGGCCTCATTTATATGCATGATGGGATGCGTTTCGATCTTGCGCAATACACATGCACAAACTTCAAAGGACTGTAACTCCGTAAAGAAAAATCGTATGAACTTCGGGGTTAGACGCATTCAGTTTTTCCCCGGCTAATATATTAGCCTCTTTATAATTTATCCTGCAGTTGTCCTTTAACGTTTCACCACGTTTAGTTGCATTATCGCCACTAAAGACTCTAGAGGTGTGGCTTTCAAAAAATGTGGTGTTCATGTTGTTCCTATTGCTCAACCCTATTCACGACACCACATCGGCCAGTCTTCTGAACACGTATTACTAACCGTTTATCGTGTAATCTGAAGAATGAGGCATTCCATTGATATGAGTGACTGTAGTTATGTAGCCCAGACACTCTGTAAGTACCCGTTACAATTGGGCGCCATCTACACGAAGACATACGACCATGAAAAATATTTGAAAAAATATGGTGTTAACGGTCACACATGAGTGTAAGTTCCTATCTAGACCGTGGGCACGAGTATACTAATGACAGTTCGAATCTTGCCTGCCTTGGGGAATTCATCGAGCGTGCTGCTGCTAACCAGTTTGTTGCGTAACTACTCTGGCAGAATTACTCTCGTCATCACATCATGTTTACTGACTGGACCACTCGACCGAAGCAGCGTTACTGCGTGTCTATAACGACATTCTCAGCGAGACATGGTGATGGGGATATCCTAGTATTGCTGGAATTACCAGCAGCATTCGACACAATCGACTGCTGGTGAAACGTCTTCAGCTAGTATCCGTTTAGTGTATGGTGACCTAAATTAGTTTGATTTGATTCGATGTTTATTTGATTCTATGGTTGGGGAATCCAAGTAAGAATTCATCAAGGAACATTGGCCGTATCGATCGTGGAAGAGTACCAGCGATAACTCGCCTTCTTCTTCTCGACTAGTGGCCAGGCTATGTCAAGGCAGGGGAGTAACCAATCCCAACTGCTCCCGGGACTGATCCGAAAGGACGACCAGCTGGACCAAGTTCAACGAGACCTATTGCAATTGCAAATATCTCGCAACAAAACTCAGTAATCCCTGAGAGTCCACTGCATTACAGCGGAACCATGAAGTGAAAACCTCACCCATTGCAACTGCAAGTGCAACCACCTAGGTGACCGCTGGATTTCGAACTCGGAATATTCGCTTGCAAAGTATCACTGATACCACTCTCCCACCCCTCCGCCTATACATTCAAATGCCCTATATTCAAAAAATGAGCAAACGTTATCATTGATCTATCTATCTATCTATCTATCTATCTATCTATCTATCTATCTATCTATCTACTATCTATCTATCTATCTATCTATCTATCTATCTATTTGACCCTCTTTTCTCTGAATGGACTGACACTCCGCAAGGATCGATTTGTGGCCCCATCTCGTTCTTCTGCCACATGACTACAGCGAAAGACATTATCTGACCTCATGCCTCATGACTCAGCATGTTCTCCGTAATCTAAACTGATTGCCATCACACATGTATCGAATTCAGAGTTACGCTAATCTTGCCTTCAAGACAGTGATAGTCTGGCTCCTCCTACCTATTAAATTCAATTCCTAACTAGGTTCCGTCGAGGTCCCTCCATCACGGACTGAAACCCATGGTCAGATAGTTATGGAACAATATACCGAACAATATCAGGAATCAATCAGCGGGAAAATCTTAGGCTCTCTATGAAGAATAAAAATAAACCCCCAATATTGGCTATGGTTTAGTAAGTCATTTATATATAATTTATTTTCTTCTCGTTGTCCTCACACACTGTGTTGGCAAAGTGCATTGATATGTCTTCTGACGTGTATTGTGCTATATATGGAGAATATTAACATTAATTGGTATGAACGGGTACGCACGAACACGGTACGGAAAAAAAATATTCGTTGCAAACACCCTAACGAAATTTAACCTCTATCTTCCCGCGTACCCTCCCCCTTGAAGGTTGTCAAGAACCCACACCGAGCGCCGTCTAGTATCCGGGGGTTTCTCGAGTTGGTTTGTACTAGAGTAACATCATTGATTACAGACGGACAGTTTGTTTCATATGTGAGCTATCGTACTACGGCTATACGGCACAACACGGATTCGATCAATTACTGCCAGTTCGAAAATTCCAGATGTCGAATTGTAAAACGAAATAGAAAAATAATATTCAATCAGTTCAACTTTAGAAAAAATGGTTGATTGCCACAATCAACGTGAACGTTCATATTCGGGCGTGATTCAAATGAATATAGTATATTATATAGAGTAACCTCCGATATGAAGCGAAGACCTCCGACAGGAGTCACTTTTTCAATATTTGTGTCACTTTAGTTAGTGATCATTCATGGAACACTTATTGGTTTTCTGCATCTGCAGGGTACTTGCATATTTTGTGTCTGAAGAGGATTTATGATTATCGGAATCTGATTGTAGCTGAATGAGCAGACTATAGTAACGTAATACTAGTACCAGCCAGCTCACAAAATGAACTCATTAGCCTTTGTTTTGATAGTTGCTATGGTGACACATTGTGTGGTCACAAAATCATTCCAATAATACATTACAGTCTACATAGCCAGCGAGCACACTGAAACTGTACTGTAAACAAAGCAACTGCTACATAGTACGACTATACGACACACCTGAGTAAGGTACAGTGCCTGCATATATAAAGCTACTTGGATTGCAAGCACAACTCCCAGCGCCAGCTAGTCTGGCTCATAAAGTACAACTACAACACTAAGGCTAGGCGACGCTCATCTCTCCAAATTCAGGTCTAAAACACGAATACTACGCAGCTAACTCAAAATTATTAACCCGGATAACTGTATCATGTAGCCTTCGAAATACGACTAATGTTTGCCGGGTTCACCGACCTGCGTAGGCAATACACCTTCCTCTCAACGTTACAAAAGTTAGGCTAACCAACTCGCAGTTTAGAGGATGAGGTAAACGTCAGACCAACCCAATCTGAAAAAAATCTCACTTTTATCACAACACAGAGGTTACCTGTTATGTCTTGGATATCGACTGAGGCTTTGTCTAACTGGCATTTTGGTGTCTGTTTTTGTAATTGGTAACCTTGATCGGTTGTTTCTAAATGTGACGAGCTGCACGTCGAGTTCAAGTTTCAAGTCGAGTATATAGTTCAGTTTTAAGTTTAGTGCAAGCATAAACAGTGTAGAAACTGCATGCAGTGGATTACGCTGTAGTTTGTTGGTTACTATGCCTGAACACGCTAGCCTAGGGTCTTTTTTCATGTTACTCCGACTATGTAAAATTAGAGGATTCGCCATTATGATGTCACTGACCCGATTTAGGAGAATGTTCATTGAACATTTTTACTTAAGCCACCACGATGACCTCTACGATGACGGTCATTCATTCTGTTCATAAAATGCATAAAACGACCTCGGCATCCTCGTATATACCCCTTAAATGACATCTTCCAAGAAAAACACAATTCGGACGAAAATGATATAAATTCAGGCGACTGGGTTATACGCGTCTAACTATTGGCACCAGCATAATCCTTCATTCCCACGAGACCACATTTGACTTCAATTTGATTCCACAATAAGAGCACCCAAAGAGAGAAAACGCTCGTCTCTTCTCCGAGGGGTGTGCATTGTACCCAAACATTTTTCCGCTGTAAGCCTGTACATTTACGACCATGGAAAAGCTTAAGCTACTCTCTTCAAAAATCACATTGAAATACTACCTTAACCACGGTTGTTGTGCTTTCAAGCAATATTTCTAACATGTCTCTATTGAGAGTCTGTACCTCTCTTTAAACGAGTCAATCAGTGACGTCAATTGTTAATTGGGTCGTTCTCTGGAGAGAATTTTTAAAATGTAGGCGTTTTTATCTTACGAGAGCGAATATTTTGCCTACAGGCAAGGAGCACGTACATTGATATATACGCTTCTCCACTCTTATAACCTATGCCTGGCGACATACTGGGGCGTAGGGGTAAATAGCGCAATAAAAACAGAAATTAAAGTGGTCCCAGAAGATCGGCTGCTGATTAAATCATGTTTCGCGCGACAGCTTCTTCGGAATGTGAGTTAGTGAACGTGAAACACGGAGATTCCGGAAAGGAATGTACATGGTGTTTGCTTCCGTGGAAATGAAAAAAAAAAAAGTTAGCAGGAACATACAAGAGAAACGATCAGTAAAACCACCGTGTCTCGGATATATTGTCGTGGTTATCACTAACACCTGGGAAAAGGCAGAAATAGTTCGTATCAAACAACTGTATCTGGGTACGGGTGGAACATACCACTTTTAGGTCTTCTCTGAACAGCCCTCAACTATCGGAACCGACTTTACAACGATCAAAAAAGATTCATTTATAGTCCTGTCAAAAGTCCACGGAGAGAGGGGGCCCTATGATTAACCTCCTAATGTTAGTCCCAAGTTGCATCCGATCGATTGGTAGCAATTTTCAGGCGGTTAAAACGATTCTGATTATGAGAGACATTTACAATTCAGGCAGAGTCTTCAGTACCGTGTTTGGTCACTTTGGTGCACCAGTTGACAATCGTTATGCAAAGGAGGAGCTGTCGTTAACATGGATACGGCGTTCATGGCTTAGTTGATAACCGAACCCGAGTCACTCAATATTAGGAAGAACACTTTTTTTGGCATGACCCGATTTTGTGTCATGAAAAATAATAGATACTGACGTGTTTCTTTTTATGTGAGATGCATTCCTGCATAATTGTGGTCAGCGTGGTGTTTATCGGCCTATACTCACGAACATATCTACTGTATACCAGTTTCGCATTTTATTTTCCATCAAGTAAAAATTGATTTTTTTTTTTGATTTGTCATTGCATTCGTTGTTATGTTAGCAGCACTTCACTGGTATTCGTATAAAGAAGATATGGTTTAAAAAAAATCGTAAACCGTTTACGGAATTACCGCGACGTTGTATATTCATAGTATCGTCACAATTACTCCTAAAATGTCGTATAATGTCATCTGTGGTCAATAAATTACGCTAGTTTGTATCAATTCCTACATAGACCTGAATTATGTTAATCTGTTTTATTTGAGATATATTTCGAATCCTAAACTGTTGTAAGGTTTCTGTTTAATAATGCTGAAAGTTTGTATAGGCCTATATAGTTTTCGAACCTCGCCTATCACCGTATATATATATTCTCAACATCAGGTCTCCAGGCATGGTCGATTCACGAAGCTGGCGAACTGTGTATCAGCGGCTCCAAGTAGCGTTCGTCAGTAATTTAGTATATTGTAGCTCGCCGGGTATTGTCCATGGCCAGGGAGTAATCAAAGTTCGAGGGGGGGGTGGCGGGGTGGTACTGGCTAAATCGGTGGTGCATAACTAATATATGATATCATAGGCTATTAGTAAATGTTTTTTCTCCTTTCAACCTACATGTCATGATACCAGCTGTTTCCCAGATCGATCACCACAGTCGAGGCTACTGATCGAAGAGTCAAATCCCCGTGAAAAACAATCAGCTTTTCAGATATGCTTGAACAAAGTAATTCATCCTCATTGCTCCTCTCCACCCGGTGCTATAATGTGGAACATGTGCGGGAGTCGAGTACAAACACACTGATAGGATGCGTCGTACTCTCTGGGACAGTCGGAGTGCGCACCGGTCCCTATGTTTGGGGCAACTTGTAAGCGCTCCGAGCTTGTCTTATACATCGTAGTGTAAAGCGCCCAAATGAGCATTACAATATTATTATTATTATTATTATTATTATTATTATTATTAGTAGTAGTAGTAGTAGTAGTAGTAGTAGTTAGTAGTAGTAGTAGTGGTATAGTAGTAGTAGTAGTAGTAGGAGTAGTAGTAGTAGTATCAGTATTATTAGTATTATTAGTATTATTCCGAGAGATGACGTAACCAGTATCTGGGGTCAATATAGTTGCTCTGCTGTTTTTCAATTACATACAATACATATATTAGGTACGGGCTATGCATGCAGCCTATAGAGGACACATATACACTCTAAGGAACAGTTGGGTCATAACAACCCAGTGTCAGGGAAAACATAACACATGTTGATATGCAACATGGTTGAGTTTGGCAGGAATTAAAGGGAAATTGCCATGTTTTGTCGAACATTTAGCAATGGTTTCACCCAACAGTTTAGCTGTTTTCCAGTGTACCTCTGTAAACTTTCATGTGCTGATTGTGTGAAGTAGCCATCTATTCAGTTCCAGACTGTTGTCTAGACTGCTGGACTGTGCGTGAGGACGATGATTTTACAACGTCCACGTGTCACTATGCATCGACCAATAATAAAACGCAACACGGGTTCCTAAATCGAGCCGAACAATTCAAATCAGTTCAGAAAACCAACCAAATCTCTCTTGCGAATCGACACTGATCTCATCGGCGATTTAGATTGCAGAAACCCATATTATAAATCGGTCATTAAAAAAAAAACTGCGATTCGAACAATAACCCTGTAGGCCTATCATTCTGGCCACGGCCTCTTGTCCCGGCCTTCCGTGGCTCCGGAGGTATTCAAATACCGTCGCGTGGAAGGTGGATGCCGCATGGCTATTCTTTCTAAACGACGGCCCGTGATAGACAATCCAAAATTCGGGTAATAATAATAGCAGTTTGCCCTCGATGTTTTTTTTTCTTCTCCACTGTTATTATTTTAGATTTGCAGACATTTCCACCTTGGAATTGGCATGTGAGCATTCGTGAATTCAGAATTAGCATAAATGTAAAGAACAGTCGAGGCATGATGTACCTGTCCACGCCTCTGGAACATATAGTCTAGTACCAACTCTCGCACGGTCTATGGCAATACGTTAAGTGATAACGTAATATAATACCATTAACGGAAATTAGGCATTGAAGTTGGAGTAATATATCCTTTGATCTCTTGTGAGATGTCTAATCTAACGAAATGATTCTGAAGGATTTTCAAAAAATAGCAATGTACATCTTTCGTACCTTCTCACCAAATTGACAGATTACCTGAAACTTAACGGTTCTACGCTTGAGTAAAACACAACCAGCTATTCGGCGCCTGAACTAGATACAAAAAACGGGTTTTCCATAGCCTAGCCGCTTAACACTATATAATTTTCATTCGTCGTATTTGACATGGCTGAATATGCCGAAATGCGATTTGAGCATTAGGCGGAAACGTGTTGGACCAGAATATATGTCCTAATAAATCAGTCCTGTACAAAATCTCGCCGGTGATTCCATGATATATCTCTTTATTATCGGGCACACGTGGAGGGATCTGAGCCGTCTATATGGGAGTGAATGTTTGATTTTGTTTAGAACTTTCCAGTTAATTCACGCGTACAACAAGTTATTACCTGACTATATACACTGATTGAGTGCAATGTTATCGCTATTGTTGGTGCGGCATATCCCCATCTTCTCAAAGTTAAATTTTCATTTTCTCTCAAAATTTAGATTAGAAAGAAACATGCGTGATGTGGATCTGTTTACGAAATACTGATGGTATACAAAATCGGAGGCTGCTTATACAACTGAGATTATTGACTTCCTCTGCATGCATTTGCAGTCCTTGAACATTTTGCGTAACAAGTTTAAATAATGAAATTGTGATGTCTATTATTCAGGTATTTGAATGATCCCGGATAAATATTCTTTCTTTCTTTTCCATTTGGGAAAAACCCATGGTTTGTGTCGTCATGATCGTACATAAGCGAAAACTCCAATTTCGACTCATTATCAACAAGGTAAATTCCATAGAGGAGCGACTATTGCTCTAATAATAATAAATAATAATAAATGACAACTTATATAGCGCTTAACACCGGAGCCATATGAAGTGATCATAGAACTTGACCTGGTAACTGTAAACGGTGGTCGTTTTTTTTGTGTTTTTTGTTTTTATCTCATCGGTCCCGGAGGGCCGAATGAGATATGAGTCAGTTCTCTACCAGTTTCGACCAGTTTCGAATCAGTTTGAAATTTTCAACCCAGATTGCTTCGATGGCATCAACCTCGTATTCATATCGCCGACACAAGGTATGTCGTGGTTTAACAGAAACGCAAACACTACCTCCTGTCTCCCTTCTCTGTCCCGGCGCTATAACAAACATTACCCCGGTGTATTGATTTCATGGTTATTAATTGAATCATCGAGAAATGTCTCGTTCAAACCAAAAAGTGCAAGTTATAGTGGATATGCTTGCAGTTGGTCTACTTGATTGAGAAGGCGATTGATGTTAAGGAAGGCAATGTTGCACAGTAGTAACATGTCCTTGCAGCTAATTGCTAGCCTGTTGTCTCGTCGCCATGGGAACCTTTCCATGGATGTTTCATATTCAAGTTATGAATGCAGGGGGTGATAATGTGCATCACGTAAGGGGGCATGAAATAATTTTATTAAAATTAAGATGAGCTTCAAATTCAGTAGAATTATTAAAACAGTGCTACATTTGACTTACTGTAGTAGTGCAACTGTCCCTCTTGAGATAGAGGAGTCCTCGTCTTCCTGGCCTGCAACCTAGTAAGATGATTCCACGTGTTGGCACTTTTTCGCCTTTTTTTTCGGCACTGGATGAGGGTGGTCAAACCGGCACATGTTTTGAGAGTGGTTCTGCTCTCCGCAGTTGTAACACCCTCGATGGCTGTTGTTGGGCCTCGATCTTGGGGTGTGATACGGACAGCCTCCCTTGTACGAGTGTCTTCTGGCATCTCCGGGGCTGTGGCCATATCGCTGGTCGCATGAGTCACTCCCTCGGTTGTACCTGACCCCTGGTGACTTCCTTGATTTTGACAGTGCCGCTTGCTGTGTTAGTTTATCAATAGAATAGAACGTCCGGCCTAGTTCAGTTTAGGTGGAAAGCGTTCGGCGGAAAAAAAGACCCGTCTGCGTCCCCATCTGCGTAGGTCATGTAATTTCCCAAATATATTTAATAATACCTAAGTGCTTATATAGCGCTTTTTCGACGTGATCAAAGCGCTTCACAGATATTACCCCTTGATCATTAGTGATTTGTCAAACCTGTACTATATATAGTACGCGCCTCTTTCTTGTTCACTCCCGACACACTATTCCAGTGCGTCACTCCATCATGTACCCGGGGGACTTCCCACGCTCACTGATTACAAGTCACCTCACAAAGTGCCCACGTTTACAAGTGCCGGCGTAACGCAGCAGAAAAGTTCCTGAGGAGCCATCCTTGTCTAAAGGGCACTACGGGAGAAAAGACCCGCCGCGGGCTTCGAAAACTCACGATCTTCGTATCACAAAGTCTGGAGCTCCACCGACTGAGCTAATCCGCCTAATTTATTTGGTGGTTATTTGGGCCTCGGGTTGGATTAGCTCTTAGCTAACCGAGTCTTTACCCATGATTTATGAATCTTAATGTAAATAATAAATAAATGAATACATAAAATGAATAAATGGAGAAGAAAACACAAGGTTCTGTGCCTGTTGCGTTTGTTTGTTTGTTTTCATTCGGAGGATTTTTTTCATGCTCTTTGCTTCCTTCCGAAGTCAGAGGACTTGGGCTTATGCAGGCATGACGTGCGTGTGTATGTGCGCGTATGTGGGTCTGTGTGCGTATGTGACGCCCAGCTCATGAACACTATAACTCCCCCCGCCTGGATGGAGAAGCTCATACTTGATATGTTGTTCCCCATGCATGATT
Source organism: Sclerodactyla briareus (assembly GCA_026419785.1). Taxonomy (NCBI): domain Eukaryota; kingdom Metazoa; phylum Echinodermata; class Holothuroidea; order Dendrochirotida; family Sclerodactylidae; genus Sclerodactyla; species Sclerodactyla briareus. Next base: position 328,774 of record JAODTK010003599.1, on the reverse strand, counting down.
ACATGAGCCTTATTGTTTTGGGTTTCAGATCAAAGGTCATCCTGAGGTCCCAGAGGTCAAAGTCTGAAAATCCCTTGTAAACACGATAAGTCCAGACGGTGGCAGATCGAATTTAAATTAGTGTATAGCTTGTCTTAGGGGATACAGAAACCCTATGTTTTTAGTATGGTTCCGGGTGAATTCTGGGTCATAAAACTCGGTAATTAGCGAAATGTCCATACATTTGGCCAATTTTGGCTTGTTGCACACGATACTCGACCCCACCCGGATCGATAGGCCATACTTGGTATGTGGTGTTTTCCCCATTTGAGTACATAATCCATTTTTTTGGGGTCATGGTCTGAGGTCATCTGAGGCTTCACCAGAGGATCAAAGTCTGAAAAGTCCTTTTGAGCCCAAAAATTCCGGAATGGTCATTCCAATCAAGCTGGCAATTGTGGTGCGCAGCTTCTTAATGGGAGTACAAGAACGCTTGGTTTTGGCGTAGTTGGTGTTGTATTTTGGTCAAAATAGAAAAATTTTGAAAATCGATATTGTTGGCCAATTTTTGGCTTGAAATACGATCACTTACCCCCACTGGATTGATGAAGCTCATACTTGGATAGTGTGTTTCCCCATGATGAGAACATGCGCCTTATTGGTTTGGGGTTAGGTCAGGGTTTATCTGAGGTCACCATAGGTCACACGTCCTGAAAACCCTTACATTTTGTGCAGCCTCATCAAGAGTACTGGAACCCTATTGTTGGTTGGGAAATGGGCCGTCTATGTTGCCCTAAATTGAGCTGGTACAATCACTCCCTGGTCCATTGTGTCTGGCTATAGTTGTCAGAAAGATCAAGGAACACTAAGCCTCCTTCTGTTTTTGATGCTTCTGGTGTTGTAATGATTACCAGTTTGCATACTTATTTCAAGTATACAAAAATTTGTTCCTCAGCAAGGTTTGCTGTTCAAAATTTGTTTAATGCGAAGGGGAAATGACATTCTTATATATATTTTTTTAAGATTTACCACCCGATTTTTCGAATTCGAGATATTTGATGGTTACAAGACCAATTGTTTTTCAAACTTTCCGATAATATGGCGAAAATTCGCAACATCTAGCTTTCCCTTGCCATTTCACCCGTAAGTCCCCAATTGTGGACTTTGGGGGGTATACCGTAGCTTTTTAGCGAACCTATAACTTGAACATTTATGCAGATATTTCGGGATTGGAAATTCCGATTGGGTGTCAATTTGTTATGTACAAGGCAAAGTTACAAAACGAATTTTGTACGAGGTCTGATTAATTTTACTGAAGAAAAATATGGATTTTTTTTGGAGAGTGATAATTTGTACCTATCGAATGACTCCTACTATTTGACTAGGGCAGATTCGGAAGATGAACTTGTGACAAGTTTCTGCAAAATGTGTGGAGAGTGAAATGTCACGAAACTTTGTGCGTTCCAGTGCTACTTGTCAAAATTATAAAAATGGAGAACTGCCATTGAGATCTCGCAACCCCGGGGATTATTCACTCGTTGTTCTGTGGCTGGCGTGATTATATCGATACCCTCGCGGATACCCTCCTCATATCAACACCCGTTAATTTATATTCAATTTTCATTTTGTTTTTGATCGAGACACTTGGATCGTTAGAATAACCAAAACTCATTGTTAGGTACCGTGGGGACATAATATATATATATATATATAGATTATATAAATATATATATATATATCTATCTATAATATTATATATATATATATTATATATATATATTATATATAATATATATATATAATATATAAATATATATAGATATACTTTTTTTACGTTATTATAGGTAATATAATATCTAACACGGGCTCGTGACTATGCTTTTATTTTTAGGTACTTAAAGGTGGACGATTGATGACAACGTCTGGAGAGATTTAATCGGTAAACATCGACTAAGAATGATAGTGTCTCTGTCACCCACGAAGAAATAGAGATAGAACTGAACATCATGGTCGGACTGTTCGCCAACATATAGCTTGCAGTTGTGGTTGAAAATTGAAGGGTTTTTGTGGACCCGTCAGGGCCCCTTGGCATACGTAGCGAAGAACACGACCTTAACAAGAAACCCGTCTAATTTTGAGTGAAGTAGATGCGTTAGGGGTACCCGGAAGGTCTGCGCAGCATGACCGCAAAAATGGATAACGAAGAAGGTTCATATGTGGGCCCGAAAGTTCGTGTGGGCCTAAAGGTGGCACACAAGTATTAGGCATGGAAGGTTAATCGCCGAAAGGTTTATCCTAGAAAAATAATATTATTTGGGGATACATTTTTGATGCTTACTGTGGGGAGGAAATGCAGATTTACTTTCGACTTTATCTGGAAGAGGGGAAATACGAAAGTACAGAACGCCAAAAAAAAATCATGGAAATTGGTCACTTTTGGTGTTTTAAAAAAAATCATTAGACTATAAACATGGACCTCGTCGAGTGTCTGTCGGAAAATCGAGTGGCGAGAATACCACCCCTGCTAAAATAGGGTCCCCTTTAGCTCAAAATCTAAATGGTCATGGTACATCGAATTGCACAAACGTTGGAATGGGTAGACTTCCCTTCATTACAATAGTGTATGACCGAGTTGAAGTAAAACCGGGGAGGGGACTGAACGGCAGGAAAAACGGACCAAGTAGTGTTAAGTCAAATGGGGAAATTAATAGATGTGGGCATTATATACAGTTGATTTGTTGGAACATGCATATTTCCAAAGTCATGTTTATACGCAACGTTAGCAGGTGTAAGTTGTACTTTTACTTGTGGTGACCAAAGCGGTGTGTTTATTCCTTTCTCCCATAGCCAATCGATTTATAAAGTACACTATTATAATTCAGAAATATTAAACTATAGAATGAAAATATTGGAGTAGTAGTTTTGTCAGTAGTTGTTTCTTTGGAGGGGACTAAGACAATAACTGATTCAACCTTTCCTGTCGCTCATTATTGTACTACTAGTGTATCAGTAGTATGATTGTCCTCGCTTGAGGTTGTTCTCAATTGTTGGGGCTTACTTTTCAATGACGTTTCGACATGCGAGGCTTAATTATGCTACGCAAACAGTAAAAACAAATCGTAGCAGATCCAGTAAAACACTGGACTAAGCTTACTAATGTAACAACGAGAATATTATTATTACAGAAACATGTGCGAACTGATTTCCCTGAGATGTGACAACTGTGTCGCCAGCATTCAACCTCTTGTTCAATTTTCTCATGTGAAATCTATTCCCAGCTTCACATGTTTTATGCTAATCTTCTTGAAGATATGTCAGTGTATCGTTTGCAATCATCACCTGCATTATGTTTCCGATATCTGATACCTCCACTGCCAAAGTCCTCAAACCACAAGTGTGTTACTTGACGGCCCACATTGTCAGCATGTCGTCTATGTTTCGAAAAAAAAAAAAATATCGAAAGCTCATGAAATCAGGTTATTTTTAGTGCACACAAGGACGCGGAAATTCAACCGTTAGAGTTATTTTCCAAGAGCAATTCTCCCCACAAAAATCGGATTTACAAGGTACGTACATGCACGCCATAAGCCGCATTGCGAGTCGGTGATTGACTGTTTGATTTAATTTGGACACTAAATTCCCGAAGAAAGAACTGCAGGCAATATCACGACCATGATAATCCATTTTGAATCTGCAGGGATGTATTTTGCGATTGTTCAACATGTAGATCCTGTGCCTTTCAAGACCTTTGCCCTAAAATTCCTGAAAACCATAAGTAAGACTAACAATGATAACTGACCAAGCTTCACTTGTACTGCCGTAGGGAACGTAACGGACATATTGCGCATCGACGCATCAGGGCTTTTGTGTCAATTCCTGAACTTTTATATGTATAGTAAGTGATAACAATGGTACAATATATATAACCGAATAATTATATCAATTATAATTATATAATGATATGATAGTTCAAAAAGAAATTATAATTAATATGATTATAATTATATATTTATACGCTAATGGCTATTTATGGGAACATGGAACGAGACAGGCAGAGGGAGGAGAAGGAAATAGTAATTGGGATGGAGTGGCGATGGTTTTGAAGTATGTGTGCAAGGAAACAAAATGGCTGGGAAAACTGTTCGAGCAATCGGAAACGATACGAACTATCGCACTTGACACAACGCGAACAGATGGAGCTGGTGTCTCCTAGCTGACAAGCTATAAGGTGAATAGAAAGCCTCTCAGAAGACTGAATGTGGAAGGTGGGTAACGATGATGAATTATGGAAACCTACTGTCGCTTATCTTACTCAAGTGTTGGGGGGTTTGTAGGGAGTAGAACGTTCGAAGTGTTAGGAATTGTTGGAAAACTGTGGTGAGGATAGTCTCTGGCTGGAGGTTGGTGAGGATGCGGCGAAGGAGATGTGGAAAATAAGGAGGCTAAAACAGGGAAAAAGGGAGGTCGGTGGCAGTAGCAGAGTAGCAGGAAAAATGGAGCTAACAGAGAATGTACCGAATCGATAAGGTGAGACAAAAAACAGAGGGAAACAAATAATTAAAAGGGAAAACGATCGCAAGGGAAAGGAGAGGCAAAAGGAAGACATTCAGTGTGTAGGTGTGAGCAAGGATGGAAACGACAAAGATGTTGGAAGAAAGATGAGATATTAAACCGGGATGGTTGGAAATTCAAGAGACTGTTGAATGTTTTAAAACAAGAAATATTCGGAAGGGGTGAGCCAAATGGGGGGGGCAGGGACCCTTACTCCATGGACTTTACGATCAAAGAAGTTAGAACTGCCGTCATGTATTTGAAAACAGGGAAAAGCTGGCAGTCCATCTGGTATGAGCGGGCAGCAGAGTCTATGAGGACCTGATGAATACAGTGTGCTTAAAAAGGGGAAAGGATCTCACATGCGCCGTCGAAAGGCAGCCTGTTCACCATGACAAGGGGGAAGGCGACACTACGATCGTATGAAACACAGGGCGGTGAGGTACTGAAGTGGTGCTGAAGAACAACACAATTTGGATTCCGGAGGAAGCAAACGGAGAGAGAGGAGAGGGTACCTGAAAGCCGACTCGGTTGGTGGAGGACCTACACAAGCTGGCCACACATACAGCGGAAAACGCAGTGAACTCTTATTGTGGAAGGGGGTCTTCAACAGGGCTCGGCTCCAAACCCCATCCTCGTCATAAGTGGATGAATCATGGTCAAAGGCAACAAGAACAGTCTATCATGGGAGCTCTCATTTCGCAGATGACATCGCGCGATAGTGGCAAATACAGAGAGAGAAGTTACAACAACAAAGTTGGGAGTTAACAATAGGATAAGTCATAATTGTTGGTTACTGAAAGAGTGCGGCAGGAGGCTGATATTAACTAGTGAAAATGTGAAATGGGCTGAAGATGTCGGAGGAGTGACGATAACAAAGACGTGAGATTTGGGAGTCAGGCGAGCGCTTAGGCGGCAGAGAGAATGTTTTGGAAAGATACCAAGAAATAAAAAGTGTAAGATCCAACAAGTCACAGTGTTGCCCCAGATATGCTTTATGGTGCTAAATGTTGGGCAGTTGGGAAGTATGAGATGAGAACTGTGATGAGGATATTGAGACGGATGTTAGATGTTACACGAAGAAAAGATGAAGATGGAACAAAAAACGAAAAAAATACGTGAACGATAAGGAGGGATGCAAATTATGGAAAATAGGAGGAAGCGAGACTGGTTGATCGGAATGACCAGAGAAGGAGGATGCAAGTGAAGAGGATGGAGAAGATGAAGGTGGGCGGGCAGAGGTAGCCACGCAAAAAGGGGATGGGACTGCAAAGGGGGGGGGCGGAATGGAGACCAAAGGAATACGGGGAAGAGGATGCAGGAAAAGAACAAGATGAGGACGGCTAATCCGAGCAGGGACCCCAGGGATGGATTTGGGAATAGCCAGGTGATGAAAGAAGAAGAAAAGAGATTTGACGTTTTTTTAAGATTTGATTTTATAATTCTGTCGAATTAGTATTCTTCCATAATTATTTGTTCTACTTTCGAATGGACCAGAAATCGTCCCTCAGTTATGGATTTGGACAACCGTACGTTATAGTGTTATCGCAGTCAACTATCTGAAAGTATCATTAGCAAAGTGATTACGTTGAGGGGACAAGCACAGTGGCGCAATCTTCTTATCGAAGTTAAGGTGCATGCCGGTTGGGCGGGATGGTATTGTTGAGCCCATTACTCTCTTACAATTCAATTCCGCCTACATATCTCTTCTGTCGACTTAATATTTTTTCTTGCTGTCACATTTGGACGCACATAAATCGCCGCTCCTGATACGGTCCAAGTGGCAAATGTAGCCTTTGGCTGTGGCTCCTATTGAATGGCATTCCTTGTCTCCTATTGACTGGAATTGCCTACATTATCTTCTCTGTCGACCTGATATTTTTTCTTGGTTGTAGTTTAACATGTGCAGGTGGCCGGGCAGAGGAGCACGCAAAAAAGGGGAGGATCTGCGAAGGGGCGGGGGGGGAGGGCTGGCGACAAAAGGACTACGGGAAAAGCGGATGCCAGGAAAACGAACACGATGGACGGCTGGATACGAGAAAGTAAACACCCATGTGGGTTTGGGGAAGTCGCCCAGGGAAAGGAGAGAAAAAGAGATTTGACCTAGATTCCCGGCTACCCATGAGTTTCCACCCACTGATGAAACTACCCTGCATGTGTCACGTTAACCAACCTAATTTGTTAGCATTAGATGCATTCTGAAATTGTTCAATAATAGCCAAGCATGTCTTTTTTAAATTTCTAAACATTCATAAGTACCGCATAATCAATAATAACCACAGACTTTTTTCAAAGTAGCTCATTGTGTACCTTGGCTTTTTACATTGGATTCTTGAACACCTCATTACCAACACTGACCAAGATCTTTATATTCAAACCTAATCTGTTGTAGGGAAAGTGTTCATCTGTTTTTCTGTTTGTTGTTTTTTCAATTTCCACATGGAGTCCATGATCGTCCCTTAGTGAAGTGAAGGATCCCATTTAACCAGTAGTCGACAGGGATCGCGTTTTGTCGCGTTAATCCAAACCTATCTGTAAGAGAAAGAAGCAGTTTCAAGTTTTTCACGAATGCTTCATCATGCCCCTTCAACGAAGCGCGACCTTGACCATCAATTTTTCGGAGATCCCCCCATGGTTCGATGACCAGTGTATCAACGTCCGTCAATATCGAGTATCTGAGACTTCAAGAGGGCCGTAACGAATTAGTATTAGTAACGGCGGATACGTAATTATGTTATGGTGTTCAAATCACGTCTAGCACGCGAAAATATTAGCTTATTGTGAGTACTCCGGCACCCAATGGGAGAGAAAAGATTATATCATGAACGTGCAGTAGGGTATGTTTCCGTACATCGAGCGCGTGAGCTGCTGCGGTTTTGGTATCCCCAAGAGACAATAATTATCTCCGCGACAGAAAGAAAAATGTCGTAAACCTATTTTCCCCGCCAATATTGAAATTGACAACAATTATCAAAAAATGATGGAACTAAGACACTTAGGGAACGACCGGAAAGATTTGCTGTGATGGTGATGATAGCACCAAATAAGGAGTCAATTGGTTTTGCGAAGAACACGCACACCCAAACACAACCCACAAAAAACTGCACAGCATGTCACGCGTGACTACTTACATTTCTTGGAACCCCGTCGAATGAATCGAAGAAAGAAAGTTTTCTAATCATCGGACGGAAACTAAGGAGGATAAGTCCACGTTTTCGTCGTATCGATGAAATCTGCTTTGGCGACTTTTATCAACATATAAATGACTCCGTAATTTAGTACTCTCAAAAACGGCTAGAGTGCGTCCTAGTAGATTACTTTCGCTAGTTATGCTATTAGTAAGCATCACATGCGGTTATTGGGATTCAAAATGGTTTTCCATTTGGCCCAGTTACTGTAAAAGAACGTAACTTTGTCCAAGTGCCAAACCGAACTCAAGATAAGAGGATAGGCCTAGGCCACAATGAACGGAAATACGGAATGGGAATAACACAACCACCCGCAGTACCATGACGTCATTTGATGGATTACGCGAGCTCGTGGCAGCATTTTAACTTTTTCGCTATCATTCGGGGCCTGAGCCCAACATTGTTCACACTATTTGGTTCATCAATATTTAAAATATATTTTCATTATCTAAAACGATCATTGTCTTATGTTTACGGTTTTATTGTCAGTGCATATGTTACAGACCATTTTCTGACTTGCCCCAAGTCCTAGCTAGATGTCACGTGGTTTGGTGTTTCGTTTTAAGCAAAGAGCGGGAACCACACCTATACCATACCCAACAAATGCAGCAATTTAGCAAATTGTACCATACAGAGTGTTTGAACGCTAAAACAAACATGGAATGTCGATAAGTGGAATATCATTAAAAACAGGGTAGGTCAACCATGGAGTTAATCTCACAAACGCTTGCCACTGCGCCATTATATAAACCGATTATCCAACACCATCAAACAATCCTCAAGCTGGTAATTCGGATAAGTAAAAAAACACCGTGAATCAGATGAGTGACCTTAGGCAAGTTCACTGCGTAATCACGACACTCACCTGGAACAAGGACTAGAGGGAAAGAAGTTACTGACTTATCATGAGTGAGTGTTAAAGACGCTTTGAAATAGAAAGACTGAGTGCAGTATGTAAGGACACGGAGTGAGTGGGAAACAAAGAGGGCGTCGCAACACAGAATAAAATGTCACCGAGGGTTGCGACTGGTTGATTCAAACAAGCCCAAGAGACAAAACGCAGACATCCTAACGACCTGGAGGCCGTCGTGAATTACACGGGACTTCCCGCCGAACAGAAAGTAATGAGAGATTAGTGACATCAGCCGATTAAGTTACTTACTCCACACCCAATTGGCTTGTTATCGACCGTAGTCAATGCAAGTTCCTAGGGTAAGGATTCAATGGGGACGACGCGACCCGATGCTTATGGGTAATTGGAACTCGCGTATTGTCCCGAAAGGGCAATTTGTTGAGCGGTAGATTTATCATGTTAACTGCGCTGATATTGTAACCTTTAGGATGGAGGCAAGAAAGAAAACGTCTCGTGGGGTTACAGACAATTTACTTATTGGAAATGGCCGTGAGGCGATAGTCACTTGCAAAAACATTACAGGAACATTTAGTTTCTAGTGGATAGTGACGAGTGGGAGTGATAGTGGGTGAAAGTGACAGTTTCCACAATGCTCCGCATCAATGGCAGACCTCGCATCTTATCGAGAACGACAGTATGACTCTCAGAAAGGCGCTGTATAAGGAATCTTCCCCCGTGCACTTATCATAATATTTGCCTTAGACCTGCACATGATAGCAGTGGTCGGGAATGCAATGATCGATTCCCGTTCAATATTTAATGCTTCGCTGCCTAATTGGCGGAGACACACGTCCTCAGTATATTATGCAAAAACAACGTTCCACAAGAAATATGAGAGCTCGAAGCTATGCGGACTCTTGCAAGTATAACCATACACCAAATAAAATTTGAAAACAATACATCAAGTGGACTGATTTTATCTCTCCCTGAACATTCCCCATCACCAAGAATGGACATTTTAGTGAGTTCGGAAGAGTAGAGGTCTGCTTTTTATTTAAGAATGCTTCTCGTTAAAAACACTTGCCATTCCGATTTCAATCCCATGAAGCATTCGGATGAAAGGCCATTAGTATTGGATGAATTGAAATTTCTACAAACAGAGCGACTGCTTACTGTCAACATTGGAACCCGGACTGTTGTTAAGGCACCGTTGGAATTTAAGCACTAACCAAATGCGAAGAAATTTGGCTCAATACCTGCGACGTTTGCAGAATATTTTTGTGATGTGTGTAATTGGGCACAAAAAGATTGGCCAAGTTGTCTGATAGAAAAACGACGGAAATCGTTATAATGATCGTTTAATACATAAATGCCCATCTTCCCTATTTATTGCGCGCAACCCAAATTTCATTTATAATGCAAATTGATGTCGTCAGCCTATACGTTTAACCAATATAAGTCCTGAATAATATTTGTATACATGGCAAATAACATGTAGTATGAGGATTGCTTGGAACTAAAACAAATAAGAAAACGAACGATTGTTCTTCGCTAGATTTTAGAAATGGTCTGATAAAGGCTGTGAAATAGGTAAAGTAACTGCGTAGTCTCTATAATAATTATCGCTCCCGCGATAGGGGGCGCAAAGCATGAGCCGAACGCCCGCGTAGGGCAGAGTTCCCTCCCCTAAAATTGGAGAGCTTAAATTCAAATGATGGTTAGACTAGGAGAGATTTTCGACCCTTTTTTAAAGCAATTAATAGTCCCGTCTATTTCAGTTGATATACAGGCCAAAGGCGGTTGTTTGACTTTGAACGGAACTGAAAGCGAATCGGGGTGCTTCGATTCAGTCCAATTGCCTTGGATTCGGGAACCATCTTTCGACACTTCTTGACTTTCATAAATTACAAATAATAGGGGAATTGTCTAAAGGTCGTGTAGGTCAACGTTTGAGGTAGACAGTCGGAAGATACCTTTCGCAAAAGAGTGAATAAGAGTGGATTAGCCTCCTTGCTGATGTTGTTTAGTCCAATAGGTGAATGCCTTGAAAAACAGTCTTGATTTTTTTTCGGCGAATCGTGGGAGCATGGGATTAGTTCCAATGTGTTCTTCTCGGTTTTCTCGCTTGGTCAGGGTCGTTAGAGGACTCATTCCTTCCGGGCCTTTCCTACTAAACCAAACTGAAAAAGTTGCACGGAATTCATGTGTTTTTATTATTGCGAAATCGGTTTGTAGATATTCATTTGGCACTACATATGACCACTGTGACTCAAGCCCCGGTCTCTATTTAATGCATAAACACTACATTAGACACCATTAATGACCACCGTAACCATGACCTCACTCACCCTCTCACAACGAAAGATTAACCGCCCCTACAAACTAAAAAATGTCAATTCTACAGGCAATTTCGAGAATTATGCCTAAATCATTGACTGCAAATAAATTCAATGCGTGATCTTGATTACACTGAGAAGTTGACTGGGCAGATGTAGACCCATATAGCCATATCGTGAATATCCAGCAAACTTCAAGGAATGTAACAACTTAGCAAGTTCGTTTTATACTCCGTGAAACCATAAATTTATTCGTTCTTCATTTATAGTTTCCAGCAAAGACGCAACTACCATACATCTACTGATCCTGAATATTTTCTACACATACTTTCGGGCTGATTGAATTGGAAATTTGCGCAATCATTCGGGCTGAAATTGGGAGCGCCACGACCATGTCACAGCGCACTGCGCCTTTTCAGGCCATTTGCGGTTCGGAGTATCGTGACGCACGTATTGACAGAAAAACAGAACACTCACATGTGCAGCTCATGATACAACCTCGATAATTTATCCTCGAAATTAACGAATGAAAAATCGGCACAATCACGTTTTTTTCACCTTAAACTCAACGGCGAGGCAGGCAAAAGAGGTTCACATTTCATCCCCAAACTCCAACAACTACTTACTACAATAAGCAATGATTCGATTAAGTCGAAAAAGTCTCAGCTGGAGACGAACCGGGAGCCGACATACAATAAAATATTAGATGGTCCGTACTCTTCTGCGAATCATTTTTCTCAAATAATTAGTCGCTCAACACTCTCTCATTTTTGGGATCTTCTTTTTTTCAGTTTATTCTCCTTACTACTGTACTAATAGTAGTTAAAATACGGAAGTACATTTCAACTGAACAGCCACTATCATTTTTCACGTGCATGTCCCCATATTGACTTGGAAATTTTCGGATGACGCAGGTACGTGGATCTTAGCTAGTAAATGACTAAATGTACTGAACTTGGAATACCTGACCCCATGTTTAATATACCAAAATATACCGAAAATACAACTAGAGAAGAAAAAAAAACTTTGGTTGGTTGTCGTTAAACTGCTGTGCTTTTTTTTGACGCGTGGGTTAGACATATTTTTTGATGTTTGAACATTTGCATTAATACATGGTGCTTTCCTGCTTTGTAGTCATTCTCGAAGGGCTTTCCCAATTATTACCCCCCTCGATCAAGAGCGGTGCGGGTTTTCTGGCAATCCCGACAGCAGTTGATGTCAAAATTTGTGGGCGCAGGTTGTCATCGATTCTTCCACACAAGTCCTCAATTCTGTCTGGGCGGGGTTAGGGAATTGGAGATCGGTTTTCCTGGGAGAAACTCGCAACCTTTGATCGGATTTTGATCGGTAATCCCTAGTGATTTGGCTGGTTCGTTTTAAAAACCATTGTTGGAAATTTCAGTCGTACCATTATGATGAGAAAAACTGACAAAAGACATGTTGATACAAGATTCAATAGGTATGGTGAATTGAGTTTGTATAGCCCCTGTCAAACCAATATAGCAATAAAAGAAACAAAGTAACAATCCAATTTTATATGTTCCTATCTTATGGGTACTGCAAATTGGCCCGAGAAGCCTTTCAGCACCGAAGGTGTGCCTCATCGAACCAATCAGTGCCACAACCATCGTATGTAATGTTCTCATCTCCTCTCAAAATGATTTGTAGGCAGTAGGCAATAGGAACCTATAATCCTAGTAAGCAGAATTTGAAACTAAGTGTCCGCAGGGTATAGTAATTTTCATGCCAACGAGAACGAGCATTCGAAACCACTTGACATGGTTTATCTAGCCCTGGTGGTTCAATTTCAAGCCTAGGATCTCGTATTCGACTAAAGACAGTAACTTCATGTGACGGTTTCCTATTGGATTCGGCAATTTTTCGTCGGAAATTGACTTTGAACAAATTATTGGTGGTATTGGAATTAGGGCTAATCGTTTTAACGTTACAACAAGCAAGTGAAAAAGTATGGCCTTTCAGGCAAGTTCTTTCTACGTAGACAACATCAAGGATAATATCATCATAACGTTACCCTAGCTCACAACTAATAGAACTTTTTCGCGAAACTAATGCATGGGAGGACTTATTATCCGCGAAATGGGCCGATTTATAGTGAGTCATCACACAACATAATAGATCCGCTTTTGACAGTGACCTTCATATCGTATCATGTTGATTCAAGTCTCGAACTTGTGATTGCGCAGATAGTATGGAACTGCATCTGGATGCATAACTCATTACGTCTGCTCAGTATGGATGTAAAGCGACGTGCGGCTGGGAAATCTTGAAATCGTTCTTGACTTATCATGTAAAGTCGACCGATCCTATACTATACTTGTCCCACCTCTACTTGACCACATCTTGATTGCATTTTCTCTTTATTTTTTGGGGGCTATTTGTAATTCAAGAAAATTTACAATTGTCCGTCATTTTGTGCCGTCACTGTCGAGGACAGTATAATACCTTAACACTCGGAGTGTTGCTAGCTTCGCAATTAACGGTACGAACAAATCTACCACAATACATCCAGCATCCCCAATCCGCAGCTCCAGCTATTGAATAAAAAAATATAAAAAGATTAAATAGAATAAATTTTACTCATGTGTCCTACGTTTTCTCTCTTCACTGCGTTTGTCTTGAACGGTGTCGTATTTTGTATTCACGAGAATGTACCGGCTCATTACGCAGGGAATGAGCCGAGTGCTTCATACATCCTTTGAAACATAGTTTTAGTCTGAAACTGTGGGCGAAAGGCAGGTTTAGTGACAGGAGGGGGTGCTTACAGTCTTCGCATTCGTATAACATACCCACCCTCGTACATGTAATTAATGCTCTCGCAAGCACGGTCTGCGCCACAAGGTAACAGA
>JAODTK010003599.1:0-310000 GCA_026419785.1 Sclerodactyla briareus | reverse complement strand
TATTCAAGAGCGGTATTACGTACGCTTTGAAATAGGAAAGACTGAGTGCAATATGTAGGACACGGAGTGTGGGAAACAAAGGGGTGCGTCCACAACACAGTACCAAGTAAAATGTCACCGAGTGCGACTAGTTGAATTACAAAACCAAGCCCAAAGACAAAACGAAGACCTCCTAACGACCCTTGAGGCGTCGTGAAGTTACACTGACTTCCCGCCGAACAGAAAGTATGAGGATTAGAGACTGAGCCGATTAGTTACTACCAACAATTGGCTTGTTATCGCGGTATCAATGCAGTTTCCTATGGTTACTGATTATGTGGACTACTCTCGACCCGTGCTTATGTGGTAATTTGGAGACTCCGTATATTTCCCGAAGGCATATTTTGTTGATCCAGGTAGTTTTATCATTTAAACTGGCGATATTACCCTTCACGGATGGGGCCGGAAAACGTCCTCTTGGGTAACAGAACAATTACTTCTATTGAAATTGGCCATGAGCGACAGTCATTTATCAAAACATTGACAGGAACTTCATTCTCCTAGGATAGTGACTATTCCCTCACATTCGACTTTCAGGTATAAACATGCACAAATTGAAAACAAATACTTTCAGGTTGATGATTTTCTCTCCCTGAAGCAGTCCCCCATCACCGCAAAATGACATATTCGTGGAAGTTCGGAAGAATAGAGGTCTGTCCTTTTCAATTTAATAATTGCCTCCTTGTTAAAAACACTTCCTCCGCCGCCATTCCGATTTTCATCCCATGAATGTATTTCGGAATGAATAGGCCATAGTATTTCTAATTGAACATTCTCCAAAACGATGCTGCTTACTGTCAACATTAGACCCCTGACTGTTTGTTAAATCACCGTGAATTTACGTCACTAACCAATGCAGATATGGCTCAAACATTTGCTTTGCCATAATATTTTTCCTGGAATTGGGCGAAAAGATCGGTACATTTGTCCTATAGAAAACGACGGGAATCGTTCTAATGACTCGGATACCTACATGCCCATCTGTCACTATTATCCTTTTAACAATATTCTTTGTCATAATGCAATATTGATGTGTTGGCACTATCCGTTTAACAAATATAAATCCTGAATAATATTTGCTAACTGCTAAATAACATGAGTGAGTCTTTGCTTGAACTAACAAATAAAAACAAATATTGTTCTTCGTAATTTGTATATTCCTGATCAAGGATTTTAAATATTGTAAAGTAACGACTGACTGCGTAGTATTAATTTACTGCTCCATGGTCGATAATGGGGCGCAAAGCATGACCGAACGCCGTCGTAGGGCAGGAGTTCCCCTCCCTTAAAAATGGAAGAGCTAAATTCAAAATGATGTATCCTAGCGACGCATTTTCGAACCTTTTTTTTAAAAAAGGAAATTCGTCCGTCCAGTCTATTTCAGTTGAATACAGCAAAGGCGGCGTGGTTTGACCTTCAGTGGACGAGATGGAAACTAGAGGAATTCGGGGTGATTTGATTCAGATTCCCAATTTGTGCTTCGGTGACAGTTCTCTCGACTACTTCTTTGAATTTCTACATTACAAAATAGGGGAGATTGTCTCAAGCTTCGTGGTAAACGTGGCAGATTAGACATTCGGAAGTATATTTTCGCAAAAGTGATTAATGAGGGAATAGCCTCCCGGTGGTGTGTTGGTCCAAGAGGTTAATGCCTTGAAGAACAGTCTTGAAATACTTTTCAGGAAGTGTGGGAGAATTCTCTGAGCTCTGCTGTTCTTCCTCGGGTGGATGTGTGTTCAGGGTCCGTTTTTGTGAGGACTCGGTTTCTCCAGCCTCTTTCTACTAAAATAAAACTGAACAAAGTTGCACGGCACTAAGGTGGTTTTTCATTTTTTTTAAAAATTTTGGGAAAAGGTTCGTGGATATCTCATTTGCACTACTATGACCACGTGACGCACCCCGGTCTATGTTTGCATACATTATTACATTAGACACATCACTTAATGACTACCGTAACCATGACCTCACCCTTCTCACATCGAAAGATAGACCGCACATACAAACTAAAAAATGTAAATTATAATAGGCAATTTCTATAATTTGTCTCATTAATCAAACTAGTCACATTAAAATGACCAGTTGTCTCGATTCCACTGAAAATTTGATCGGCCAAGATGGTTTATAGACCATATCAACCAAGTTCTAATACAGCAAACCTTGATGGAATGCATAATCATGCAAATTAGTTTATAATATGAACCAGAAATTTATTCAGGTCCTGTAAAATTTATAGTTGCCATGAACTAACCAATACATCTACCGATCATGAGATATTTTCTATACATAATTCGGGCTAATTGAATTGCAAAATTGTGCGAACAAATATGGTCATTCGGGCTGAGAATAGGAGCGACACGACAATGCTCACAGCGCACTTCAACTTCAAGGCATTTGCGTTTCGGGAGATATTGTGACCACGTATTGACTGAACCAGCGCAAGTCGAAACGTTCTTGATAGCTGCGGACGGCAAAATTCTGTAGCGAATACACTGCATGTTCTTCACCAATCCACATTTATTGTTTTGTTCACATTAATTGACCTCTACTGACATCTGTCATACCCTTGGAATGGCTTGGAACATGTCTACCACATTAGCCTAATATTTGCTATCAGTGCCCAGCACAAAGTACCCAACTAACTCATTCCTATGCCTGTATATTAGCTATATGTACCCAACAAAACTTTTCGTATCCAGCACAACTCCTAGGCCTGTAGCACGGGTGAACAGTGGAAAAACACTTGAGGCCACAATGGAAAGTCTAGCCAACACCGAGGTGATGACAGATCTTCGTGGTAACACTGCAGATTAGACATTCGGAAGTATACCTTTTCGCGAAGAGTGATTAATGATTGGAATAGCCTCCATGTTGGTGTTGTTTGGTCTGAGGTGATGACAGATCTTCCACATTGCCTGTATTCCAGCCACCTCAGTGCTGACAGACATAGTAAACAGTCCCTGCTCTACATGCAGGCCAGCCCTGCAGCTCCAAGGAGTAAGGTAAACAAACCACTCTCACAGAGTTCAATGGGAGGGGCTCAGCTTTGTAAAACTCAAGGCCTAGCCAGTGGCAAATACTTACCTCCCAACCCACATTTGTCACAACCGAATCGCCTGTACGGTTCAGATGTTACGAATGAACGGGAAACGAACAGAAAAAAACATGGCAAAATCAACGTTTTTGTTACCAGAACTAACGCGAGGCACGCAAAAAGGTTCACATTTCCATAATAACCCGACAAACTACTAAGAACAACAATGATATCGATTAAGTCGGAAGGTCTCAGTTGGAGACGAACAGGGGAGCCTGACATACATACATAGTGTGCAAATAACGTTGATTGTGTAACACCTTCGGTTCTTTTCAATGACATACATACATAATCATATTCATTTGTTTAGATGTTCACTTGATCATTATAGGAGGTGCAAAATGAAGAGCTAACTTAATGATATAACATTAAAGAGCCGTTCTAGCGTCGAGGTGATATTTTGTTTATGAAAATGGCAGAGTAATAGAGGAAACCTAGGCCCATATAAATGCGTGCCACTCATCTGAAGAACGGTCCTTCACTAAATTGTCATGTGGCGTTACGTATTGCAAGACAAGGTAATAAAGGTGGCGATACATGACCAAAGGCCTATTATATATAGTTGTTTGAAAATGAATAAATCGTAATACCTGAACAATCGTAGTGTTGCTAGCTATCGAATTGCTACTCCCGTAACAAACAAATCCACCATGTAATCCATTTATCATCAAATCCCTGCATCCAGCTATTTAATAAAAAACAGATTAAATAGCATGAAATGTTACTCTATGTCACGACATTTTTCTCTCTTCCCTGCGTTTGTCATGGATCGGTTTTGTATTCTGTGTTCAAAAGGAGTGAAGAAGGTAGCGGATCAGTACGCAGGAAATGAGCTGAGTGCTTCACACGCATATCTTCGAAATATTAGTTTTAGGCTGAATAACTGTGGCTGAAAGGCAGGTTGAGTGACGGGAGGGGTGGGGGTGTTGAAAAGTCGTCGCAATTGTATAACATACCCTCGTACATGTAATGTAATGCCACTCACAAGCACGCTCTGCCGCCACAAAGGTTAACAGAAGTACTACAACATCATGACGTTTATCAGCATCAAGCAATAGGAACATACAACACGAAGTTTTGATTATCCAGTGCTGTCCACGCACAGGTTATTGTAAGCCGAATAGAATTCATAGCGTCCATAAATGAATTGGCGTCGATATTACAATAGTGTACCACGGTTTGCTACTAATTTCATTCCGCCCCAGCGATGACTCGACCATGTACAGAATTATGTACCGGTACTTTCGACACCACATCTCCACATCCAACTCCTTCCACTCGTCTAACAATCCGCTACAATCTACCATCCCACCAAGACGCATTGAAAAGTATTCTCTCATACATATTCTCTTATAATTTTTTTCTACAGAGCCGCTGTGGAGTTCACTACTGTCGAATTAGTATTCTTCCATAACTATTTTTCTACTTTCGAATTGACCAGAAGCGTCCCTCATTTATAGGATTCGGACAACCGTACGTATAGTGTTATCGCTAGTCAAATATCTGAAAGTATTCATTTAGCAAAGTGATACGTTTTGAGGGGGACAAGCACAGTGGCGCAATCTTTCATTAATCGAAGTAATGTGCATGCCGGTGGTGCGGGCTGGTATTGTTGAGCCCATTACTCCGTCTACAATTCCAATTCCGCCTACATTATCTCTTCTGTCGACCTAATATTTTTTCTTGCTGTTCACATTGAACGCAACATAAATCGACGCTCCTGATACGGTCCAAAGTGGCAAATATAGTATTTGGCTGTGGCTCCTATTGAATGGCATTCCTTGTTTTCCTATTAACTGGAATCTGCCCACATTATCTTCTCCGTTGACCTGTTATTTTTTCTTGGTTGCCGAGTTTAACATGCTGTTCACATTTTAATACAGCATTAAGCTTACCGCAACAGCATACGGTCCAAAGTGGCAAATATAGTATTTGGCTGTGGCTCCTATTGAATGGCATTCCTTGTTTTCCTATTAACTGGAATCTGCCTACATTATCTTCTCGTTGACCTGTTATTTTTTCTTGGTTGCCGAGTTTAACATGCTGTTCACATTTTAATACAGCATAAATCGACGCTCTTTATACGGTCCAAAGTGGCAATGTAGTCCTTGGTTGTGGCTCTTATCAAATTGGCATTCCTTGTTTTCCTATCGACTAAATCAAGCCCCGGACATGCTGTACTGAAGCTCCTATACAAAAAACCGAAAAAAGCCAGTGTGGAACCCTGTTGCTATCCTGTGACAGCGCCCTCAATTATAGTAGTGCTATGGTGACATTTGATTCGGGCGACATGGTTCGCATTTCGTAGAAGATTGGAATATATTCCGTTTGACAGCCTCCGTTAATTCGAGCCTCACATTATTAAGCTCTAGTTCATTCCGTGATGTCATATTTTACGCCTAGATGGTGATTCTGCCAGACGCAATCGATTCGTATTGACGAATTAATCATGTTGTTTCTTCTGTGCTTCCGTAATAGATAGTCTGATTTCCCGCGTTTTCTGAAACAGGGTAACACTCACTGAAGATCTTATGTTGCAGAATTTTGCACTATGATATACCTCTGTACTATCGGAGCAAACGGACGGTAGTTTTCGGGGGTCTCTGGTTTCGAAGAAATTCGCGAATAGAGAGTAAAAAACCGACTGTGTTTTACGATGTTACACACAATAGGGTGCCGCCTCACTTCGAGATTGTGTTCTCTGATGGAAATTTGGACATGGCACACAATACGCACTTGATGTCCTCTCAGTTAATATAATCGCTACATGCACTGAATCTGGTAACATGCATGCATCCCATTCAGCCATTGTTGATAATTACTCGAAAGTGAAACAGATCTGAGTCTGATATTAGAGCAATAGTACCAGATACTACGGTAATTACAAGAGATGCCATATCCGCTGATTTCGACCTAAGATGAGATTTCAAGCGACTGGACCAGCTTGAAATAATGGAAAAAGTTCTGTCCAAATCAAAAGAAGCAGTATGCTTCTGCCACTTCTTCATGTATAGGGAAGGTGGCGGTCTGCAAAAATTGTCTGAATCTACACTGTTGAGCGTGATTGCCTATTTGGCTCAGGCGTCAACTTGTAATTCTGAGGTAGCCACCTTGTATTCTCGAGAAAAGACTTATTCCGATTGCTCATCAATGAGGCATAGACCATTCTATCTGTAATACCCCCTCCTTCACATTCCGGTCACGCCATGGAAACAATTTCTCATTCCGTGTCCTGGGGGTGGGTGGTTGCAACTCACGAAAGTGCAGTATCCAAGTCTGCACGCTTGCTACGCCATAATAAACTTCGAACACTTTATCGTCTATTCTTCGAACTTATCAGTTTAATTTCCTCATTCCGAAGTTTTATTCTGAAAATATTTTGTTTATCCCCTACACTGAGCCCAGTTTTTCCTCTCCGGATAATTTATTGATGAGAGGGCGGCCCCTTCATAACCTGCAGTGATGCGGAAAATATTCCAATTCAGCTACCAGATCTACAGGACGAATCAATATATTTTTTATTTCATGTTACCACGTCGATGGGGTGTCAACTTTTCCGGATAATTACACGCTATAAAATAGCACTTCATGTAACCTGCAGTTATCATTCCAGTTCGGCTACCAGATCCAGACCTGGACAAGTAGTATACTTTTTCCAGTAACGCGTGCCGGTGCGTCGAACATTCCGTTTTAAACGTTCGACAACTCTTTCTCTCATATCGTTTCAAAAGCTCCCATTAACGGAGATTATTTAGGCTAACACGACTTTATACAATCCCACTGGAGTACGATCGACTTTAGATCTTTCTCCCCCAAGGCATTCCTCTTTTCATTTCTTTTTTATGGCGTCCTGTGTAACATGCGTATTCTGTGTCCATATTTCATTCGTCTAACCCTTATTTACGTACTTACTTTTTCTTTGGAATTGTGGATATATCGTGCAATAATTTTCATTTCCGGCAGAGCCGGAAGTTTTTCTGTCATGTTGATGCTGGAGAGTAATTTGTTCATCTATCTTAAAGGCCTGATAACTGACTTGGAATTACAACTATTTGAGTAGTGGCAATAGCTAAAACTTTTAGAATCCACACTGGACTACCTAATGGCACAGATTTCAATCGCAGTAATGAAATAAAGTTTCACATTATACGGAAAATCCAAAAGGGCGCTCACAAAGGTAATCAAATAGAAAGTAGAATTGCATTTATAAAGCCTCTCGACACTATACTCGACTACCGTAAGGTCGCCTCCGCACAGTAACCCGAACATACAACCTTATGTGAGGGGGAACATATAAATCAGATCGACTGCCTCGGCACTGGGCCTACGTAATTGCCTGAACGCACCGAATGCTGCCCCAACTATACAGGACCAACTTGACGTAAATCCCCACATTTTACTCACATTCAGGGACTGCATAGAAGTGTATAAGGAGTAGTATAACGTAGCTAAGAATCCCGAGAAGTCGGCAGTCGGTGTTCCCGCGGGCGTCGGTTTTAGTTCGCGCGGGCATAGTATGGCTGTGTATTCATAATATGATGCGGTATAAATGTGGAATTCATAATTCGCGAGGGATGATTGATATTTTGGAAGAAACTAATCCAGTTCTACCAACTCCGGAGAAGCCGACCCTTTAATTGATCTAACGAGGATAATATTCCATGAAACCAATTTGCCGTGATACGCATCCTACAACACGTTAAATTTGCCAATTCGTTTCTCGTTCCAATACATTGTAGAATTCTGTGGCAAAAGCTTGTCGTTATCTCGGCGAACACCTTGTAAATTATTTCGCCTGTTTGTACTATCGTGAATCTTTAGTGTGTGTCATGTCGCCTCCCACATGCCAGACCATGTGGAATCCTTCACACTTAGACAGTGAACATGATTTACCCGAAACTTCTCCTTTTTGGGTTTACAATGACTGCCGTTTTGTTTTCTGTCCAGTGTGGTGTCAATTTCCATGAGTAATGTCGAGTCATCATGAAGCGATATGACTAAGAAGTAAAGTTGAGACCAATGCCAGCTCTTGTCGTAAGAGCACCTAACCTATTCCGAAATGAGTTCAGTTTCATCTACAGACCTTGGATTTGACACCACGACGCGCACTTATTGCATCATATAACCAAAACCAATACTTATCAAAGTACTCTCCAGACGTCATTCGTGAGTCGTACACATTGGTTGTGGTGACGTGAATTCCGACGAACGACCTTGAGCGAGGGAGCTGACCTCCCCTCTCCATGAACCCCATGGGATCAGGTTATCCACGCGAGAGCAATTGGGTGTTGTCAGACTTCTCTTCTTCTCGTCATTTGCAGTAAGCATCAACGGAACGACCTGATTGGATATTCTGTAGAAATAAATATTAACAAATAAATTTACCGATACACCGCGTTTCCGCAGCGGGTCCGGGGGCGGCGGGCGGGCGGGCGTCCCCTAAAATCGCTCAGCGACGTTATTTCAATGAGCCGTTTCCATGCACGCGGACGGGCGGGCGGGCGGGCGGCGGCGGGCGGGCGTTTTTCTCGACTCGGTCATGTAGGCGATTTTTCCGCGCATCCCGCGTGTCCGTGGTAATCTCTTCAATCAATTCCAGGAGTCCCCTGCAATCTACCGGCTTGGAGCCGGAGAATGGAGAGTAGAGGACAATTTAGAGTGCCAAATAATAGTTCCAAACAACATTCAAACTGTTTCAACACTAGGGATGAGATTATACAGATTGTGTCTACATTAACGGCTGAACACCTTTTTGAACACATATTGCATGTTTAAAAACCATGATATGTCAAGTATTTGCTTAATTAAATCTCCAAAACTGTCAATTTTGGCGAAGTTTTAATGGTGGGCCTTAATCGTTGACATTCAGAACAGTGGTTTTCAGAAAATGAACCGGTGTTTAGGTTAAACACTGTAGCGTCCACGTGTTTGACAACAACCGTCAACGCACACGACAACAACGACCCCAATGACAACAACAACAACGACACGAACGACAACGACGACAACAACGGCAACAACAACAACAACGCAACGACCACGACAACGACAACAACAACAACAACAACAACAACAATAATAACAATAATAACAATAATAAAACAATATTAACACTTAATAACAATAATAATAATACAATATTATATAGTCGGCTACATCGGTTCTTATTAGGCATTACACACTAAAAGTGAGAAGAGGTGCGGGACTCGAGAAAACGCCCGCCCGCCAGCCCGCGTTGCTGCTGGAAACGAGTCTTCCAAAACGACCGCCGGGCCCACCGCCGCCCGCCGCCCGCCCGCGCTGAATAGAAACGAAGCTTACGATATCAGTTAAATACGGGTGAGGCCCCATCAGGCCGAATAAAGTGATATGACCTGCCCCGGGCGAATCGAACAGACGATGAATGATCCAACAGGAGCATTATTAGGGCCTCTATAGCAGAAATGGATCCATTATTGTGGTAATGGTGTCGTGCTTGATCGGTCATCGACATAGCGTAATGGATTAGTATTTGATGTTTCTCCACTCGACCTGAGCTTTAGACGGTGATGAAATGTTAACTCCGTATGTGTTTTCGAGGGGTATCGTGTTGATGATGGTTTACAACAATTGTTACTTTTATTCATGGGGAATTTACTCATGGGTAACGTTGATTAAAGTGATTATGGTGGGTGGTGTTAGCATGTTTTGTAGCATTTTTTTTTATTGCTCACAGATAAATCCCTTAATGGTCTTGCCCCAGCTCACTTAAGAGATCTCATCACTGTCTACACACCCAGTCGCTCGCCTCCGGTCCGCATCAAAGATTCTGCTTGAGGTTCCCCAAATTCTCTCCATACGTCACGATAGTGATCGTGCTTTGAAATGAGACTTTGGAATGACTTGCCTCTCAACATCAGGAATGCCAACTCCCTCGCCTATTTTAAGAAACTTTTGAAAACGCATCTTTTTCGCATTTCGAATTCGTAATTTTATCGTATGTTTTTGTGTTGTTCAAGTGTTTTACCTTGTTGTAACCTAATGATTAACCCCGTTTTACACTTGTATATTTCATATTTTTCTATTTTTATCAACTTTTACAGTCAGTGTATATTTTGGTTTTCAGCACTGTATTTTTTAGTATGCTGTAAAGCGCATAGGGGCACCTTCTGGCATATTGGCGCTCCGGCTATAAATAAGAACGTGTTTATTATTGTTATTACTATATTGTCCGTTTGTCTGCTTTCACAACTGACAAGAGCCTCGCAACTGGATTTCCCTATCGAGAAATCTGATTTCTTCTATATACATATTTGTATCAGTCAAACAGGACGAGGCAATGCAGCTGAGTCTGTCATATGTATCTCCAGACACATAGACAATCGTCTCAAAAGTTACACCCAACACCAAAACAAAGGAAGAGATCAAGAAAATCACCAATGATCCGATAGAGAACTTTGCCCTGCTTTTATTGTCGTTCATTTCTTATTGATTGCCGCATATTAACAATGATCGATTTTTTTCTCTTGTTGGAAGACTGAACACAACATCAGTCATTCCTGTTGTTCATGATTCATTGCATGGCACATTGACCTTCTTCTAGTAATGTGGTTGGAGTACTGTTCATCACCACCGGAGTGTTTCGGTATGACTTTCTACTCCTAATGGAGCTTGTGACAACAATTTATACTGACTCAACCGTAGTAAAAATAAACAGTTGCAGCTTTCTTCCTTCTCTTAGGAAATGACGAACCGTCTAAGCGAGGTTCCTGCTATATTCAGATGTACATACTTATTCAGACTGGCGAACTGGCAATTTTTTTATATGTCATATCTACCAATTCTAAGAGAAAAGTTAGACATATTTCTTACCGTTTCTTTAACATTGGTAGATATGACGTCATCAAATGTTGCCAATTTGCAAAATTGCCTACTTAGCAGTGATAAATGATATTCTCCCTTCTTTAACAATTGGTAATTTTACAACCGAACATGCTTGGAACATGAAACGAAGTTTGATTGGCATGAATTTCCATGGCAACATCATCATGAGACATTTAACTATTTTTGACTGGACTAGCCTTTATTACAAAATCGCCATGTGTCACAATCTGTACGACGAGTTGTCATGGTACAGTACAAAACAATACTGTTGAGCTAATATTTATTCTATCACCTTTGAGGGCGGCCATATACCCAAACTGTTAATCCAAATATTATATCAGGTCAACTAAATTCAATTCACATGGGACTGAACTAAAAAAAACATTACTTTAGGTTTCAAGAACAGCACCACTTTATTGGCTACAGTGGCATTTATCGTCGGACTTCTTGAAGAGTAATGTAGCGGAAGCAGAAACAGTTTGAAAGAAGAATATGGAACCTATTAGTTGGAAGTTACAAGTACACAATGACTCCCTATCATAACGATCCACAATTTTTTTTCTCTTGGCTCGGCTGTCTGTATATGTTATCAATCGAAGGCAGTGAGTCCTGATACAGATTTGTCAGCATTTCTTTCTATTGATTACATGTGGTGTTTGCAGGGCACATTCCATACAAACAAATACTCTTCTTTCTGTGTTATATTGTTACGAGATGCAAAATCATTCAATATCACTTTGTTCCAGGTTTATATGCATGTTCGGTTGGGAAGATTATGACTGTCCCAAAATTTCATCATAATCTGGTGATTTTGGTATTACACTGGCAACGGTTTCCTTTTTATGATGTAATTTTCTCACCAATTTTCAAGTGGTAAAGTTAAAGACATATTTCTTGACTTTTGCTTTGAAATTGGTAGATATGTCGTTATCAAATGTTGCCATTTGCGAATTGCCTTGCAACTTAGCATGGCTTGGACTTCCCTTGTTACTGAAAACACATCGGTTCCTGGTCTTTGTTTATTGATTCCATTATTCTTTGATGATATTTTGTGGAAGTATATGGACTGCTGAATCAGTGGCAATAGCCTTCTCAAGTGTTGTTCAATCTAAACAAATATGACTGGGCAAGTGAAAGTTAATGTGTGTTGCTCCTTCGAAGCATACCATACCTTAATATTACTAGTATCAGCAAGATTAATCACGTGACTCAAAAAATGTGCTGGGGCTCATGATACTTTCTCGTATAGCATAGTAAACGCATCTTCAAATATAAAAACACCATTAACCTACGTGCAACACATCCTTCGAGTTACCATAATTACTGTCAGTCACCACACTTAATTTCGGATATTAAAACAACTTCGGGTAGAATGATAGTCGGAGCAATTAGAATTCAAGAGCAATCAGAATTTTTCTTTTGAATGAAAATCAATAACCATGAGTACATTTTGATATTTCATATATTTTTTTTAGAATATTACCGATATATTAGATATATTAATAGCAGCGGAAATTCCAGAAATTAGAATGTAACTGTACCAGTGGGTAAGGGAATCACAAATATACAGACTAAACTGCTCTACCAAATCACCCTCGTGGCTCACAGGGCACCATGTCCTTTTTTAACACGAGGTCCATACAAACTGTATAATAGTAAGAACCCTAAAGACGGAGACTGAGAGAAACATACTAAATTGTTCACCGTCACACTTACACTTACTACAGAACCTACTTCTGTGACGTCATCGAAAAAAAAAATCCTTCAAGTAATTTTACACAACCTATTCCCCCTACTTCTGCAATTTTCCTATCACCCCCGCCCCCCCCCCCTCCTCCTCTCTCCCTTGGTAATTAGGCTTTCCTATTCTGAGATATTATGTTAGTTGAGTTATTACGGTTTATGTGTAAATGCTCAGGACCATACTAGAAAAATACTGTCTTTCTTCTGGCTTTTACTCCTTTTATATTTTCTGCAGACTAACTACAGACTGTATATTCACATGTAATATCGTGATAAAATATGCATTATGTATTAAATCATTTAAATATCCGTGAGTGAGTGGAAAGAAAACTGAAACTTGTAAAAAAAAAAAGTCCATTAGACACGTTCCATGAAAATTGGACAAAAACCTGGAATTTATTTTTGTAGAGGAATAACTCACTGTAGTAACTTTTGACGACAAAAGTTTAATCACACCATCAATTGATGAGGAACGGGCCCTAACGGTCTAGGTGGAAAACCTTGATAGGACAGGGAAAACAGGCCTGAAGGCATTTACAATGTTATATAATTTTTGAATTTATATCAGACTGAAATTGTCTATACAGGGAGGTTTACCGTTTCTAATCAGGCCAATCAAGTGTCTTCTTTATCATCATGGACAGAGAACCTGTTTTCCCCAAAGCGAAATTGAAGGCGAGCGTATAGAAACATATACTCGTTCTAAGGTCAGGAAATGTGTGAAAGTTCCATGGGTATCAGAATTATCCCACGCAAACAGATAGGACCAACAAATTATCGCGGTAAATCTGCGAGGCGGTGATAATCCGTGGTTGCTATACAATGGGTAGACATTTCACGCAGGACAAATTCCTGAAAATTTAGCCATCGGCTAGTCCTGCATTACTCACCACATCCATCGCACTTCACCGGAGTGGTTGTAGAGCGTCAGCCTCCCCCCTCTCTCGCTTAGGGCAGGACAAACGAACGGTGTAGGCAATTTGCAAGTTGTCCGTCGGCGTGTGTGACTGATCCCCCCCACTTCATATTAGGGTACCCCAAAAAGGGGCATTGCATGTTCCGTGTGCCGGGAGGGATTCGGCAGAAGACGGCAAGTTATACCATAAAATAAAAACTGCCTGTTAATGGCTACAGTTATTAAATAACAGTTTCAACATGACCCTATCGATACGTACAACAACAGGTGATTACAATGTGGAAACGTAAGTGGTTTCATTCAGCTGCAAGTATGCATAAAATCACGAGCACGCTACATAAACCAACTCCACATATTTTATTGCCCGGACCAATGTACTCCGAATATTGTGAGAACTGTTTGTTGTTCGCAATTACTTTGTTCGACATTCGACACTATTCTCGGAAGTCCGAGTATCCAAAGGCATAGGGGCGGTCCGGCCACATTCCGCTTTTAAAAAAATGAATACACAAATGTTATCTCACGCCTTAATTTTTCTCTCTATTCCTCATGATCGGTATCGAATTTCACCTTTGAGAGGAAGTCAATGCGGCTAATGCGCATTAGTGAAGTGAACGTTTCGCACCTCGACCCAACTCTCCACACCGAGAGGGCTTCCAGGATGTAAGGCCTCCGGTAGAAAGAGAAGTAGAATGAACACAGCAGCAGGCGAGAAGCCGTCGCACTTATATACCACCCCGTACAAATGTTCTTCAATGTGCCTCGAACGTTGAAAAAAACAAGTCCAAGTAAGCGTCAATATGACCCCCCCCTACCCACAAAAGAAAAAAAAAAGGATAACTAAACCATAAAATGTGTAATCACCAACTCACACCTACCCACAGGACAGTCAAGGCTACTCCCGTTCTAAAAACTACTAATACGCGACAAAAATCTACTGATCAACCCATAGGCCTAGATCCTACAAACCTATGTCGTTACCTCTAATTTGAACTTACCCGAGCAATGACTCTGTTTTACAGACAGGTCAATCGTTTCAGTAATTACCCACCAAGGCCAGTGAGGCAGAAATAAAACATCCTGTCCGCTAAGAGGAAATGAATGGTGAAATCGTCGTGTAAAAGCTCACGTTCACTCCCGGTGATGATGGCGGAGGAAACTTCGGTCCAGACAATAACCACCTGAAATTATATGAGATTAAACGTACGAGAAGGGGACTGAGCTGCCATAGGCCTATGGGCAGGGGCGTGGAGGTGTGGGGGTTGTAACACCCCCCTGAGATATTGAGAAGAAGGTCCCGTAGCGGCAAAAAGTAGGTCTCTGAACCGATGTGTAAGGAACTTAAATAGACCCCCGAAGATGGATGTTCGTGAACGAACAACTCCATAGAAAACTGTAACAAATGGGACCGTTGTAGGGAAGCCGCCTACGAAAAGATCCCCCCCCCTTCGGCGTGAACGTCACTACGGTCGCCGACAGAAAAAAACTGGGAAAATTAAAAGATAGTCAATCAAAAAAGTCGGTCTCAGACAGAACATCTCGTCGGTTCCAAAAGTTCAAACCCCCTGGAAAATGTGCATTTTCGCCCTTGCCTATGGGACTTGAGAAGGCAGAACAAAAATTACAAAATCGGATGGAATATAATTAAGAGCGCCACATGCCTATCCATGAACTGGAGAATAAGAAATCCATCATTTGTCCTACGTCTTAGTTGTACACGATTGTTTTTAGTATCGCTTTTGAAACCAGTCACATTTGAAGAAAAAGTATGATGTTGTCGTTTTTATTGTCACGAATTTAGTCGTGCAGCAAACATTTGAGAGAATGTATGACTGTAGACGATACACGCACGTGAGGACGGGGGGGGATTTTTTTCTTTTTTTTTTCCCGGTTAATTTCGATAGTAATTGTAGATTAGGCAGCCAGGTATTGTCGAGTCCCTCACATCAGTGTGGAATTTCGCTTTATTATATATAGCCTCTTATTGTTTGTTTCAACCGACATACGCCTACTCAGAAATGCGTATATTATGCATGGAAGGAGGTAGCTGAGTGTTTGCACGTAATATTCACGTATAGTCCAGAAACATTTTCACTTCTCGAATGTTCGGGAGTGGAACAGTTTGCAAGTTTGGGGATGGTTGTTGGCATTCATTCTATTAAAGTTGTCGGATTATGAATAGCGTTCCATCTGATGCTCAGTTTGTCAATATTGGGATGTATAACATCTATGAATTTATGATAAATGGTAATTATGTAACTTATGTGGTAAATGGATAACAATGATAATAAATAAACGTGGTTTCGATGAACTGCCAGACCGAATAATTTATACGTACGATGACCATGATCGTGTCAGATGACAACATCGAGTACTATCTATATTCAGGTAATAACTGCTGTTCATAGTAACAACTTCCTTCACTCTATTGCTATATGTTAAACTGACAGAGATTGATTTTGGATCCCACTCGCAATCTCAGGGGCGATCTTAGTAAAACAATTACGATGAACAGAGTCATTCCTCTGAGTGAGCTCAATCGGTGTTGCGAAAATCCCCTTGTGACGTCAGATGGAACTGCGGGGTGTGATACACAGTTGGAGTATAAAAAAGGAACTATTAATGGATCTAAATCGAGGAATTGTTCACACGGGTATTGGTTATATTCTCATTTATTTTTATGTGAAATCTCGCCGTTTTCTGATACAAATTCGCCGAATTGCAGTATTTACTGTGTAGAAATCATAGAGGCGGATTTGCCCACAGCCCGTGACGGATCCCTAATATCCAAAAAATGAATTGAAATAACGCCACAAGGCCAATATGCTGAATCATTTGGCCAGGTACTTTGATAGGTATCTCGTTGCCCATGTGCCCTAATTTAAGACATGTTAATGAGTATCAGCCTAAGTGATAGGAAAAATGTTCAAGTAACATACACAATAATTACTAAACATTAGGGAATTTATGAAAACTGAGTAATGGTCGTTTATAAATGATGTAAGAGTAACCATTATTTACATATTAATTGATTGATGAAACGAGGTAAGGCAACATGCTGTAGAACTGTAGCCATCCATATTTGAGGTGTGTGGGGGTTTTTAAATTGGGTATGGTTTTTTATTCTCTGTGGCGAGTTTGAAAGAAAGCGAAAAAGAGATTTTTTCCATTTTTAAAGATTGGTGGTACATGTCGAAACATTGGGACTGTGAGATACCTCGGTATCACGGCGTCACTCTAGAGAAATTATGTTGTGGTACCCAGATTGCAACAAGTTGGATTGGAATCAGTCAGTGAGTGAACTCTAAACTGCTATTGACTGCCGGTTATTACTGAATTGTTTTTTGTTGGTTTGTTTGGCGTGATAGTCAGATAAGGCATCGACATGGATGAGGGTCAGTGTCTTCGAGTCCCATTCGAAAGCAAAGGACGCCTACGTGGAAATTGGCAGCCCCGTGTCGTGTGGTCCGTGTGGTATCGGTATTAATCGGGTTAGATGTATCATTCAATATTTTTTATACTCATTAAGATCGCCGAGATATTTGCTAGAAGAATACAAAGATGTACTCCATATAATAAAGGTAGCCACGAGATAGAGTGAGTGGATGAGGGTGACTTTCCCTCTATTGTTCGTCACGCTTTAACGACAGATAATAGCGCCATAACAGATAGACCTAACCATACAAAAAACGATAAGAGACTTCAGACAGTTATTACCAGAGCGAAATATTTATGGGGGGGCCAATGTATATATGCTACACTGGATGCATGGGACTCTGTATGCCTACACACATTTAGTTTACTGACAGTTACTTATCCAAACATGAAAGGCGTAGATGAGAGGTTAGAAAACAAGTTCCAAAATGGGCGAATTTGCCTCTCCACGACCCTTATCTGCAGCATTCTACGTAACCAGGAAGCTTTTATCAAAGTCGAGATTTTTCGTCGATTCAGAAACTGCCTATGCTTCCTTCATTGGACCTCTCGTAAATTTTGTTTGGATGCCACTCCCTTGAAATGCTTTGTGGGTGATCTAAAATATAACACGTGTTTGACGTGACCATGGTATTTATTTGTACAAATCTCTCCACGTAACAAACGATCAGACTGCTTCAACAAACTTCAAAACGCTATAGCGGACGTTTTGTAACTAAGAGGATTGGTTAGCCGCCCTACTCTTCCATAGATTGACTGATTCGGCGTTGGCACCTTCCTAGTCTTAACAATTGTTTTAAATACATATCAGATTATAAAGACTCCTCTGCCCTTACAACCTTATTTCCCTATATCCATAAGACAAGAACTCCACATTCGTATGCCAATAATCACCAGTCGTTCTACATGAAAGCCCGTAGCGCTTGGAAAAACTGAAACAAGTGTTGAACAAACATTCATTTCTCATAATGCAATAGTAGTGATAACTATCTCTGCGTTACAATATAAATCATGCTTAGAAACTGCGTCAGAACTTAACAATCGCTTGATTGCATGAGCAAACATTGATCTTCACATCGCCAAAACCGTTCTCTGATTGGAGGTTAAGGTGCATCAGCCTTGAATCATTCGAGAATATAAGCATCGATGATATCGAAAATATATGCCTCGTTCGAATACCCCTTCTACAAGGAGAAATCAGTCAAAATCACAGCACTCAAATTCATTATTATTCTCCGGAGAAAATCGTGATCAGACGTTTACGAATTCCAAAGAAGACGATAGACCGGACCACAACAGGAAGTATTGTTTCGTCGCAGGGACCTATTCCACGAAATTACGAATCTCGACCTTATATCGTTTCAAAGATTTTTTTCAATCGGTAGTTTTTGCTATCAGTCGATACAACAGTTACTACAGTATGGGTACATTCGTGGCAGGTAGGAAGGACTTGAAATAAAGGCTGATGGAATCAAATAATCTAAAGAAACTCTAACGTTTCTCTGAGAAGTTAGAAGGCAAATTGTCACAAGTTACCCATCGATATATTTTGTTTAGAGTTTAGAGAGGAAACGTGGAAATGAATCTAGTGGCCAAATATATTATAAATATTTTAGAAGTTTGAAGAAGTTACGACCAGATGCTTTTTTCTTAGCTGTCTCTTTTTCTACCATATGCATAACAGGCGCTGGATTATAGGGAGAGGAGGGGGACAGGGGGAGGGGACTGGGAATGATAGTCGGGCTGTGATTCGAGTGCAGGAAGACCAATTCCTGTGTAGCGCGAAGTCTCCGCAGCGGCAGGGTCAAGAGCCGCCTTGGTCGGAACAGTAGGCTTCTAGTTTGATGTCTCTAGTGCACATGAGGCCATTAGGAAATTTATCGCGATTCGGTTGACAAGATTTAAGGAGGGAAATATCAGGGGTAATATAATTCGTGGATCATAGAAAAATGACGCCCATTGAGTTTGACCATCAGCAAGGTCTACCCAGTCGTCGTTGAATTCCAGAAATGAATAATCTAAACAGCTAGGGGGAAAGTAGTAGAAGGTTATGATCAAATCGAACGAATTCACCGTTACTATTCACAAAAAGGGGAACTGACACGTAATAAAAGGGCATATCGTAGGGAATCGCAAAAGAGAAAGGGGAAGGAGGGGCTGAGGCGGGAAAGCCCCGGGCCTGATGCGGGCGATAGCTAACTCTTTTCAAATAGCTTATCTTCGATTATCATTTTGTATGTACTGTTTGCACATCACAATATTAATGTTGACCTGCCTGTGAAAAAATTGCCAGTATTCAGTCTGTAAATTACGCAGGAAATATTGGAACATTGTTGCATCAATTCCCGTTTGACATGATATTGAATTGAAGAGTGCGGAGCCATCGACCTCAAATTTCTTGTAAAAACTCATATGAGAACCACTCTAATAACGGCTGCAGTTAGTCAAAAATAACAGGAGATTGCTTATGCTCCCTATAACTGAAAAATTATTTTCGGCATTTAATGATTTAATTTTCAACTGGAATATATATTTTGTGTATAATTAACGGAACGTTCAAGTCATTGAAAAACCTCAAAGAAACTATGAAATTTCTTCGTGAGTTCTGAATTATTTACCCAGTGTGATGAGTGCGTCTTTCATAAACAAAAACAGATAGTATAGTTGATATATGACTCACGTATCACGTAGTACTATGACAGACAAAAGGGGCAGAGTTAATTTTTTAATCAATTTATCAATCAGGGAATTTATACGATTATCACAAATAAACTGTACTGTGAGGGCATCATTTAGCGGAAAATGGGTCTTTTCTAACCTATCGAGTATCATAATCATTGAACGGAATGATCTAATCTCCCAAAAGAGAGGAACAGGTAGGCAGAAGAAACGCAATTAGAACCATATAATCATGTTTTATCTCAGAAATTGAAAACCTGTCCCAAGGGCATTCATATCCCACGCATAGAACGAGAATGCAAAACAGAATTAACGTGGTAATTTTGAGAGGACAGTAATAAACCCCAGTGGCTGGATTGCCAATAAATACGGTAGTTATTCCATAGACCCGTTGTCGGTGATGCTGGAATCACTCTCAAAAAATGAATTTAGAATACACTGCATAATGGAAACACTTACCTCTGGTAGGCATTTCGTTTTCTTTTCTGTGGCGGACGCTTTTTGGACGTTTGACCACATTATTTTACATATTTTTTTTATGGGTTGGAATGTACTCGATATGAAATGAAATATATACATCATGCAATCACTGAATAAAGTATTTCGGGACACGCTTCGTCCCCAACTAACGTATATGACCAGTGTGTTTGAACTTGGAGTAACGATTGAACCCTCATTTTTCACCTCAATTTTGCAAGTTCATGTATAGTTGCTAGTTCTAACAAATTCTGGTCGGCGAAATTACGATGAACATGTTCTCTCCATGGCTGGACAGATTCTCCCGCAGTCTGCTTCTCTCAATATCCGCGTTATAAAAATCACCTAATCTGTCCTGAAAATCTCAATCAAGTCAATCGCCACCAATACTTTCTGAAAGTTGGGATTTCCATTTCGCTCCAGAAAGAACCCCACATCAGCTATACTTCTGCTTTACAAAACGCAAATTCGCTTCCCTTATTTGTTAATGGAAAATGGTTGCCATATTTGTGTGTAATGGGCCTCTCCATCCTCTCTCAGTGTTCTCGATCGTATTTAGAGGAAGGCATTAGTCTCATCAATGATGACTTTGCAGCTCTCTGCCACTTTCCACCTTTAACCCATCGTGGATCTGTATATCTCTCTGTCTCTTCTATATCACCGATACTTCCCTGGCCAGTTCTTCTTGCATGGAGTTACTCCCCCTACTCGGTCTTCTTCTTGCCACTATTCCCGGTTGCGTCCCCCCCCCCCCCCCATCGTCATCGCACTGAAACCTTGTACCTCGTTCTTATTCCTCGCACTTCAAGTGTCCCGAATATACTTCCCGGATATGTGATTCCTTCTACTTAATTCCGACCTGTTGGGGTAAGGAATCAAAAATTTTGCGCATAGGGGGGAATAGGGTTACTCTTCGTCCCGGGACAATTACGAGCCCGCCATTCGTCAGGTCACTTTGCTTAAGAAAGAAAACACAACAAGAGAATAGCCTGTGTCGGCCTCCCGGGGTTTGGTCCCAGTTTGCCTTATTGTACTCTCTGTGTGATCGCGTTTGTTCTTCGTGATCTCGTCTTGGATTTGTGCACGAGAAACAAATGAAACGAAAAAGCCAAAAAAGACGAGAGTTTTGTGATTTAACCGCTCACCACAACAGTGGTCGGGTGGCCCCAGGCCCTGCATGCCGTCCCTACCTGCGTTTAAGAACCTGTTGATCAAAATATATGCTGGGTACGTACGCGGTCAAATTAATGAGTCACGTCAGAGGTACAGAACAGGAGTCTTCAAACTATTTCTGGATTTTCATTATATTATGGGAAGATAGCTAGAAGTCCTAAATTGCAGAATAGTTCGGGACTGGATTCACATTTATAGATAATGTGTTTTTTGTTTGTTTTTCAATGGAAAACGGGCCGGGATGACAATGGGCTATGTGAAATTGTGGACGCACGAGTAAGGGTAATTTATGACCACGGATACTCAGTTGTTTTTTTAACCAACGCTGACTGTCGTATTTGAATTGTCCAATCCTGCTTACAATAACGTCAGCATAACATCAGCCATTTGTGGCGATAGAAATGCAATTCTCACGTCTATATTCCGGTTTCCATGAAGATACGTCTACCGCCCATTTTACGCCGATAGCGGTCGCGCTAGGTTGTAGTTGTTTGTTGTTGATGTTACGTCTACTGTGATACTTGCCATACTGACTTCTCATATTACACGACACAACGCGCATCTGTCCATATTTATTATACTCTAACAACGCAGCTCTATTGTGGATACGTGTAAAAACTACACGAGGTAGTGATTAGGCGGTTGGTAAGAGAAACGAATGCCTAAACGAGAGCATCCCTCTCATTGCAGAATTGGTTTCATTCCTCATCAGTGGCTACCGAATAGTTGGGAAATATTATACGAAGAAAAAATACGAGCATGCTGCATATTATACCGCTTATTTACATCGCACCACATAATGGACCTGCTATATCACTTATGATTGTGAGATGTGGCGTGGATGTGAGTGACGTCAAGTATCGCAAGGCAAGGCGATGACGGAAATGATTATACCTGTGTAAAACTGTGTTTGTTTTTCACAAATGAAAATATTTTCAATGTGGAACATTCACACTTCTCTCGATAGATTTACGTATCGATTGCAAGTTCCGTACAACAGAATCTATCATGGATTATCAGCTTTTCGGCATCATCAAAATGATGCAGACGTGAAATTTTATTTTAGGTTACCAAATTTGCTCTTCCCACTGCCTCCTTCATCGATCGGTAACGAATTTCGTATGTCTATAGAAGGAAATCGATACGCAGCTATATGAACAGAAGTTACGGCAGAGTATACTCCCTACATACTGGCATCTCACTCTGATGCAGTGACTTTTAGCTGAGTACACGTGGCTACCAAAATGGTTTTGGGTACGGGTGCAGGGTATGGTTGAACAGTCCATCAAACGGTTTCGGCCATTCACCCATGTACATGTAGCTTAAATTTTACTCTCGATCATAGTCGGTCACTCACGGAGGTCGATAGAAACCTAATGAATAAAACATCGTGAATTACTGTACATTGAAATCGTGAATTACCGTAAACTATAACAGTACGATGACCACGGATATCCCAGCCACGCTGAATTATCCGACAGACAGCCTTTGGCAATAACTCAAATCATCTATTCACTCTTGTTCGGAACATAATATTCTACGCGAAGGCTTTGTTCATCATTTTTTTTCTATTTTAGACGTTATAAAATGGTGGAAAACCCCTCAGGTATGCCGAACGCTAATCTTACCGAGGCCCTTACTGTAATAATGAACTATAACAACAAAACGGTATGGAACAAATGCATAAAGCTATATAGTATGAATTAACTTGAAAGAGCCCATTCTACCAATAGTAGAATTTGGCTCCTTTGCTTTTAGCCTATAGTCTAGCAAATGCTTCAGTTTACCACCCAGCTGCCCAGAAGGTTTGCTCATTTTATTCTATTCTAGCAAAGGCTTTAATTTACCGCCAAGTAGTTTGGCCATTTGATCCTCTAGCTACCAACGCTTCAGTTTACTATAAGGTGGGTTCGGCGCTTTTTCCCTATTTCACGAAACGCTTCATTTCCACTTCTTAGTAGGTTGCAATAATTCTTAGTGGTTTTGGATTACCCAGATATCGATGACACTCTGTCAAACTGCCTCATGGGTCTAGACTACATACTATAGTTCCAACCGCTGCAGTTACAATGTAATTGCAAGTATAAAGTCCTAAGAAGTTTTTTTTCTTATAATAGACTTCGGCAAAGGACATCTATACCCAATGCTATGTATCATGTCGGCTATCATAACGGTAGTGCATCGTTTATCTCAATATTGGTCATTAATAGAAATAGGGGGAAAAAGTCAAAACTTGTGATTTCGAGTGGCCTTGAACCCTTCCGATCAGTGGCGCCGGTGCGGAATCTGGTATAAGAGGTAATTGGATTCTCGGTCAGAGTAGATGTATTTTCTTTCTTTTTTGTCAACAAAGACATTGGTATGCGGCTGTTTTAGGCATTTGGTATGACGTCACCTGCTCACCTGGTATTCCGAGTGAGTGTGAAACATATGAAAACCTTTTTGAAAACTCCGCTCCGGAAGCCTTCGACTTGAAATTCACCTAAGAGAGGCTAAAATAACCCCCTTTTTTCCCTTTCTCAACTGGTTTTGATACTTAAAGATAGCTACCAACTATTTTCACACAGCATTGGAAAGCTGAATTTTGTGTTCTTCCTGTTTCCACATACATATTTTTTCTTGTTCACTTCCAAGTTATCCTCATTTTTAACTTTTAAAAAGGCATTTGAGCTGATTAAATTCTGTGGTAAACCCAACGAATTTCCATTTTTATTCTATTCATTCTTCCTAACTCGAGAACCCTTCAATTCCATCCTTTTGGTTCAGTGAAAAGATAAACATCTCACCTCTGTTGTCGTAAAACTCGACCAGTTTTACGCAGCGTCCACCTCCGTCATTCAGCGTTGGGCGAAAAGTATATTATTTACTTGTGTGAACCCCCTAATGCTCCCACAGGACGCACATTGTAGGATGGAGACTTATTACACGTACACTCAGAACAAGATTTCAAGACTGTCCGTCCTGATTATGACTCATTTTGAACCACAAATCTCGTTTTCACAGAATCTATTAACATATTCCCTGAAAGAGAAAAACCTTTTCCCATCAGTTTCATGTACTTTTTGTTAAGGTATGATAACTATTTGAGAGAATAATGCAGTTTACAAATTGTCAGCTGTCAGCTGAATTTCTGTGTGCGTGCAATGACCTTGTAGAACTTGGGTTGTCCGCTGGTGCGAGTCAGTTTGATCAGTAAATGGTGGAAAAGTTTCATATTTGCGATAATACGCATCTATCGCGAACGTTCAAAGGAGGGATACGAGATTCATTTACTGAATGCAAGAATTTACAGTAAGGAGGGACGATCTGAAGCGTCTGGTCTGACGTACCTTCAAGGGATCTAGGAGGCAACTTCCGCGGTGTTTGATATAAGTTGCTCAAAATGCCCATACCTTGATGGTCTTTCTTTCCACTATACTCTTTCAACAACACTGAAATTATGATTGTATTTTCATTCACTAACTGTTTTTCGGAATCTGGTCTGGGCCTTACAACATACTGTTCACGGATTTTATCCGCCCTCATCAACTATTCCCGCAGCTCAACGGGCTCACTGAAAACAAAATAAATTATCTGATTGACAAGTATTTAACCTGTGATCGCGGCTATAAACGTTGCTAACTGTCTTGGAAGAATTTCTTCTCTGTGGTTTGCTACTCCTTATATGAGCGCACTATCCAGCCTAACAGCTGATCAACACCTATCTTACAACAAACATTACCTCTACTCATTTGAAACCTGGTCCGCAACTCCTACAATCCCGAGAGTATTTGGCTGCTATAACCAGCGCCTGGTGTACTCAGGAACCCACAAGAATCTATTTATACACCTGAGCGAATCAGAAAATACAAATCCACTAGTCCAATCATAGAAGCATTTTGAGACTATACGTACCTAGCCAGTGTACTACTGGACTCGAACCCACAACCTCTGGAATACTAACTCTTGGGTTTGACCGCTAGACACTCACCTCTCACTTCCCAATTTTTGCTACAATTTTGTATTTGCTACAATACATACTATACTACCGATCAAAAATACTTCCGAGCGCGCTCACATCACCGGCAGTAGTAGAGATAATCTGCAAAGTGAAAACCAAGGTGATTAGTATGAATTCGCTGTATGTAGGCCCATCCAGTCTGGCGAAATAATGTTGAGACCATGGTGGAAAATCTCCGGGTTGCAGATCTCATATTCAACCCTGTGGAATGGTTATTATTTTCTTTTAGTGTTTAGGGTGGAGTAACATCACCATCCGATTCCGATTCCAAATTCGAGGAAACGTTGCTTGTGAGTAGAGGATGAGGTGTGAAGATACCCATCAAAGGGGGAATGCGACCTGATGAAGGAAAAGTTCGCGTCTTTGGAATTTTACTTCTCCGTAATTTAATTGGTATATTACCCAATTGAGTTTTGTAAGACAGTGAAAAATCAATACAAGGGAGGCTTGGGAGGAGTCATCACCGATGGACAGTTGCGTTTCTACCCTTGAAACCCAAATTCTTCATGATCGACTGCATAATATAAAAGGAAATAAACGGAGGAGTACCGTAGGATATGAGAAAAAAGATAGGCATATAAGTTGAATACAAATGACTGTATAAGATTGAATGGGTATTTCAATACAACAATGAAAAAGTGATACAGAGCCACAACTGAAATAACAGACGAACGAAAGGACAATTTCACTTCTATATAAAACTCTATAGCCCATAAGCAAATTCTAGACCAAGGCTGCATATTTTACTGTGTGAAAATTCAATGCGGTATGTATGGTCAGAGCGACAATAAACGCTCTGGGCAATCGACTCAACTTCACTTATCAATTTTTTCAGGATAATTCTGAAACCTCACGAATTTAGCGTAACAAGTAATATCGCTTTGCAATATTCCGCAGTTTACGGAATTATGGTTGTATAATTATAATAAACGTTTCGAAGTAGCCCTCCTCGTTTTCAAAGATATACCATTGCGACATATGCTTTGGATCTAAGTCATTAGGTAATGACCCTGTGTTTCGATCACGTAACGGATTACACTATTAGGTACATAATCTTTGAAGGACCACTGCAGGCTTTGATACAATAGAGCATGGACCTGTATAGGTCCAACCCCATTTCAATACGATGTTGCTATGTGAGTTATGGTCTCAAATTTTTGGTCCATTAGGCAGAGAAATTGGGGAAATCCGCAATACGCCCCGCACTTTTAACAAACGCATGACGTCACACTCCGGGAAGTTATGTCATTAATTTCATGTTTCCTTTTGTGTAACATTCAACCCTCTAGCACGGGTTATGTTGTCTTTCTCTCACCGAAATAACTATCACACTTACCATCCCACTATAGCAATCCTCTCCCATGGACTGAGTGAACATAATGTGTTCATTTCAATAGAGTACAAGCTTTGCAGGTTTTTCAAGTATAACATCATTTATTATTGAGATGGGATGGTTTTCGATTTTGCGCAATACACACCTGCAAAAACTTCAGATAACTGTAACGTAACTCTACAAACTTTCGGGTTTGGACTGGCGCATTCAGTTTTTTCTTCCAGCTAATATAATAGCCTTTTCATATTCATCCTGCAGTGTCCTTTACTTGTGCATGAGGTTATCTAGTGTCATTTTCATCGCTCTCTCGTTGGTTTATTTTCATATCTAATGCCTTTCTTCAATCGCATGTGACTACATCATGGAATGTCCCTCGCTCATACTCTATAAACCCCAGCACAAAAAAGGATCCTAATGATAGAGAATGTCCATGGTGACCCTCACCCTACCGGCCACATTCTCAGTGGTAGCACTAACCATGGGTTCAAGATAGGGCCGGGATAGACCCTGACATCAATCAATCGCGAGCGGTCAATTCAATTGCTGTACACATCATTTGGATAATCCTCGTGATTTAGGAACTGGTAGTTGAATATACTTATAGGCTGCAGTCAAAGTTGTCGTGAGGGACGAATTAATACGCAAAATCATGCACTCCTATGGACACAAGCCAGTCAAGCTTGGCAAGTGTTGAATTTACCTGCAAAACGAACCAAAACAATTCAACAATATAGGGAGATAGCGATAACACTTGATAACTGTCTGTTCCCCCTGCAGTGGGAGCTAAGTGGGGGGGGGGGGGGTTGGGGGGAGAGCCCCCCCCCCCATTAGATGCTCCCCGGCCCCCCAGTGCCCCCCCCCCACTGGAGATCAGGGAAAATATTTGACGAGGAAAAAAGGGAAGAGGAGAAAACTTTTTCTCGTTGTCGTTTTCTTTTCATTGTTCTTATCGTCTGAGATGCAGACGGACCATCGATTTGCCGATATTTATTCAATTAGGTTCCAGAACACCCTGCAAAAGTGCGCGCCCCGCGCGCCATACATTGTTATACCGCTACCTAAGGCGGGAGGCAATGTGGGTAGGTCGGTCTCAAACATGGTTAATGTGCGGTAAGGCGGGATGTTTCTAACTTTTCGTTTCACGAAATACAATTTTGCCACTGATATTTTATGCAACAAGCTTCGGAACACCAGAACAATTTGCAAACATACAAGCATGGGTGTCTGTAGGAAGCGCTCAATATGGTGTCCATTCCTCTTGTGTTGTCATGACTACATTTTTTGTAGCGCTAAAATATGCAACTATAGTTCGAGAACACTGAGAGAAAAACTGCGCGCTTCGCGTCATTGTATATGTTCAGGTATGTATAGGCCGGGGTCTAGGCAGCATAGAATATAAAGTAAATAATGTAGTAAAAGCGGCCTATATGTCAATTTCTGTTTTTCGGGACTACAGATTTCCGTTGGGGGTGAAGGTACTGATGGGCAGTTTCAGTATCTTCGGGGTATCGAAACGAAATATTTTGGTTGTTACTCCAGGCCACTACATAGTAGAGCTCCGTTTTTACAGCAATTCGCATCCAGGACGAGGAAAACATTGCGGGACCCCCCACGGCAACGGATCAACCATTTCGGGACACACACCATGACTAAGACCAGTCGAAGTCCATTAATGGTGGGACATTTGTTCGCGTGTTCGTTAGTCATTTCATGCCAATAAAGTGCTTTTTTCAGTGATCTGGAGGTACGAATTCTAAATTGTCTACGCTATTACGTGCCACCCATAGTGGCGCTCTGCGCATATCGTCAGGAATCGTTAGGACAAATCCTGACGCATGCATGCGTTCATATTCCAAAATGTTGTCCCTGTGCTCGGCCTAGACTTGCCCTATCCCCCTGTAAATGCAATGTAACTACAACACTTCGATCTTAGGTCCAGATTTGTGTCTTTGCCGATTATTATGCCCAGAAAGTGTCATTTTCAGAGATGTGGGGGCCGACATCCACACCTTTCTTTCCGCTGCGCTCCACCTTAGTGGCGGCTCGCTTGGAACTCGCCCTCCTGGTCACACGCCTGCGCTCAAATGCAAATGTTTTCCTAGACTACTACCACCTGCCTATCCCCTAGCAAATGCTACCATTTGATCGTGGATCCGAGGCCAGTTCAACGGTCATTTTATATACAGAAAGTACCGTTTCCAGTAATGGGAGCCTAAACCAAAACGTTTCTAGACGCTCCGCATATCGTCACGTTGAACTTGATCCGTGAGGTGTAAGTCCTGGCCGAAAACATTCCTGGACGCACGCCATAAGTTAATAGTGAAAAAATATTGTCCCCCAGCCGCCTCCCCCCCTCCCCCACCTCTCCCCCCCCCCCCCCCCCCCCCCCCCGTAATGGTCACACTTCGGGGGAACACTTCAGCCCATAAGTTACAATTTTCAGTGTTTGGGGCTCGAAAACCAAACTTTTTCAGGATACATTCTAAATTTATGGGTGGCGCTTCCGCTAGAAAGGCGCGCCTGGGCGTATTTCAAAAAGCCTCATGCGCACGTAGAACTCTTTGTCTTTCATCACCGCCCCGACGCCCCTACAAACCAGGCTGACAGAAACCTTACAATAACGAGGCAGCAGCTCTTGGGGGACCCAATGTATTCGTATTGACTGGAGCGATGTCCGGTTACTCAGTTGGGGAAAGCCGTATAGTTTTTCCTAGAATAAGTTTCTCATAAATTTGAAACATCCCGCAGGCAGGAGTTCGTATTTGAGGTTTGTGTACATGCAAGTAGACGCTCAGGCAGTGTCGTTTCCGGCCATCTAGAGGGTTGGACACAAACCAAAATTATGTTCACATACCCGCGCCAGCCTATGTGGCGCTCGTCTAGAGGGTCCTCTGTCCACTTTCCCCAAACCCCTACGGAAACGCTGACACTGCCCCTAACTACATTTTTGCCCAAATTTCCTATCCTAAAATGTCCCCTAAATACAAGAGAGAAATAAATACAATAAGCACATTTTTAATCAACCAAAATTGCACACATGATAGGTGGTTCCGGGCCTTGCACGTGCTTTTTCCGACGATCTTAGGTGTATTAAGATATCAAATTTTCTTTGTACACTCCGCGCCAACCATGGTGGCGCTAAGCTTAATAGTCACCGCAGCTCCCCCCCCAAGAAAAAATCGCACCCCCCCCCCCCCCAGAAAATCGTTACCACCCCCCCTACCCAACCACCCCCCCCCCCCCCCCCACGCCCTCTACTGAAAAATTCCTAGCTACGCCACTGTCCCCACATGTAGTCCTATACACGTCAGTTTTGTCTGAGCTGTTTTTACCGCCTATACTGAGGGACATAGCGGAGAAGCGTGTGAGGCAGTGTACGTCAGTGCTCTCATTCGGTTTGTTGCACATCAATAGGGTCGAGTCTGGTCGTAC
This sequence comes from Sclerodactyla briareus, assembly GCA_026419785.1. NCBI lineage: Eukaryota > Metazoa > Echinodermata > Holothuroidea > Dendrochirotida > Sclerodactylidae > Sclerodactyla > Sclerodactyla briareus. The sequence goes on along the minus strand of JAODTK010003599.1, from coordinate 279,819 downwards.
ACACAAAATTACCCGAAGGTCATTATGTCAAATGAGGTCAAAGGTTCAAACAGGTCAAAGTAGGTCACCAGATGTTGTTCACCTTGACGAACAAAACTTTCAACATTACAATATTGGTCTGAAATGTTTCATTGCCAATAAGTATAAAAGGATTTGCTCTATCGTGACTTTAATGACTTTGACCTGAACAAACCCCAAAAATAGGGTTCATCCTCACTATATGTGAACCCACATACCAATCTGGACTTAGAAAGAACTTCCTAACATTAGTTATCGTGCTGACAAGGTTTTTTTAAGCTTTGCCCTGTCGTGACTTGTGCATACCTTGACTGGGACTAAGAACAATAGGGCTCATCCTCAACCACACGAGCAACCCATTGTGCCTAATTGGGAACTGATACCTGTTGCGTTCAGTTGAATATCATCGTGCTGACAAGCACCTTTAGCCGAATCTGCATTCCCATCTCCCATCTATCTTGATTCACTTCTTTAAAAGAAGCGCGTTTTCCATGCACGCGGGCGGGCGGGCTCTAAAAAATCGCTCATCGTTATTTTCAACTGAGCCGTCTACAATACAACGCATGCGGGCGGGTGGCGGGCGTTTTCTCGAATCGGTCAAGTAGCGATTTTTTTTCCCCCGTCCCGCGGGTATTTCGTATCGATTTCCGGGGATTTCCCTGCAATCTTACGTCTTTGTAAGCCCGATAATGGAGAGTAGAGGACATTTGATGTTCAAAATAATGGTTTCCAAACAACATTCATACTGTTTTCCAAACACTAGGGATGAGATTTGACCCAATTGTCTCTATTTTTAACAGGCAGACACCTATTTGAACACAAAAACTTTTACATGTTTTAAAAAAAAATAAAAAAAAAATAATAAAAAAACCATTGATTGTCAAGTGATTTGCTAATTAAATCTCCAAACCTGTCAATTGTGAAAGTTTAATTAATAGTGGGCCTAATCGTTGACATGTAGAATGGTTTTCAGACTGAATGAACCACCGTGCTTAGTTTTAAAAAATAGTATGCGTCCGGTGTTGATAACTAATGAATATAATAATAATATAATAATAATAATCATAATAATAATAATAATAATATAATAATAATAATATAAATAGAATAATAAAAACAATAATAATATAGTAGGCTACATCGGTTCTTATATAGCGCATATACACGCGAAAAGTGAGAAGAGGTGGTAATTCGAGAAAACTCCCTCCCGCCCGATTGCACGAAAATGGTCTTTCCCAAACGCCCCGCGCCCGCCCGCCATGCATGGACACAGCGCTTTACAGTGCCTACGTCCCACTCACACCAGACACACAGTCACAACGACACATACGCCAACTCTGTTGACATAGGTTTTCCTTGGCTCCGCGAGGAAACGAAACAAACAACAATTTCATTCAACATCACCCGTCTTGTCACGTCTATTGACATTTTGATTGGACTGTAGCTAATCATTCTTAGGCTACCTGAAGTCGCTATAAAATGAGCTGGTAATTTGAGTGTTTCTCAAAATATGATAACATGCCAATTGCAAAATGGTATAAGGACTACGACCAGATAAAACTAGCAACCGCATCATTATGGGTATTTTTTAGGTAAATTTCACAATCGAATGGGGTTTTTCTCATATGAAAGATTACATCAACATAATGCCTATGTTTCTATCACTGGGTGTACCTGGAAACACATGGGTTCCGCTGTAGATCACTTTTCGAGTGGTATTGCATCGGTTTGTGCTAATCATTTTGTGCTATTTTTGCATGCGCCCTTCATATTGACTTGTCATAGTAACAAATAAAAAATTTACATTGGCTTCAGTTTCCCGTTCCTGTCCCCTGGAGGTCGCACATCCCCTGCTGACCTGTAAATACCTCCCATTTCCTGGTAAATCGTCGATTGCTGAAATATGGCTGCAATTTTAACGGGAAGACGTTGCCACTTTCTCAAGGTATTATTTGACTTTGTACACATTGCTATTTTGCAAATATAACTCGAGCAATGTAAAATTCGTTGTTTTTGAAAACTAAAGCTCAACAGTTGTTAATCGCTTAACTGCAAACCCCGCTGTTCGCCGACAGGCCCCATGTTTCCATGGCAGTTCTAATTTATTTCATATGAAAAATATGGGTTACCCGCTTTTTCGCATATCAGCCGGTTTTTTTCCTAACATCCTGTACATGATTGCATAATGTGTATCCATGTGTACCTGGACTATGATGAGATATATTTAGGTATTAGGCCTAGGAGGCTAGGGGTGATGTTGGGGTCAATTCTATTCAGATGTCATCATATCACTATCAGAGGCCTGCAATGACGCCCGACCCTCACTAATCTAATCCCTACCCCTAATCTCTAGCACTCATTCATACAGCAATCGTTTTCTAATCATTATGCAATCATACCACATCTTGATAGTACTATAGGCCCTACATGAATTTCTCAGAATATCTTATTGAAATTTAATTCTTCTAGTTAAGAGCCTCCAATATTTGTTTTTACACAGTATACCGGGTGATTGGGAGTCAATCCTTAGCAAATGTTTTGGATATACGAACCATTGAAAAATCATAAAATTGATGAAATTATCAAATCATTTATAAGCTGGCATGCACGTTATTCGTTAAACCGCGAAAATCGGATTGCCTCGTTTTCGGTTTAATTCGGTTTCGAAATTTTCAGAAAACCGAAAAAACGTAAACACCGAGTCGCGCCACGAGCTCCACGGCCTGAAAACCGGTAATTAAAAATCTGCACGCAATCCACATTCGGTTAGAGCGGCAGAGCCCTGATGGTCTTTGAAACAGTAAGGTATTATTATGCACACGCATTGAGCCACATAGTAACTCAATCTAATGGTTCAGGGGACGGGAGTATGTGTACTTTCCTTGCAGCAATAAAATCATATTGATCTAAGGAACCTTCAATTCATTATGCTGTTGTCTATGTCCTTTCTTTACATTACCATCGTCTATGAAGTACATGAACTCTCAATTATTGTTTCTAACTTTTACTCTTTCACCTTTCGAGACAGGTAAGTGAATATAATGTCATTTCTTGTGTTCAATGTAGCAACGCACCCTTTCATTTGGACTGTTCCATTTATGACATGTGTCAAAAGAGTGTGTGACGTTGTAGCACTGTGTACTAAAGTTGACAGCTTCTCATTGTGTGAACATTCAGCTGTTTCGGAATTAATGACCTTAGCTACCAAACACCGGTACTAAATCGAATTATGTATTTTTCGCTGATCCAAGCCGCCGCCGCGTACATCGCAGCTCAGTCCGCATCCTGTTGAAAATTATAAAACTGCCCCACGTGTGATGCGAGCTGTGTACTTTCCTTATTTGCCAAATATACCTGCCGCCACGGACATCGCAGCTCTGTGGTATGCGTAATGATAAACTGCATGCAAAGCTGTGTGTTTCTCGCTTACGCGCCCATGCTTATAATGCCTAGTTTCAAGACCATATACCTGTTTGGACCAATGTGGTCATCACCCTACTTTACTACTGTTCACATAGCATCTGACAGGCATTCCTCAACTGGAAATATAGTACAAAGAAAACAGATATACAAAAGACACACTACCAAGTCGGCCGGTAATAGTCGGGGTGTCGGAGTCGCGGCCAATCCCATCATGCAAATTTTGGTACAGGCCGCCGACATCAAACAGGCTTCGTTTTATAGCGCACACATTAACATTATGGGAGTTTCTAACTGACTGGTTCTGGTTGATTAAGGACTGGAATTATTAGCGATCGTTGATCCACTTGGATCCGCGATAATGCAATGTATTTGCGTGTGGGCCCGACACAATTCGTGAATGAAATTAAAATTTTGGGTGTTTTTTAAGTAATTGGGCAATTGGTGGGAAAAATAATTATACATAAGGGTTACGGGCAGATCTGGTGGTTTTTAGGGCTGATTTTAGTCTGTGCCGTGCTTCAGTTTTCTTGGCTAAAATAATCAAAGTTACTTTTTGGGCTTTGGGCTTACTGCTAATTGCACAAGCGATCTGTTTGTACTGTGCATGTGCGGCGCCGTGCGTACATACATAGGTACGTGTGGAAGATTGTAGTAGTTTTTTGGGGGGGGGTTTTGTATTTCTGCACGTTGCATGTTTTAAAAGAGAGAGACACGTGGTATGATCTCCGTGCATGTTTCTTTGCATCTTCGTTCATTCATAATGGAACAGTCTGATTGATGAAAAAGATTCTGCATTCACACAGCTGAAATTTGTACTAGCCATAATGGATCTGGAGGGGATCACAATGCTATATTTTATCACTAGTGGCATTAACTAGATGAACTCATGGAAACCCATTATATCAAGAAGATCACTCCTGACTATCTGTTTCTATGATTGTTTTCAATTAGAATTACAATTCAGTTAACAAAATATCTAAGATATATACATAGCTCGATACTGGAGACAACCGTTCTATTGCGCCTAAAGGTAACACTCGTCTCTCGGGCGGGACCATGTTTGGTGGGTCCGGAGAGGTACGGCCCCTTGGCACGAATACCTTTTGTTGAACGGCATTTGTCAAACCGAAAAAAACACGGTTGGACTCGGTTAGCAAATCGGAAACCTACCGGTTTTGCTGCAGAACTAACGTGCAACCTTAATCCTTATCAGTGTGTGCTCTTCCTTTTGTAAGTGGATTTGTTTTTAATTTCGAAAAGGAGGACACCCATTTCTTCTAAAAAGTAGTGGCAGCAATGCAGCAAAACCACGCTGTACCGATCGTGATCTATCACCATGCAAAAAAATTTACTCCTCAACAGCACCGCCAAACATTTTGAACTTTGTTACAGCTGTACCTGCAATTGCACCACTAAACCCATCCTTTTAATATGTGTCCACAGGAAGGACATGACAGACATTTCCTTGTTCTTTTTGGCAGGGTGAATTCCTCCACTGAGTTTATAAAAACACCAAAATCATCCTGAGGGTATAAATTTTGCTCTCCCTTAAATAGGACCAATGGAATGACTAATTGTTTGGATGCGTCAAATTAGATCTGCTTTCGCGTGGATGCTTTTTTCTTCTCTGGTGATATTCACATGCCGTAGCAAATCGTGCGTCTTTGCAACTAAAACGAACAGACGCGCTGATCACTCCCGATTGTGATTGACTCCCTATTGTGCTTACTATATGTTCTATATTGAGTGCTGCAGATCACGCAATGATTAAAGTGTTACTTGACATCGTTTGTGCAGACTCCAACAGGATGTCATAGGATGTTCTGTTTTACTCATGATACTTGGATATTTTGTCCTTACCTAGTTGTCCGGGTTCTCGCATGTATTGGTAATAAGGTGTGTTCGCCTGGTTTAGTACAGGAGAAACTGCAGAGCTCAAAAGTGATAAGCTCCTGTCCTGACTGAGTTTATCGTTCTTACTAAAATCCTTTGCCGAGATTTGTCCTGTTCCATTAAGCTTTTTTTTCAATAAGACTCTTCAAGATGGTATGTTTCAGATGATTGGAGGAAGCAAATGTTTCTCCTATTTTCCAAGAAGTTCAACGGTCTCTGCCTCTAATAAAAACAGCCAGTCAGTCTTACTAGTGTTGTCTGCAGGTAATGTCAATCAATCATCGGGATTTTATGTTGATTATTTTCATGAGCATAGTCTGATTAGGATTCTCAGCATGGGTTAGGAAGATCCTGGTGTTTGACTATCCTCTCTGAATTTATGGAAGATGTTACAAGTACTGTTGACAACGGCAATGCTGGTGATATAATTTCCTGGACTTTCAAAAGCTTTTGACAGGTGTCCTCATGAGCATCTCTGCTCAATTGGAAGCTTTTGGCGGAGGGAATGTCCGTAAGTGGATTCCTGAGTGGCTTCATATAGGGAACAACGAGTTGTCATTATGGTCTTTTTGGCAGGAGGTCACTAGTGTGATCCCCAGGGATCAGTTCTCGTGGCCTTCTCTTTCCTGGCGTTATTGACAATCTGCAAGGTTCTGTTCTTTCCAGGGTTAGAAGTTCGCAGACGATAACAAGCTGTATCGGGAGGTTGGTTCGCATGATGATGCTGCAATTGGGTTCATAGGATCTGGATATAATTTTCCAATTGTCTTCTGACGGTTTCTGACGGGCCAATGTTTTTCAATGTCGACAATTGCAAAGTTTGCATGTTGGTTTTCACAATCGCCATTCTCTCCTCACGTTAAATGGCCAACTATTCAGGAGGTGATTCAGAAAAAAGATCTTGGGGTTTGTTTTTGATTCTCCTTTGAACCTTCCAAGCAGTGTGCCGGAGATGCTAGAAGAGGTAATTGGATTCTTGGCTTGATTAACGTCACTGTCCGTTTCTTGATCATGATATTGTTGTCAGTCGTGTTTTAAGCAACTGGTGAGACGCACCTGGATATTTCCTGTACAAGTGTGAATCTTACTTTTGGCAAAAGACAAGTCCAGGTTTATTGAAAACGTTCAGCGTATGGCGCTAGAATGATTCACTGGGCGTCTGAAGAATTTAAGTAACCTTCGAGAAGATTAAGGCCCTCTCGGTCTAACTACATGGAGCTGAGTGAGAATTTGGGGTGACTTGATCCGGTTTTCAAAATTGTGTCCATGGACTTCGAATGCCCTTTTCCTTCCACTACTTCTTTGATTTTCCAATGTTACTGCACTAGAAGGCCACTGTCTCAGCTTAGTGCAAGCGCTGCAGATTGACATTCGAAATATTTCTTCTCTCTCGCAGAGAGTGATCAGTGCGTGGAATTGTCTTCCTGAAAATGATGTTTTTCCTCTACGAGTGTGAATCGTCAAGAACCAGTCTCGATTCATTTTCATTACAGCGAATCACGGGCGAATTATTTAGAGTTTTGGTTCATTTTTCTTCCTGGGATATTGTGGCTCCGCCGCTCCGGGCTTGTTTATGAGGATTATGCCCTTCCTGACCCTTATTCACTAAACTAAACTACACTCTACAGATGTCATAGGATGCTGTCTACACTCTACAGAAACACTAATGTAGGGACTTCATGGTGTAGAAAAGAAAATTGAGTAGGTCCAATTGATGACATTATGATTTATAGAAGTCTTAATCGAAATTCAAACTGCTCTCAATCACCCTTCGATAATGATCAGAACTTGGAGGAGATGTTTAAACATTTATATGTGATTAAAAAAATTTTTTATGAGAATTCATTCATATTATAAGACCTAAATAAAATGACAAATAACAGATTCGTAAAATTACCATTCTCACCAGAGCATATTAACCTGGCAGAATAACGAGTGAATACATCTCGGAATGCATTAAAATTACTGAGTGATCTGTAACTACTGTAGGACAATGTGCAGCTCAGTCAACACCAAATGGATGGCATTATTTAGGTGTCAGTACGTTTTGTTGTTTGCTGCAGGGCTGCCACCACTTCTCACAACTGTTGCCAAAAGCTGTTCTTTTCTAATCAAAACAAATTCACTTTGAAAAGGAGGAGCACACTGAACTGATGATTCGTTAGTAGATAGTATGTTGGTCTCTTCTAATCCAACATGCTCAGTGATCACCCCGCTGCCACGTATCACAATCTTGCACAAGGTTTATTGCATCCCAAACGTGTTAATGTTGATGTCCCCGAATGCAATTTGATTTTTTTGAGCCAGGTAGTCACGGTTCTCCCAGCTGGCTTATATATGTCTCAATGCTCCTCTCAGAGCGATCTCCCCTGGAGCTTCCTTCTTGGAGCTCTCGCACAGGACCGTACAATCAATCTTCTATGTGTTACTACGTATGACCAAGGGATTTGGTTGGTCACATAATAGAGTTTGTTGTTTGGTATCCAATTGTTATTGGTCCATCTGATGTTGAGAACATTGCGGAGTAGTCTTCTTTGGAAAGTGTCAGTTTTGTGATCAATATCCTTCGTTGTGACCCCACAGTTCACAATTACACAGAAAAATAGGTGCTCTTTATGATTCTGTTGGTTCCATCAATTGTATTCCATACTTTTTTTGTTTTCAATCAAACTATATACTTATTTGTTTTTAATCACCTATTTTTTGATATTGTTTTAACCACTTCTCCTAGGTTCTTGTGCACTTAACACCCATTTTTTTTTTGTTTGGCTAATGACTAAATTATCATTTGTTAGTTGTTTTTTTAGCTCAAACCAGCTTATGCTGGTTGAGCTATTTGTGATGCACATTTTCATTCATCTATCTATCTATCTATCGTCGTCTGTCCCTGTCGTCCCTGTCTGTCCTGTCTGTCAACTTTCTTCTGCTTTTTGGGCACAAAATTTTCGTACTTTGATGAATCTCTCGACCAGACTTGGGCAACAATGTTTATGATGATGGGTCATCGTTGACACATCTGACGGCAAGCAAATGGCATTAAAGGGCAAATATGGCCAATAATTACACTGCAAAACGCTATTCTTCCTACAACTTCTTTGGTGCCCATCCTTGTTCGTCATATGAGGTCTATGAGCCGACCTTCAGGGTGTTCAGGAATTTTTAATCCAAGGTGAAATTTCACACAATGGTACTTGAAATGCATCTCCTCCCACAAGCTTTAATAGATTGTCTTCAAAGTTACATGATTGTCTTCGGTAGAGGGCCATTGGGTTGTCAAGAAGTTTGGGCCAGGGCCCAGTTGGGCCCTCGGGCCATTATATGAAATACTGTTAAATCTGGTATCTCCTCCCCAAATCTAGTTTCACCCCTGCTGATTGTCGGTCATAATGATGTTCTGATAGATGGACCTCCAGGGTGCCCAGGGAGTTGGGGACCCAAAGCCTAGTGTGGGCCTGAAGGCCCAACCATGTGGAATTATGCAAAATGCTTCTCCTCTCACCAAAGGGTTTGGTGCACAGTACTGACATTCGATCATAATGGTCTAACAGTCATACCTTTGGGTTTTCAGGATTTTTTAATTTTTTATCAGAGGTCCCACTTGGGCACGTGGGCGCATCTCATGAAATTTCACCCAAGGGTACTTGAAATGCATCTCCTTCACAAGTACCAATGACTTTCTCCTTCAAAGTTTTACTGTAATGCTTCTCGGTTGTGGTTCATTGGGTTTTATGAACCTTCTGGCTGAAGGCCCAAGTGGGCCCGAGGTTTGCAGATTTTTTGAATGCAACATCATATCGTTTCATTAGAATTTAAACAGAAACATAACATCTGATGAAAAAGCAAAAAGTCTTCATGATGTCGAGTTGATCAAACCTTGAACCCCCATGTTCCATTGACTTATGTTACTATGAAAGTCAAGGTTTAGAGTCAATAGGCCTTGTGTGAAATGCCTCTTACTCAATTGGGCATTCTTCGATAGATTTTGACTAAATGAGTAACAATGTTCATTTGACTGCTAAGACCCTTTTTTTTTTGGCCGTATGAAAGATCATTGTCAAAGTGTTTACACAGGCCACGATAGGCCATTGCTTGCAACTGCCTGCTTGGCCTCATGATCGTGAACATTTTTAACACTAATTGTACATCTCTTCGTAACTTGTGCGGTTGAGCTACCGCAGACCATTGGTGCTCTTGTTCAATACTGCAGAAGCTCAACATTCGATTTGTATATATTACTATACAGAAATGCATAGATTTTATAGGCATTTTCATAATCGTTATATTACTTTGTTACAGATTTTCCGTACAGCACAACTTTGCAGATTTTGCTCATAACACAGGTTGTTTATTTATTTTATTTCGCCATGGCTGATGCCTATATTGTTCCGGCAAGAACAGTAATAGAAGAAATTCTCATATTTTGCCTGTAGCAAAGTCGTGTGGGGAATCATGTGTTTAAGTATATTTGAGCTTTTGTTTGCGCTAATAATACACACATAGTAATTCTCAAGTGACCCTGGTTTGTTCAACTGCTGTGGTGAAGAATTGTTGTATAAATTCTAACTTCCAGGGACTGACGCTTAAATTGTATCTGTGTTTGCCCATGATTTCATTGATCGTTAAGATCAGTTAACTCACTGCACACTTTGATTCCTGTAGGCGCGCATGAAATAATCTAGAAGTTTCCCAAGGGTTATAAAAATTGGCGGAATACGTTGGCTTTTTGGTGAGGCCAGATTCCTAACTGAAAGAACTCTCTTGTGCGACTGCTGGTCTTTTCTTTTCTACAGTCTTCCCGACCCATTTGGCTCCACTTGGGAGTGTTGGGCAGTACTTCCACAGAGACAGGGAGCGGACAAATTTGTTCCATGTAATGTTCGTAGCTAGTCGCATTAAAAGAGATAATTACCGCACAGCTCCTAAACGTTGTATAAACCAGTCACTCAATTGGTTACTCGGTCATTAACTCACTGAATTTAAAATTGACTCGAGACACTGACCAAGTCACTGTACTGTTTCAGACGGGAAATCTCCACAAATTGCCCGGTCATTACATGTCGAAAAATAGTGACTCGATCGTGACTCGTTACATACAACCCTGCTATCAGAGACCGAGTATACCTGAACCACTAATAACAATATTTGGAGATGTCACTTTATTCTAATCCTCACCTGAAACTGTGGTTCTCAACATATACCATCTCATGCTAAGTTATACTGTCCAGAATGGAATCATATATATTGACCTACCCGTACCACAACTCTGTTTGCTCAGCATCTGCCACTTCAAGTCTGTCTGTTTTCGGAATCATGCAACATGATTCTTCATGCCCTGTGCTTATTAGTGTTGTTTCTATATAAGGTCATTAGTTATTAATGGGAACTCCTCGGCTATTTAACATTTTTCAGGTGCTCCGTTCCATTGAGAATGGTCCTGATCGCTAACGCGGGGAGATAGCCTGTCGAGTTAACGACTGCGAGACTCTGGAGGTAAAAGACGGTGGCAGTGTAACAGCTGATGCTGACAGTAACTCAATGCATGTGCCATGGGTAACTGTTTCAAGTGTTCATACCTCTGATTTGAACCGATGAAAGCGCAGTTGATTATGTCCATTTGACCTCCGGTGACTTCGGATTGACCTACCTTTTGTTCGGGACCGCTGTGTCCACTCTCTCCGAGTTGTGTTGGCAACCTGAGAAAGTTGGAAAAATCTCATGAATTTGGAATTTTGAACTCCTGTGAGAGGCTGGGACCTCTAAATGACCTTATTTTGTTTTTAGACTATTACAACATGTCCACATCCACACCTAAGTTCCATTGAAATCCACAATGTTTGAAATCACAGAAATGAGCAAGCACAAAGTTGAACTCCGGTGTCCCTTGGACTCATCACCGATCTAATAGTTTGTTTTTTGGCGATTCCTCTGCTCCGTCTCAGGGGCGGACGAGCCTACCATATCGGACCGCCCCACCCACACGAGCTACTACCTCAGCAGGAGAAAATCATGGAGATAGCAAAGGCCTCCGGTGCCAGGTAAACTCTTTCGTGCATGCCCTGCTAGCTGGTATGTATTGGACATTCTATAGTTCAAGAGGAAAACTGTAGGATGGTATGAATTGAATGCTTGGGGATACAAACAATTTGAGTTCCATTTTTCACTGGATGTTTTTGTACAGATAAGCATGAGGTTCATACCATTGTGCTAATGGTTATTGCTGTACATTAGCCTATACTGGCAGTTGCTTTAATATCATCTTGAGCACTAGTCTAGAAGAGAGGCCAGTCATTGATAAGCACTGATCTATTTTACAATATTCAACAATACCCATATTGGGCCCTGCACCCCACCCACGGGCCTTGAACATCTTGCATACATAGGTCCCGTGGCCAACCAGCAGAATCGAATCGAACTGTTTGATGGGTAATTTCAAGACTAATGATGCTCAGACTGTATTCAATCCTCCTCGAAGCATGCACAAGCCAGCCAACCACGCAAGACTCTCCTATAATGTGTAAACCCCAGTTAATTATGGGAAAATTAATATGGGCTCTCATGAACGGGTAATCATTGTATGATGCCAGAAAGTAGCCCTGAGGTGCCTGTGAAAGCTCTCCGAAGTGTGACATAGAGACTTCCTGGGGAGTTACAAGCCTGCAAATTCCCTGATTTGGTATTCAAACAAGAATCTTTGACAGCATTTTTTTTTGGCCACTTTTTGTATCGCAAAAATGATTGCAGATGTCTTGCTCTCATCATACGGCCCGAGATCTACTGATCTAACAGGCGCCCGTGGTGAATTGTGTGCATTCCTGTGCAGATATCACATAGGTTGAAGCAGGAATTCTAAAAAATTTTTGCCAAGTTTGTAAGTCCTCTTTCTTTCTGGACACAACCAAACAGCTGTCCTGATGTTCCGATTCATTGTCTGCAGTTTTTTTCAATTTTTTAAAAAACCCCCTAATGAAGGTCTGGGAAACATCTCGGATTGGATTCTCAATAGTGAGTTTAATATTAGTTCATATTAGCTGTATTTTGATTGATCAATACATAACGCACCGAGCCAAAAACTATTCTATTTTTTTATTTCAAATGTCCCCTCCTATTTTCTTGTTGACAGGCCACCACCCAGGGTATGGTTTTCTCTCAGAAAACACCGAAGTTGCTGACCTGTGCGGAAGGCAGGTCAGATATTCGTGGGGCCAACCCACCATGCCATCAGGGCTTGGGCATTAAAGTAATTTTCATTTTAATTTAATAACTGCATTCCTGAGGTTTTTGGTGGTTTCCAAGCTTCATAGGATACAATGAGTTCCAGTCTTTCCTATACGGCTACACCAAGAGTGAACTGGTGTTGCCTGAAAATTCTGGATGCGGTCCTTGACCTATTTTAAATTCTAAAATATTTCACAAAACAGGTAAAGTTTAGCGACAGATGGACAGATGCATGCCACAATGTCTGTGCATAGTACAAGATCCTCCTCCTCGTGTATAAATGTCTACACATCGCACCAGCCTACTGTCCGCGTTCTGGAGGTCAGAACATACCTGGTTGTTCCACACGCTCATCAAAGGGCCTCTCAAAGTTCCTTTACACTGCCGCAAGCTTTTGCAGCACGCTCCTTCAGTCCGTGTTCGAAATAAGAATTCAGAGTCCCAGGTTACTTTTCAAAGAAAGAGCCCCTGGTTAGTGGAATCTGCATAGGAACCAGGGTTATTTTGGCTGGACCAGGGCTCTGATCACTATTCTATACTTTTGCAACTGAGGCGACCAGTGGCTTCAAATGAGAAAAACAACCACAGAGGCTATAAACCTAGCTCACATGCATTCACTACATACACTGAGTGTCGTCTGCCCAACAAACATTGAAATAGTGCTTGCTGCCATTTATTAGTTAGACCTACCTAAATATGACCAAGTGGAGACCCCAGAGGCTAATTGCCCCTCACAAGTACGGCCCCTGGGTATATAATTTCATTAGGACCGTGGGGTTATTGATGTAGTTTAGGGGGAATACCCCCTGGGCCCCCGCTTATGGTGAACCCTGCCTCCAGTTTTGCACCGGTCCCAAACTAGGGAATGCTCTTCCGATAAAGATGTGAGGACCATCAAGACCATCCAAGTTGTTCTACAAATCATTCATTCAATAGGTGGTTTTAATATTGCCTTTAATTTCTGTTCAGCGCCATGAGTGTTCTTTTTAACAGATTGTGCGCTATACTAAGTGTTTGGGCATCCTTAACCCGATCTTAACAAATGGAGGGAAAATCCTCCTTCTGGTTCACCTATGGAAACGGCAGAAGGCTAAATTATTTTCAGTCCATGCAAACAACTCACTATATCATGGGGAAGCTCATAGGCTACGATCTCTTGTTGGATTATGACTGCGGGTTGGATTTTAACATAGCCATTTAGTGAGAAAACATAGAAATTTCACAGAGGATGTCAAGGCTGTTACCACAACTGATCACTTTAATAATTTACTTCTATTCTTACAGACCACTCTAAACACAATCATGTTTGTGCAGGGGTGCGATCATCATGGGTACCATGGTGGGACCAATAGATGAGAGGACTGCGACAAGAAGTCAGAGAGATGGATACCCGTTATGCTCAAAGCCGTCCGTGGGGGTGGAGGCAAGGTAGCTCCTCTCTTCTTGCTCTCCAGAAAATTAATATGCTATTTTCCCAGGAGAAAGATATGCACCAGAGCAAAAAAAATGTGGCCTGAGTGGAATAAAGTCCAATGCAGTTGCCGTTGTAGGGTGAGGAAAGGGGAGGAGTTTTCAGGCCTGTTTCATTACACAAATAGTAATGATTGATCTATGTTGTGTGATGATAATGGCCCATGCTATTGAGTGTAAGATCAACTGCAAATCTGGAAAGGCGCACTGGGGGACTATATCTTACCGTCTTAATAGCTGACATAGCTCTCTTGCCTCGACAGGGGATGAGAACAGTGATGACGCCAGAAGAATTTCTCTGAGGCCTGAGTCGCAGAGAGAGGCCAAGACGTCCTTTGATGGATGAAGTCATGCTGTTGAGACGTTGTGACCCGCAGGTAACTATTATCAGGCTGGTTAGAAAGAGGAGGACTTTCGTTGTAGGTGTGCATGGTTTCATGAGACAAGATGTTTACCCAACCATCTCACTCATGCCGGGTTCCAGGGGACAGCTCAGCATTTTACTCAATTTTGATTTTTTTATTGGTAACTTTTGAGAAATGGGAGTCATGCCCTTTTCCCCCTCTCGTTAATTTGAATAGATTGCTACTCATGGTTTTGTAGCGAAAGGGAAGAATTTTACATGGGTCTATCCTAGTATACCACCATCCTCGATCACACTATGCGGACATTTTGCAATACCCAACACTCCCATCACGGGTGGTAGTAGAAACCTGGACATCATACCAATACATGCAGTGGAAAATCCTGACCAAGGACACTGAAACCCAGTTTCCAGTGTGCAAGAGTTTTTTTGCACAGTTAATGCAAATAGATTTCTATTGTGTCAAAGGTCATGGGGTAAAATGGCCGTGAACGTTGCACGAACAGTGTGCAGCAGAACAATCTTTTGCACTTGACACCTTTCGGCAAAAATTACAACATACTACGAGAGTTCCCCATACTCACCACCCCCCCAAACCTACTGTATCCCAAAACATAGTCAAACATGGAAGAATTGGGTTTGGTTTCAAAGAGTGGTGGACAGTTGAAAATAGGCTGTAATGAGAGAGCTATGTCTATAGACAATATAGATATTGTCTCTACCCGAGCTGTTGAAAGGCAAATTCCAGGCAATAATGGTGTTATAATGTAAAGAGAATAAAAATAATTCAAATAACAGTTTGTTCCCGGTTTATAGCATGTTCAGTTGTGGAGATATGGCTTCCTAAATTTCATGGAATGTTGGTGATTTCGGCAAACTGGCAACCTTTTATGAAGTCATATCTACCAATTGTAGGGGGAAAAGATATATTTCTTAACCTTTCTGTAAAATTGTAAGATATGACGTCATCAAATGTTGCCAATTCGCAAAATTGCCAACTTAGCAGATGCTAATTAATAATCTTTAAAAATGTAAATTTATAACCCGAACATGCTATGAACATGAAACAACGCTTGATTGGCATATTTTCACTGCACCATCATATGACATTTGAATATTTTGGCTGGACTGTCTTTAATGATGATCATGACACACTTACAACAGGAGCAGGCTCTTCGTAACGGTTAAAGTAAAGGCTGTCATGGATCAATATTTGCACGGAGTTGTACCTGGTTTCGGTCGCTGGCTGCGTAAGTTGTTATGTAGTGTACTTGAGCAACTTAATGGAAGATATTCCAATATAGACCCAAATTCACTTGAATATTTTTGATGATTGATCGGATTGGTATTGAAGAACGATCTATGAAGAAGTTTTCTTATAATTGTCTATAAAAGCTTCAGGGCACTTAGAAAATCGATAAAACACAGAGAAGTTGCATTTTTCAAGATGGGGAGCTGAACTGTAAGAAATAGCAGCGCGCGGGCAGGCTCGCATAAGACAGGCACAACGTTTACGTTAGAAAAAATGATGGCTTAAAATTGGAAAAAAAAAGTCAAGAATATTTCAATTTACTTCAGATTTGGCTCGAAGTTGCAATTAGCTTGGAACATACTGTGAATCAATTTTTTGGTAGATGCCAGAATGGCTCAATTTCCGAAAGAAGAAAAACGCTCGATGCCGCAATATTTTTAACGTTAGTATCGCAGAGAAATCTAACCTTTGTGGGATTCAAGCTAAATATGGCATCCAGTGGGTTGAGTAGTGTGTTCCCGTATATGACCTCTGGACTCTGCCTTACGGGGGTCAACTCCTAACGTCACGTTATCAGTATCTGCGTTACTATAGATATTCATCCCTGACCCCCTTGCGATTTCGGAATACAATGTGAATAACCTATGAGTATTAAGATTTACTTGTGTTCTTAGCATTCCTTTTTTCGGAGGGGGAGTGGGGGGGGGAAGGAATTAATGGGTGAAACTGGAAAGTTGACATTTACCTTAGCATGTCACAAATGATACTAGAGGGTATCGCGAAACATCTGCTGCGTCAAATTTCCGCTGATCAGAATTTTTATAAAAAATTTTTTTTCATCAAACATTGTTTTACTGTACACTAGATACCTGTGTTGCTTGGACAGTTTCCAAAATTGTAATGATTTAATTGTTCGCAGGTTCTGTTTATACTTGTCATATTTGGCATGTGTGAATGAGAATTCTTAAGTTCATTCACCGTGAAATATTCGAGAAATAGGCATCAATGATATTGAAAAATGAATGCCATCGTTCAACTATCCAACCTCATCTAGAGCAGAGTTCAGTCAAACTCACACGCACGCAATGATTTCTCTCCTTGAGAAAATAGTATATTCAGCAAAATTCGCAAAAATTCCAGTGCTGGTCCACAAATTTTTGTTTCGCCACAGGACCTAATTCCACGAAATTACATTTTTTCAATATTTCTATATTTCATTGGTATTTTCATATCAGTCCCATACAGTAATTAACTGAAGTATGGGTAGCTTTCTGCTGGAAAGGATGACATGATAAAAAGGCTGAATGGAACTCCCATGCTTGACCCTCAAGCCGAGACTCACCAAGCCACTAATTTAGTGCCCAATTTTCATTCAATTCTTTTGGTTAATGTCCCTGCAGGCTGTTTAAGTCCAGGTGTTTGGGAGACAAGCCACGGGATTACGTCTACCTGTGTTAACGTGACTGCATCGTACAGCGGAGGCACCCGAAGATCAGTCGGGCAGCACCAGCGGTAAGTACCGAGCACGGATTCACGGATGGTGTCACCCCTCCCAGAATATCCCTCATTGCTGTATAGTTGAGTAGTTTATCGATATGCTGGACATATGCTTGTTAGGTATTTTTTTCTATGTAATTTAATAGGGTGTAGGTACTCTCTAAGTTCAGGCCTCCCTTATGCGTGGCGTTCATTTACCCCCTCTAAACAACGGTGGTTACACGACTTCACACCAGTCCATTTGTACACAAGCGTGATCACTATTGGTGAAGTGGACAATTTTTAAAAGCACTAACTTCAGAGTAATCCAGATGACGGACATTGTTTGATCTCAACTGAGTTGAAAAATCGACGCAAATAAGACAATATCCATGCACGCTGAATGATTTGAGGTCAATCATCTTGGAGATGAGAAACAATACATTTTTTTAATTTTTCCCCTATTTTTTAATGTTCCTTTTTTTTTTTTTGTTTTTTCCATTTTTTTTTCCTTGTTTTTTTTTTCCTTTTTTGTTGTCCTTTTTTTTCCGTTTTCTCTTCTTCTTCCTAGTTTTTTTTTAATTTATCCTTTTTTTTTTTTTTTTTTTTGTCCAAGAACAATCACTGCAATTAGTTTGCAACAATTCTATAAAAAGCGAAATTCCTGACAAAGAGGCTGTTCCGCCGAACGTCAGCGATGAGTGCTTTTCCTGCAAAAACCATTATCCCAGTGGCGAACGTGTACTGTTTCGTTTCGAAAGGTGGCCGTAAAATGCTAAAATATCGAGTTTTTTCCTTGATTCTTTTGTTGATAGCGCTGAATATTCTGGACAAATGAAAACACCTAGTGCTAGATCTACTTATTTTTGATATTGACTAAACGAGGTGTTCTAAGAATTTTGCTTGTGGAGCCCTCCATCTTGAATTCCCATTTTCACGACTCTTTCTACTGGAACACAATTCACGAGTGGGAACATGTTATGATACGATATTCACTCGGTAATGAATGCAGCATTAAAGACATAAGTTACTAATTTGAGGGGTTGATGAAGCTCGCTCGATCAGGCACCATGCATGGTCATCAGATGAAGTTGAATGTTGCAGGGAGTCTCATCTGAAGAGTGTTCAAGGAGAGCATATTGGTCACTCTGTCACACCACACTGCTGTCCCGACAGCTGTGTTTACAAGATATCTATCATACCGTAGATGAGGTGATCGATGATGCAATGAATAGGTTGGTGTAATAGCTTTGCAATGTATATGACAACTCTCAATTATACACAAGCTGATTTCGATTTCTGGGCATAGTGTAGCGGAGGTTGGTAAGTCCAATTATTTAGCGAGATGTAAAAAAAAAAACTGAACACTGAAGGGTGCGTCTCCTATTGGTTTAATTGGCCCTGTCTAGACTTCAATGACCCATGCCCTAATGAACTGCGCGAACTAAAAACAAACAAAAAACAAGCTATAAATAACAAATACACATACTGTTGAGCTGTCACAGAAATATCCAGACCGTGATACATTATGTATGTGCATCAAAAACAAAAAATTCCTCATCAGGATTTGATGACAAACATAGCGCTCGCTCCAGTGTCCACTCCATAGATCATGATCCAACGACAAATAGCGTTAGTTCTATGGGTCTTTTCCGTGTTTGGTTGTGCCCAAACAGTCAATATAGTAAAGAGGGGGGAGGGTTGGGGTGGGTGGTGGGTACCATTGGTAGCACACATTTACGATTTCGCAAAGATTGTTATGGACTAATATCTTATTTATATATATGGTCTAATATCGCATACCATGACTAACAATACACCCGGACGCTTTTCGAAGCAATTGTTCTGGAGGATGATATACGTCACTGACCCGTATCAACCAAGCACATTTGAATCATTTGCAATTAGTATTCATAGCCCACTAGCTCTGAACCGTTTCTCTCCCCAGCCTGGCTTGTCAGAGGAAGTACGAATAAAATTGGTGAGGCTGCAGTGAGGCTGCCAGAGCTGTGAATAATGTTGGAGGCAGTTACTGAAACTCTGAATGGAAAAAATAGCCAAGCTTGTCGGTTCTCCTGTGCTTCGAGTTCTTAGTTTTGTGAAGTAGAGCGATAGATTGCAGTTGTGTATATTATTATTGGATTATTATTATAAGTAGTAGTATTTATTAATATTATATTATTATTACATCATCATCATCAATATATTATTATTTATGCAAGTCAGAAGCTGTTCAAACATTGATAATGCGAAACGAAGGCAATTGTCATCACGAATGTGCAATGGAAACACTATCCGGCAGTCCCAAAGAAGAAATTTTCCCGAACCCACCCTCAAACCACTTGTTTGATTGTTTGGAAGAAAGAAAGCAGAACATGAATGCGTCAGTCCAAACCAGAATTTCATACGACTTTCGGTTACAGAGTTCCTTTGAAGTTGTTGCAACAATCTGTAAGTGTATGGCAGATCTGACAGCATCCATCACGCAATAATGGATTATATCATCTTGCACGACACTGCAAACAATCTTTGTTTTTCTATGGAATTCACACATGATTTACACTTGAAAAATATTCCCGATTAGGATCTCCCCAATTTCTCTGATAATGAAAGTCTGAATGCCACACTCCACAGAGGAACATTTACTGAAATGGTGTTTGGACTATCGGTACAGTGTTCCCTTCTCTCACGTTAACCTCTGTATCCAAGCCTACCGTTTGTTTTTTTAACCATGAATGATGACGAAATATTCATGTACATTATGCTTTCTACCTTCTATCACCATATCCTACAGTACCTTACCATGCTTTACCGCCGAACAGCGTGTTTGAACATAGCAAGTCATCCCAGTGTCATTCTTTCATTAAGAGATTGCTTGTAGTAATTTTGAAGAAATTTTGGCCTACCTCCATTCTACTTTTGTCTAGATTTCCATATTCCCCCAGTCTCCCCTTTGTGCCACTAGATTACAACATTTTTGAGTGATTTGTCAATAATTCTCCAATCTAAATATATATATTGCATGATTTAGTGCTGAGGCCCTGTTAACTCAACTAGCTAGTTTTCGCATGGCAATACTCGTTAGCACCAAATGGCAAACTAATCTGGGAGCCTGTAATTAGCTCAGTTGGTAAGTGTTCGCCTGCTGATCCAAAACTGATACCAACCTGATCAGCTTTTCCGTGGTGTCCTTGGGCAGACGTCTCCATGCCGCGCCCCTCCAACCAGGTACTAAATGGAGGAACCTGTCAGGAACATGTATTAAAAACTGACTCTGTGTTAGCTGCTGCCACCCTCACATCCACCGCCCTCTGGGCTTTCCGATTTCGTACCAGTCCTATCCAAACAGGGTAAGATTGTGAAGCGCTTTGTGGGGACATCAGTGGTAGAACCCTGGATATTATGTAATTTTTTCCTCTTCCATATTTTTCATTTCAGGGCCTGGTTTGATTCATATGACAAGGACCAGAATTTTTACTTCATGGAAGATGAACACCAGACTACGGTGGAACAACCCAGTCATAAAATGATCACAGGGGGCACTGACCTACGTAGAGTGGCAACTCCAGGTGAGTTGTTATGTTCCAAACTGTGCTATTATACAGATGTGCATATTTTAATGGCAAGTCCTTTTGCCACACTTCATTCATGGAGAGCATAGAAGTCCTTTGTTTGTGTGTGTGGTCTGTCAGTCCTGTCTCTATGTGCAGCATGCGACAGTTCCGATAGTGAAATGCCCTCCCGCTGGAGTTTTTGTGTGACTATGCAGGTTAAGTGGGTGTAGCTCCAATTTTCCAGCCTGAAAGCTAACTAATGTGCATAAATCCTGCATATAACTGTACCGTTCAGCCCCGAAGCTTGTGTTTAATCATCTTATGATTTATCTTGTAAATAATTAAGTGATGCTGTTGGGGATATGCTAATGATTGTACACACACTGTTTAGATTTCGGCACAGTATATTAATTTGCATGATTCATGTATTTTGTTCAATGGTTTCATGGCACCTGGAAGAGCTACCATCAGTCTCAATAATTTGAGACTGAGGGTCCATTTAAAAAGTGAACTAATTTTTCAAATTCCATTGTCTATTCACTGAGTTTTCATGCATGTTGTCTGTGTTTTTTTTTTTGCCTTTTTGGATTGTCAAGGTGAAGCTGCGAGGGTCACTGGAAGACAATTGAATTGTGCATGTTTATCAAATTTTCTAGGTCCCATCTGATATACCTGAAACATTGGTAGATGTTGTATATATTCTCAATATAATCACATGGTAGTCGCTTGTTCAAAGTTGTTATCTTGTTGGAACAACTGTTCACTGACATTAAAGTACAATGGTCATACAACAGGTCATCTTCAAACTGTCACAGATAAAAAAGACATTTGAAAACCCTGTCAAACCCACAAGGGCGAGTCTAACTGTTCCCTTGTTGAGTTACCTGAATTTACTTACTTGATTATTTCACATCACACCGTAACTGATGATTTCACCAGAGTAACAAAGCAAGGTCTCCCATCACTTTAACACAGTAATGCTGATCTTTTTTTCACCATTACAGCAGAAAAAATTAGTTCATCTTTCATAGAATGAAATTGGATAAATTTTCTGCTTATCTTATGAACAGATTTTTTCGGACTTTTTTATTCCATCCCATATTCCCATTGGTTAGTTCTTTCGTCACTAGGTTGGTGAAAATACATGTTTTGGATGACTTCGTATTGCACAGGGTCCTCAGTTATTCTCCTGACGTCACAGGGCCGATTGCATAATACGAATTGTCTCCTTTTCACACTCTAATCGCTGGCATTCCTTGAGGTTGGGATTTCTGAATATTTTTATTCTTTAATTATCTTTTTATGGTGATTACTTGCCGAACAGAGATCAATTCTATTCAAGGCCGCAGCAAGAGTGCAGACCTGGATACTGCACCCCCAATTGTCCGCTGCGAAACCGTCACAGGTACACCAGAATAAGCAAGCCTCTTTGGGGGTAACCTTAACTGTGGGGAGTGGTACTCACAACGCAGTATGGGCCAAACTTGCAAATTGCCATACCCCCTCTTTTGTCACAGGTTCATTTAAAGTCTTTGTATGACCCGACCAGGAAATTGAACTCCCGGCTCCTGGTTGGGAGGGCGACGCTATATATCTAGATATAAGACACCAAAATACAGAAGTTATGGTTTACATACCATTGTACTTTAAGGCTGCTGGTGGAGTGCTAAGTTAACACCCACACCAAAGCACTGCAAGTTATTCCGTTTCGGAGACCAATGCTACATACAGGGTGTTTCAGGAATTTGGGGTTTGAAGGTCATCTAGGGGTCATTTTGGCCAAAATGGTAATTTGAGGCTTTTGAGGACAATGGTTTCTCTCAGATGAATGGATGTTCGTTTATTAATCAATAAATTTTCCAGGTAGCGGGAGGAGGAACGCTTCCTCCAGTCAGGATCAAGCTCGACGAATGGCCACTCATCTTTCGAGGCCCGTTTTATGTCGGAGGACCCTGACAACTTCCTGCCAGGCCGGGGCACCTGGTCCACCGAGGCCCCCGAACCAAGTGAGGATGTCGAATAGAGACAGAGTCCGCAAGTGCGTCGCCTCCTAAATGGGAGGTTCTTAAGCTCTTCCCAGGTTGTTCTGGTTTTGAGTGGTGTTTGTTCGGGTTGTTCATTGACAGAGTTGTTGATGACCCTTCCGTGTTCCCACTTTCAATGCCAGCTAGTTACACACAGGGCTTCCCAGTGCCACCCTATCTCAGATACAAGCTACTTCTGAAGTCTCATTAACCGTAACAATTTTGAAAAAAGGCGATACGCATGATTTGCTCTTCCTTTGGCACTAAAAGGTAGACTAATTTCACAACCCCCAGCTATCTATTATCGCAAATACTCTATTCTGATTGGTCATATTGGCTAGCTCTAGCTATCGTTATTTTCGCGCTTACTTGATTCTTTGCGTGAATGACTTTTGAATCGACAGGGTCGACTCACGCGTTCAGTTTTAAAAGTCGCGTTCACATGGTCAGACCAATTCCCATCCGCCTCGCTCGTGATGAGCTTCATCATCATAAACAGTTTTCCGTCAGAAGTCCATGTCTAGCTGGTTAGAAGGTAGCAACTCTGATGGCAACTCTCTTCCATTCCAATCTATCCTGGGCGAGGGCAACTGTCTATACCCTTGACAGTGAATGTCACTACGACACCTCTCCCAAGCCTCCGAGCCTACCTCTCCTACGACTAAAAACCAGTAACCGTGATCGCTTTAGCCGCTTAACCCCATTAGCACATCCCCTCCATCCTTTCACATGACCTAAACATCTAATCTGTGGACTGACTGGATACAGTCACAATATTTACCAGAGACCAAGCGTTCTCTTTCCAATTGAAGATTTTCTATCCTTAAAGTCACTAGCTCCACAATCCATCTGACCTTCCTCATATCATTTCTCTTTCTCTCGAGTCTAATCAAATCTTCTGCTTTACTGGAACTGCCCAGTCTCATTACCATAGAGGTCTATACTCTAACACAAGCCTCAAAGACTCTCCCCTTCATACGCAAAGAGAACACCCTGGAAGTGAGCAGTGGCAATAGTTGAAACTTAATAAACTAAAAGTTGTCCTGCCACTTACTGGATGTTTAAATATATATTTGGAGATTAAGTTATTCCTCGCATTTTGGGTTGTAGAATAGAGGTAATGCCCTGTTTTTTTTACTTTTATCGTGTCAGAAACAGTCGTTACTGGACATCCAGTCAAATACCGGACTTGGCCTTCACACCTCACCATTATTTAGCTGATTTATTCCCTGATGAAAGTCTGACAATAGAACTTAGTCTTATATCATATTTCTTCACAGATAGTACTTCCTTAATCCCCTCAACACAGGTTGGTGGCAGTGTACTTTTACAGTGAATATAATTACCTCAAATATTCAAATGTAACCCCCTTCTGCTTCTGCTTCTTACTCGTTAAAAACCCCTTTCGGGTATTACAACGAGGGTGTTGGTACGCAGTGCAGCGGTGGCTAGCACAATAATGAATGGATATCCTTGTCTTAAACACCTCAAGATTAGTGCTCTAGATGTCATGGTATATATTGCTAGAAAGATTTTTTCTGCGATTTATTCAACTGTAGAGTGGGCATAACAGAGGGTCAGTGTTTTTAAGTTATTTCATTTTTGCCCAAAACTGCCTTGTTGACTGACTATAGTCACCTACGACATGGTGCAGACGTACAGGCAATGTCAACCTACGTCGCCCATGACGTTGGAACGGTTGAACAGGGTTTTTGGCATGGGCAAGGCTTGGCCTATGACAGGGTCAGTAATTGTCATGACATGCTCAGTGCCACATTTCAAATAGTTCCTAACCCTCGCCCATCGCAACTGCAAGTACAGCCACCTCTCCTTCTCCCTCAGCGTCCGAAAAACACGGGCGGAGGGCGAATTCGCCTCCGA
Source organism: Sclerodactyla briareus (assembly GCA_026419785.1). NCBI lineage: Eukaryota > Metazoa > Echinodermata > Holothuroidea > Dendrochirotida > Sclerodactylidae > Sclerodactyla > Sclerodactyla briareus. The sequence continues at coordinate 255,249 of JAODTK010003599.1, read as the reverse complement.
AAGTTAAAAAAGAGCTCTCGAAATCACTTTGAGGGGGGCGAAAAAATGTCAAAATATTGGGAAAATCACCCCTGAAAAATTCTTCATTTGTTATTGGTATGTACAAGCAAAATAGATTCTGATTTTGTGCCAAATACCAATCGAAATTGTTCATGATTTCTGTGAATCACGATGTTTAGTAAGACCACTGTTTCATTATAAATCACGTACATCGAATAGAATAATTCCAGTGAGTCCACACACTTGAGTACTTCGCTTAACTCCAACTGCACCGCACATGTTTATAACAGTAGGCATATATACTATATGTACTACACATATACACATATGTACGTACACTCGCAAGCAATGCAGCGGTGGTGGCTGCACGACGCGCGCTCAGGATCGATCGCGATATCGACAGTCGAGAATACCCAATTCACCAGAAACAAGGTGTTTTGCAGGAAAATTCTCAAGTTTAGTTGGGATTTCTTAGCATTAATCATTTGATCGTGACACTGCCGAAACACAGTGGAAAATTGATAGAATTTCTTGCAAGAAAGTTATGAGAGCAGGATACAAGTTGATTCGTGCCAAATCAACCTGAAAGCACCCAAATTAAATGAAATTATGACCACAAATTTCGGAAGATTGCTTGGGTGGCCTAATGTTAAATTTGCCTATACTACAGTGTGTAGTTAGGATACCAGTTTTTCGAACTCGATTTTGTGATCGTAACTATCAATTCCTTCACTTGTCACCTCCAAACTGTACATATGACAGGATAGCACCTGGACATGCTACTGGCACTTCAGAACCATAATGTATTGATTTTGAGTGAAAATCTCACAGAGCGTACCTCAGAATTAATTGGTTAGGTTTGGGAGTGTCTAGGTTGGGAGTGTATCATTTGTTAGTGAAATTGATAGAATTTCTTGCAAGAAAGTTATGAGAGCAGGATACAAGTTGATTCGTGCCCATCAACCTGAAAGCACCCAAATTAAATGAAATTATGACCACAAATTTCGGAAGATTGCTTGGGTGGCCTAATGTTAAATTTGCCTATACTACAGTGTGTAGTTAGGATACCAGTTTTTCGAACTCGATTTTGTGATCGTAGCTGTCAATTCCCTCACTTGTCACCTCCAAGAATGTACATTATGACAGGATTAGCACATGGACATGCTACTGGCACTTCAGAACCATAATGTATTGATTTTGAGTGAAAATCTCACAGAGCGTACCTCAGAATTAATTGGTTAGGTTTGGGAGTGTCTAGGTTGGGAGTGTATCAATTTGTTAGGTTTGGGAGTGTCTAGGTTGGGAGTGTCTAGGCTGCAGTTTTCTCTTGGGAGTTAAAATCTTGATTGTGTGAAAGTAAACCTGTGAAATAACACAACAAGCAGCAGTGGCGTATTCCTCCATTCCTACTCCCTAGGTGAGGTGCACTGCTACATCATGATTAACTTGTGGCCAAAAAAGCCATTTACAGCTCACCTCTATTGGGTAAGGGGGGGGGGGGGGCATGGACCTGTTTGTGTTACTGGGTTACAGTGGGAAATCAAATGGGAGCTAGGGCATGTTCTTTGAAGTAAGTAGTTGAAGTAGCACTTTGAAATAGCACCCAAAATGATTTTGAGAGGGGCAAATCTTTTCTGAAAAATAGTACTCAAAATCGAAAAAGTATTTCGAACCCTAAAGAAACAACATATTCCATTGTTTTACTGTTTCATAGCCATTTTGATAGGTATTTTGAACAAAATAATGTTTATTCGAGTCGCTCCCGAAAGCTCTCAAGTAGCCCCGAAAATAGTTTTTTGGGGGGCGATTTTTTCTTCAAAATAGCTCCCGAAATTGAAAAGTATTTCAGACCCTGCCTCCCTCCCAACTCTCCCTCAACCCTGTCTAAGGTTGACCTGGGTTGACCATCTTTGTGCATCGCTGGGACACCCCTGGGGGCTGCCAACAACAAATCCTCAAAAGCCTCTCTGGGCCTGATGATGGCAACAGCCGCTGACAGAACATAACTGTCAATTTTATTGACATGTTCCGTAGATTACTGTGACCTAATGATTCAGCTGTCATGCTGGGCGGGAGAGGCAATTGGTATATGCGTGTTGATTGACCCCCATCCTCCACATTGAAGGAAAACTTGATTTGAGAGGGGCGTGGTCTTATTCCATGTACCCAGTGAGAGATCGACTGCTGACGAGATATTCTTATAGGTTCATTCCTGTGCCTGCAATTTTTTCATATAAAATTGAGAAGACTTTGGAAGACTCTCAACCTTTTCTTCTTCTGTTCTCAAGGAGATGATGTTGACCATCTACTATGCCCCGATGATTGCTAAGCTTGTGGTCTGGTCTCCAGACAGACGCAGCCCTGCACAACTGAGAGAGTCCCTTAATCACTACCATGTAAGTAGGTATTGTCTTGTTCATCGTCATTAAACGACATCAGAGTATTGGACATTGGCGGAAGAACAGCAGAGTGGTATCAGGAAGCTTTGCAAGCAAACATTCTGGGTTCCAGCAAGTAAGGACGTGTTTCCCTGGATGGCTGTACTTAGAGGGTTGCGATGGGCGAGGCCTCGCTCTTCACTTCATGGTTTCGCTGTACTCAGTGGATTTGTGTCATGTGTGTCGGGTTTATTCGGGTATTTGCGCAATAAGTCTCATCGGTCAGTCTAGGGATCTATTGACTTAATCATCACCTCCTAATATTTAGCCAGTATCTTTGTCTATCATGCTGACAGATGGTCTGTTCATCATGTGGGGCATATTGCATTTGAGTGCTAATTGTTACTTGCTGACATTGATTCCAGTTGGCAGGATTAACAAATGAGTTTTCATATCACATATTCAACTCACCCCAGATAGGACCATGCACCACCCCCTCTGTGCAAGCTGGGCTCCTGGCAACAAAACCCCAAACTGGCCACTTCATACTTTTGTCTAGAAAAAGTGGAGGGCGATGGGGTGGCCATGTTACGCAGGAGCCCAGCTCGAGCTAAGGGCGTGTGCAGAGTCCTATCTGGGGTGAGTATTCATAGTTCACAGATTCACAAACCTGTGCTGTTTTGTGGAGTTTATCCCAAAACAAGTTTGCTACATTTCCCATTTTGTCATTTCTCTGTTTCAGGTAGTGGGCTTGAAGACCAACATCAGTTTCTTGGACAGTCTAGCAGCCCACCCAGAGTTCAGGGAGGCAAACGTCCACACTGGTTTCATCCCGCAGCACGAGCGGTCGTTGTTCCCAGAGCGCGTAGCTCCCAGCGATGCCTCACTGTGCCAGGCATCTCTTGCATTAATACTCAAAGAGGGAAAGCTTACAAAACAGGAATTGTCCGATGAAGACGGAGGTGAACTATTCAGTTCTTTTTATACCAATGTTGCCTTCTATGGGCTCGAGGTGGTTGAAGTTGATAGAAGAAGCAAGCGAGATGAAAGCACCATACTATAGAAATATAAAAAATATAAAAGTTCAGTTCTGCTGCACCATCTTCTCACATTCCAGGCTGAACCAAGAAAAATGGGGCCTGCTATGTGTGGTAATAAATATGATGTATACTATTATAACATCAAAGGAGTATCAACAAAATACATGTATATATATATGTGTGGGTGTGGTAATCGATTGGAGGGCCGTTTGCAATGCATCAGTTTGTAATTCAAACAAGATCTCTGATGGTGGTTGTGAGTTCATGTGGTAACTTCATGGACCAACAGGTTGAATCATCCGTACGTAAAACGGGAAGTCCGCGGTTCGAGTCCCGGTGAAGTCACAAGTTTCTCACTGCCTTCAAATTTGTAGAACATCGCCCATTACTATATACTATGTGATGTATATATATATATATATTTATTTACAGATCCGAATTATGCGCTAACTGCTTACATCACAGTAACAAAATATCACCCACTGATGTCACTAGGTTAAACGAACTGAGTCATGTGGAAAAAAAATTGAACTTACTAAAATAACGTGTCAGACTTTTCAAAACAGTTTCTTGTACCACTTCTCATCATTTGGCATAATAGTTAGAATATTTAATCAGTATTCTGTAACTTCCAATTAATTTTGCAACATGGGCATTACAAAAAGAGTGTATTTCTGCTGCAAAAGTTTAGGATAAGCACTTCGGTGTTTAAATAATAACTTAAGCCACTGTATGTACACGCTGTGACGTAACAGGGAATACATGAATATTCCTTTGGAGAGGCGGGTGCTAATGAAGTAGGCCTATGACACATGCATTTAGCCTAGTGTTTATATACATGCACACTGCACATTCGCTGGGCTGATATAAAATTCACATACATATAAACAGCTAACGTAACACCTGCAATTACTTCGCCGCATGACTGCAAAGAATAATCACAATAAGATTGTTCAGGTTATTTGGAAACTGATCCTCGCCTTTTATTTTCCACAAAAGGTGACTGGATAATTTCTGCAAGGTTTGAATCTTCGAAGGGTTGTTCATACTTTCATAAGCAGACTCATTCTTTACTCACAAGGGCCAACTGATGACCATAGATGACCATAGATGATCATAGAGTGCTGCTGGTATTAAGGTTGTAAGTAAGGTCTCATAGCCAACTACAGATTGTAGCTCTGAGAGTGCTAATATGACTGTATAACATGGAGTGATACAGAGTAATAATGAGTGTTTCACCAGTGATGAGCCCTAAAGTGTCTTACCCTCAACCCTAGCCTATGCTGTTCTCCACAAGACCCTTCCCATTGCTGCCACTATTAGGGTTGTATGCAAGGTCTCATGGCCAACCACAGGTTGCAGCCCTGTGGGTGGTAATATGACTGTATGACATGAATGCTGAGTGATACAGAGTAATAATGAGTGTTTCACCAGTGATGAGCCCTAAAGTGTCTTACCCTCAACCCTAGCCTATACTGTTCTCCACAGACCCTTTCTCTCCGTTCACCGCTGCCGACGGTACAAGGCTCAACACCCTGCTGAAGAGGGAGATAGTCCTGGTACAGGGGGAGGAGAAAGCTAGGATCGCAGTCACCTACAACGCAGATGGAACCTTCACCATACAGGTTGGTACTGCATGGTTCTATCACGGGTACAGGTTTTGTGCACTTGTCCCCCAACCCTTCCATCCCATCCTTCGTGCAGGGACAGGGAACGATTGAACATTTAACATATATGATCTATACACAGGGGGAGGGGAGTACTGCTGCTGTTTATGTGTATGACCTGAAGAAGGGCTGACAACACTTTGCACCCCTCTCCCCCCTCCTAAAACCTCCCTCCCCCCTCCTCCCACCCCCCTCCCCCATCTATTCTTAGAACCAGGAGGGAAGAATCCACAGATAGTGCAGATGGCTCAATCAATGGGAAGGTGTTGGTTTTGTCATTGGCAATAAAATCTTCTTAAAGGACCCTGGTCTTGTCATTGCAGAGGCTCAAGGAAGGTTGATATTTGTCCATTCAGCTGATATTTTACTAAACAAGCATTCAATTCCTAAGGTAACAAACTTGCTGTTCGTGTGGGAAACTTCTTCGTAATGTCTACAGATTCCGCACAGCACGCTATCATTTCGTTCTCAAATAGTAGGTGTATTAGAAAAAAGAAATTGATGAATATTTTTTAGGTATCTAATATCTGACGATATTGTTTACTCTACTAAATGCATTCAGCTTCTATATGGAGTAATGTTTGGATGCCATTCATTACCAAACAGTAGGTACCAAAAGTATGTTTACCAGATTATTGTACTCCTGTTGTTCTTTTGCATGGTCGTATACTACCCTATTGTTCAACTACAGCCTCTAGGCCCTCACAGGCCTAATACATGAATGTCATGGTTGATGGGCCAAGTAGTTGATTGTTGAATTTCATGTTAGGTGATCTTTGTATGTCCTTTGCCTTTGTTGATCTTATGGTGAGGTGGCAGGATTCTCCTTCATTATGTTCCCTTCCTGCCTGCTAGGGGCGACTTATGGGGGAACTTTTCCATCTCACCCCATGATGCGGGGAACTTCACAATTTCACGCCATTAGGTCATGTTGGTGTAGTATCATCAATTTCATGATCCATATTTCTCTACCATCAGATCAACGACAACAGCTATAGTGTTCACAGTAGTCTCCACGAAGATGGAGACTCATCGCTGCTGGTCTGCAGTATCGACGGTCAGCTCTCACAGTCTAAAGTAGTCTTACATGAGGACAGTGTCATACTCTTCCATCCAGGCAAGGTAACTATACTCTATCCATTTTCATATATGTCAATGCCTTAGGCTGGGATTTCATAGATGCAGATGCCTATGATAAGCAGAGAACAGTGTACCTTTGGAACGCGGCCTGTTTCAATTCCATTGATCCGGATGAAGATACGGATTTTGCATACACGACCACAACGCAAATCCCCCTTGACGAAAACAAACACAGCATACTATCAGACTCACCATCAATGTCATGTCTCTGTATAAATTTTGCAATGCTTTCCCACGTATTGCTGCTGAGCAATGTGTCTCTATATTTGGACAATTTGGGGTCGTAAAGTGCTTGTTCTCTCTTACAAGCTCTATTGATTTTTCTGTTTCTTGCAAGGATATATGCTTGAGTTGAGGCATCTGGCAGGTTGCACTTACTCAAACTGCAGTACATCAGTTCGCGCAAAATGTCATAAAAAATTAGATGTTATGACGTCATTTACTGTGTGCAGCTGTGCGAAAGGGCATTCGCAGGCTGTTATCGATCGCTACATGTAGCAATCGGTTTTGCCGTATCTGCATCAAGACGTCCAGACCGTCAACATTCACTTCTGTGTCCGTATCTATGGAATCACACCCATACAAAATAACAGTGAGCATTTTTCTTTCATACGCTGTACGCAGAGGCCGCATTTGTGTCCTCATCTATGGAATCCTACCCTTACTGTAGGATACAGAGTTGAGCATGGTTGAGAGATTACCTGTCAAAAATTGTTGGAGATGACAAATTCAGCAAAGCAGCAACACTAATCTGAGCAGATGATTCCAGCAAAAGTGAGAAAAAGTGGAAAAAAACAAATGCCGATATTACAGCTGAGAGCCCAAATATTTACAGAAATGCTTTAAAACATGTTAAAGTTTGTGGTCGGTGACGTTTGAATCACAGGCATCTTCTTATATGATTCCTTGCCCTCCCTCCTCCCCACCTGAAAATTGGGAGGGACTCATACACCTTATTACTACCATTCTGCCGCTTTTGTCCTTAAGTGATACTCTTTTACAGTTGTGTTATTAAGAATTGATGTTCCTTTTATATTCCAAATTTTCTTGTCTGCTTCATCTTTTGTTCTGTATAACACCTCTTGATTGGAGACCCAAGACTCTGATTCAACATTCTGCATGCAGTTTTGTCATGAACATCACAATTTATAAAGAACGTTTCTCTAACAATACAGTTGTTGGATATAGAGAGGACTTTAGACTTGCCCAGGTTCATCCACTCAGACTGCCTGTAATAAAGGTTGATTTCAGGTTTAACATGGTAAATACAGCTGTTCATAAAGTCAAAACCTCACTGCATCAGATTGGGTAACTAACTTTTTTTTGGCAATTTTCTTATGTTACTTGTCGAGCAGAGGATCGATCCTATTCAAGGCCCAGCAAGGGTGCAGGCCGGCATACTGCACCTTATTGTCAGCTGCTAATCCTGCATCAGGTACAGGAATAAAGCAATGGCTCTTCAGTGGTACCTTCACTGTGGGGTGGGGGTAATCACACGCGGACGGCAACTTGCAAATTGCCTACCTCTCGTCGTCCCTGCTCCAATCCCTTGTCCGAGGCCCAGCGAGAAGGCAACAGGTTCCATTTTTAAAGTCTTTGATATGACCCGACTGGAAATGGAACCCCGGGTGGAAGGCCGACGCTCTACCAATTGTGCCAACCACTCGGTAATGGAAATGTCATTGGACCATCTTTGCAGGTTGGGTCTCAGGACTTTTCAAAGCCGATCCGGAGGATCATGACTCATCAAGGGTCTGGGGCCAGCGACCGAGCCCCCATGCAGGGGAAAATAACCCAGTGTTTACGTAAATCCCGGAGATTCCGTCGAGAAGGGACAACCAGTGGTTTGCTATGGAGTCTATGAAAATGGAGGTCAGTATCCATCACTTGTGCTCTTCTGAATATTAGCAGGAATCATTCCACAATCTCGGGACGTACTTAGAGTGACATCAGGTCGTAAATTTGCCAAATGACCTTGTGTTCCATCACGATTAACATTTTAGGACATTTTGTCTTCATGAGAGATAACAGAATTTTGTTATGTGCAAATATCGATATGTGTGACATTCTGCTGCTGCTTTTAAGGACATTTATCTCTATATAAAAATTACCCAGAACTTTGTTATGCGCAAATATGGATATGTATAATATTCTATTGTTCCTCTCATTTAGGGCCCTAATTAGGTACCCATGGGGAACTTGAATACAACCAGGGATAACAATAACCACTGCCATTGAGGTGGTTTCTATGATGGGGTAGTCTGGTTCCTATTTCCGTCCTCATTCAGCATCATACTCGGCCAAGAAGAGGGCGAGGCCTCTCGTCATTAGTATATACAATTTTTTTTTTTTTTTTTTTTTTTTTTTTTTTTTTTTTGCAGTATGTGATAAGAGCTCCCAAGGACGGAGTTGTCGGTGAAATTCTTGTCGGCCCGGGGGACTTTGTGGCACAGAATTCCAAACTGGTCGTCCTGACATAAGCAGAACACCGAGATGACCAAGACATACAGGTCAACATAATGGTCTTTATGTGGATGGTGGAACCCATTGCAAAGAAACAATACTACATGAGGAAGTTTCTGGCATTGTCAGAAAAGAAAATAGGCCTTGAATTGGTGCAAAAGATGAGTTTTTCAGGAATGATTACATTAGGGATAATTACACCCAGAAAGATAGAGATTCATCCTGGCCCATTGATCTGACTCACCAGTCAGTAAAGTTATTGACTTGAGTGTCACTCAAATACTTTGGACTCCGGTGGAGTCAAAGATGGAAGTCATTGTGTGCTTGCTGAACTGCAGTGAGATTGGAATGTCTAGAGACTCCGGACTTGACATATAGATGAACCTGCATTGTTCGGACCCACACTCAACAATAGAAAAGACTGTTTAACAGAGTTGTAACAAGCCACTAAAATGAACAACTACCGTAGTTAAACTCACAGACATTTCTTGGACTCGATATGAATGGGTTGAAACAGGATTGTAATGGGTAATATGTGATTTTCTCAGACTGTTTGTTACCCACCTGGTTGGTTTATACACATGACTTTGAGCATGTGAGTGGAGCTCACATCAGCATTAGAAGAGGGGAAAGCAATTCGGTGCCACAAATCTGGGAGAGAGGCCATCAACACTGCTAATTAATTCAATGGTTGAACATTTTATCCCAAAACCTTAGGCAAATCTACCTGTTTTAGGAATGACACTTGCACTGTTCAATGTTCTTTCAGCAATAAAGAAAGAGTGGTGAGTACAAGAATAATCCCTCTACTGCCAGGAAACAGGACCAGCTATAAATGTTATTTAGTGTTAAACAGACCCTAATGTTTACTTCTGTTGTTTACAAAGTGGATTAAATCTGAGGTTTAAATGACACTTTAGTGTTAAACAGATTCTCATGTTTACTTGTTGTTTTACCGAGGGGATTCAACCCTGTTCCTAACCAGAGGTGAGTTCTGTTTTCTTTGTGAATGAAGCGTCAAAGATTTGGGTCAATTCAATTGAAATATTTTCTGTGGAGAGTGCCATGTCATGCAATCATAGACAGTAGAATGGAGGTATAGATGCCATTTATCTAAAATTTGTTATTTATATTATTGTCTGTTGCAGTTTTCTCCAACTAGAGGTGACAGAAGGCTACACTCTTGACTGTTGGGGATCAAAAAAAAAAAAAGTGTGCGTCTCTAGATCCTGTTGGCTTCAGAATATATCACTGGAATTGCTCATTTCTGACTTTCTTCATGCCTCTTAAATAAAACAGGCTTGCCAAAAACCTTTGTTCAACTGTAACTTGAATTATGTCTATAAATATATTTAACAGGTCTGTGAACTATAACAAAGAATAAATCATTTGCCAAATTATATATGTTGTCCGTTTTGTTGTGTGTTCTCCAGTTTATCGCAAACAGATGAGATGACTTCTGCAATTTTTTATTATTTTTATCTTCAAACGCTATGCTGGTTGAGCTAGTAGATTCCATCCATCAGGTCTTCCCTTTAACCTTCTAGTGTCAAGTTTGTTTTCGTGGAGGATGTTGGACCGACCTTGGACACAAAGTTATTGCCTCATGGGACATCTTTGACCATGTCAACATAGGCAAGGTTCGTTCAAAAAGGGCAGGTTCTACTTCACCTCATCACACTGCATTGGGCATCACGTGAGATGTTAGCTGAACCAGTTTCAGTTTGATATGGACGCGAAGAGAGCAGACATATGTCTGCTGCTCTCTCGTATCAGTCGAGTGTTGCAGACTTTACCAATGAACTCTGGCTGTCCTTATTAGGCTTTGTTGCCGTGGAGTCAGGTTATTTTTTGGTTTCCCTGGACTTCAATTCTACCACATTTTGAATCCCTCCAAGGTGTGTGATGAGTAGTAGAAGCCAAAACCACCAAAAGCCGTTCTTCTTGAACTAGAACAGCTGTAACCATGACATGTCAAACCTCACATATCAAATTATATGTATAGAGGAATTTATGTCACAAAAAGGGGGATGCAAAATCTGCTCATAGATATACATAGTGACTGCTGCAATGTTGCACCTTGACACCAGGGAAATAGGTGTTCTCATGAACCAATGTTGTTGTAATTTTCTGTCCCACCTACATAGTTTGTTGGCTACGGTTTTCAAATCAGCTAAAATTTGAATCTTGGGGGGTTTGGCTCATATTCTAGTCAATTTTACATTGACATCTATAATAAGCTATATGATACCATGTGTGCAAGAGAGAGGGAAAAATACCATACAGTTCCCGGTACAAAAAAGCAATAGAATTTCTTATTGTGGTTTGCCAAATGCATCATCGAAGCATATCACTTGGTACATATAGGGTTTGTTTCTAGAATTTTTATCTTGAGGGTCAAATTTCACCTAGGGCGATTTTTGATGTCAGAATGCTTCACCCGTTATGGGGGGCTTAAGAAAGAGATTCAGTGGTTACCAGGTGCCATTTTGAGGCTCCATTCTATTGGCAGGAAAATAAATTGCATTGGTGTGGTTGGAGCTAAGGCACCTCCTACCAAATGTGTATATATTGTGAGAAAGTGATTCATGTCTGCCAATGTGAAATACTGCCGTTTTGTCCATAGAGGTGGTCCCAAGAGCATTATTTGAAATAATTCCAAGTTTGTTGGTTGCCCCACAGTTCAGTTGAAAATGTGACTAAATGGAATATTTTTGCAAAATAGTTGCATTTAAAATTTTTTTATTCCCGTGGGATTCCCCCATACCATGCCCTCGCGTCAGGACATTGGGTAGTCTGGTCTGGCGGCAAAAAAACTACAGTCCCTCCTCCCAAATTCATTGGAAATCTGACTTAAATGAGATAGTTTTGGCAAAATATTTGCATTGAATGACCAACAATGACCTCTCAAGTCACATTTTGAATCATTTAGTACGAAGACACTCATCTAGTTGTAGGAATCGACAACCTTAAAATTGGGGTTCACCATGATTGTGGAAATCCTGACATTAATTAGGTCCTACACCTGCCTGAATCACATCACCGTAGATAGTTCCTACAGTTTTTTTCTGTGATCTTCATAACAAAATCAGGTGATTACCCCACTACAGCAGTGACTTTCTTGCTAAAAATCTAAACAGACGTGCTCATACAAAATTTATTCAAAATCGGTCTTCAGAGAATTCTACTAATGGGCGAGCATGACGTGCAAACACAAACAAAGTGATGCCTGAGCATCTTTTGAACCTCTGTCGGTGTTGTGCCTCGAACTAAAAAATGACAAATGGTATTTGTTATTATACCATGCATATATACATAATTATAGCAAAACTTTGTAGTAGTATAAAATTTAAAAATTGTTGGATGGATACTAGACACAGAAAGCAAAAGGCTCAGTGATTCCTTGAACCTTTTCTGACAACCTATAGCCAGAACGAGGGACGAATGGGAGATTTACCCGCTAATATGGGCAATTAGAAACGTCTGACAAATTTCCCATTTTTCCCAACCAACCATAGTTTCGGTCTCTAGATAAGAAAGTTACACACTAAATTAAAAGGTTTTTGCAGACTTTGCCCTCTTGTAACCTCAGATTACCTCAAAAAAAAAAGGGGTTGGTAGTTTTGTACTCATCATGGGGGAACACACATACCAAGTAGAGCTTCATTCCAGGTGGCCAAAATATTGACTTTCACCAAAGGTACCTCCGACCTGAACAATAAACATAGGGTACCGTACCTCCCCATCGAAAGCTATTAAACCACATTTTAACCTGATCAGACCACATTCTGGGCTTATTGTGTTCACAAGGTTTCAGGACTGCCTCTGACCTGGCCCCAAAAGCAATAGAGTCCATGTACTCATCATGGGAACACACTACCCAAGTATGAGCTTTTCGTCCGGTGGGGTCAAGTTTTCGTGTTTACAAGCCCAATATGGCCAAAAATATTGACTTTTCACAAATGTTCTATTTCTGACCAAATCACCCCGACCTGAACCAAAAACGATAGGGTTCCTGTACCCCCCATAAGAAAGCACACACTAAATTTCAACCTGATCAGACCATACGTTCTGGACTTATCGTATTTACAAGGTTTTCTGACTTCAACCGCGAGTGACCTCAGACCTGACCCAAACAATACGGTTCATTACTCATCATGGGAAACCACACATACCAAGTATGAGCTTCAGCCATCCAGGGGGGGCGAGTCGAGTGTTTACACGCTGGAGTACACATACGCACACACATACACACACACACACGGTCATGGACTGCATTAGTTCCTTGACTTCGGTCAGGCATCAAAAAGAGTATTACACAGCAATACATGTAATTGTGGAATCATTCATGTGAGCAACTCTTTTGGTAGAGTTTGCGCTTTATAGGGACAAATGGACAGATTACCGCAGCACCTACAATGATCAGTTGTGGCTTCTTTCTTTATCTTGTTACCGTACACAAGTCAGGACATCTTTGTATACCGTACACAAGTCGGGACTATGAATGGATTTGATGAACCTCACTTTACAACGACATGATACGAATGAGGACAATTTGAGACAATCAATCAAAAGAAATTGCAGTGGTCATACATGATATGAATCAGCATGGAAAAATAGCCTCCTGAAGATGAGTACATGGTACCTGACTTGATTTCGAAAAGTATATACACCCAATGAGCAATTCTGAAAAACGCCGGAATGAGGAAGTAGGGAAAGCGAAGAGCAACTTTTCCCAAAACCAGATCCAATGCTTTCGAAGGGAGTTTCAACATGGCTCTGACAATGGGTTTGTTCTTGGTATTCTATTCACGTAAAGAAAGAAATCCGCAGAACAGACAGAAAGGAAATTCTGATTGAAATCCGATTTTCCAACTCAAATCAAGACAACTTATGTTGGTTTTTTGGCCCAATATGTTCCATGGAGGGCCTAGCCTTCATTGTTTATCATGGTAGGCTGCATTACGGCGATCGAAAAACGCTATTGAGTTGGAAGAATCTGATTTCGATGAATTTCTGGATTCACTGTGAAGTAGAATGCCAAGAACAAAAATATCAGGATTGGTGGCGAATATACCCACAAATGAGTTGAATATCGTAATTTTCCTGGCTTGCTCCATTGACTAATGACCAAAGTGTCCCTAGGGGAAATGAGTTTCGCCATCGCCTAGACATGTGCTATTAATGTATGGAGATCCCCTGTGGCTGCATCTTTGGTATGGGACCATGGAAGGAATGGGATACGGGGGGGGGGGTTGTAGGTAAGCTTCTCATATAGCAGTTATCAAGATTTCGCTGCAGAATATGATTAGCGCTATTATCATTTTGGAAGATAGCAATTTCCAAGTCCATTTGACATAGGATTTTGTTTCTTTCATTCCGAAAGCAAATCCGAGTGGCTTCCTAAATATGTGCATCCAAAATATATCTGCTGTGTTACTCACATTTTTCCTACCTCAGTCGATATTTTTGCTCTCATTCGAGATCCAGCCATTATTTAGGTAGCATTGTTGTCTTATCAGTTTTTGCCTTGTATCTTATATATAGATATTCTAAAATTCACAGGTCAAGCAGCATGGAGCCTGTGTCGATAAACTTGTTAAGAACAGAAGGATGACCTCAAAAGGTATATTATGAGTGATTTCAGTTACTACTGGAGATTCTTAGTGATAGTGACCCACTGCAGAGCCTGCTCATTTAACTGATCCTATATCCACTTTTCAAAAAAATACCCTATGCTGCTTTACAGATATCATCATCAGTGGACTTTCACACCCATACTATACAGGCACCCACCTCTTGCTTTTCACTCCAGAGCGCATTTCCAGCATGTACTTCATTGTGTCTCCGGGGGGGAAACTCCCACTATGGCGGTCACACACAGCGCTCTCGCCTCAATTAATTGTTAAATTCTCGTTTAACAACAATCAGTTACACTCATTAGGTTTTACTCTTTTTTTTACTTTTTTTCTTTACTATGTTCCATATTTTGTTGAAGCCGGCTGTACGACCCGAGAGGGAAACCATCCTAATAAGCCTAATATGAGTTTAAGTTGACCTCCAAAGGGTGACATCCTACTAAGCTCATATATAGCCTAACTTTCCAAACTCTCGTTAACTAGCAGTGCATTATGCATATTGGGTCCGACTGACTGGCAATAATAAAACATCTTCAGCCTATCATACATCAGCGATTTATAAAATGTTGATCATTGCACAGACACTTATTCATCACGGCCGCTTCACTGCCAGGTCAATACTTGAATGCATCGACTGGCTGACCCGGAGGAAGAAATCTTTGTGTAACTTTCTTCAAAGCTGAGGAAGGATTCGGTCGGAACGAGCTCCGCAGGTGGTTGACGCAAACTTGAAGCAGAGAAGTTCATAAGATCCTGAGGAAGAGGAATATAAAAAATCTATCAGAACAACTTCAAGTAAAGTATGAACGATACAATAGGGGCTACTGTGTGGATGTAAAATCAAAGCATTTAGGCCATGACGTTAGCATCACCAAAAAGCAAACATTGTTTTTTGGTCTTCTGTTTTTTGTAAGGTTTTTTTGTCAGTTTCAACCATTTGATCACAGTTTGCCAGCCCCTTAAGGGCTCAAATATGGATCAGCACTAATCATGACTGATCCCATCTTCAAATCATTGCGGATGAATGGTGGCCAGTTCAAACCAATCTTGTTACCTCCAGACTCAGGACCCATACAAAATATCCACCACATTTTCACCACGTTGATGTAGGATCTGAATAAACTCCTGAAATTGCTAAATGCTGACAAATTAGACACATCGATGACCTCTAGTGACCAGAGATCTATGATAAATTTTCTTGGAAATAAAAGTAGACCATACTCACCGAGCTTCATGAGAGTTTGAAAAACTTTGAAAAATTGGCAATAAATTATGCTTATCGACTACTATTCAGTATATTCTATGCTGAAGATCTAACAGTTCATCTACCTGTAACCTATAAATGGCCATATGCCAAACCACATTCACCAGAGCTCTCAGTCCACAATCTTGCTAACAAGTTCAAAACAATAAATATGCTACCGTATTATTTAATAGAAGCTCATGCCCCCTAATAGAAGCACACAGGAATTTGCAAATTCAAATGATTTTGTAAACCGATGAGAGGCACCACTTTCAAAACGGGTCGAACACTAATTGTACCCTGACAAACTTTAAGAGGTACTTTTGGTAGGGATAAAATGAAAAGTGTGATGATCGTTGATGAAGGGGGGGGGGGGGGGGGGGGCAAAGGCCAAGGCAAACGGCAAGGTTCACCAAGGTTCAGTCAGGTAGTTAGCCTTCGGGGGTTTCGCGAATCACTTCGCGGTCGCCGCCCATCATTAGCAATCAACACCCCAGTAGTAAGTTAAGTTAGTGTTCCAGCTTATGCAATTATGCAGATAATGTCAGGAATGCTGCTCCGTGGAAAAAGTACAGTATTACTAGCTGGTATAATCTCCAGTCCATGACTTGTTTTCTCTTTTCCCACATACGGACCACGTTATGCAAGCCCCCCCCGCCCCCCCCCCCTCCACGAAAATTTAAAATTTTACTACACTCGCCTGGCATGTGACCTACACGTGGCTTTTTTCACAGTGCATGCCATGACATGGGTCGTGCACGTCGTCCTCCTGAATTTCACACATAATTCTCTATGACAGACGGGGATTCCAAAAACTTCTATAGACATGATAATTGCGGATGCATGAGCACTCAAAGCTAGACTTTTGTGGTGGTATCTGTAGTAATGTAGCATCATTAAAACATTGTGTACCAGTTCAGCAAACAACGTCCTTAATGAAAACGCGATGTTGCCGAGATTGCCCTCGCGCAGTGCGCGTCTCTTAGAACGAATACGGTATTACCCAATTTCGATGATATTTTTTAAGTGGCTTTGAGATAGGAGAACATGAGGTTCTAGATCTGGGCCTGGAAGTCCACTAACCCAAAAGCCACTTTCTTAAAAAATATCAAAATTGGTCCTATGGTTCCAGAGAAGAAATCAGCTGATGGCAAGGGGTGACTCTCACAACACAACACAACAAAGTGATCACTAAATAGCATTCAAAGCACAATGGTCAGGAAAATACAATGTTTCATAATTTTGCTGGGAAGTTTTCAGAAGATACACAAGTGGTCATTCGAATTGCCCAAAACTGACTTCAATGACAGTAAAAATTGGATTTTTCACAGGTGCAAGGGGCCCTTGGGATGTCACAAGGACTTTTCTGCTAGATTGTTGCCATAAACTGCCGCGTCTAAAAGATTGTTGAACATTGCAAGCCTGAACACCGAGCAGCAATGACGCGAAGAGTACGATGTCCGACTTGTGCGCGTGGTCTTAAAAGTAGAAACGGAGACAAAAAGAATCGTACAGAGTCAACGCAACTCACGGCCTCTGTTACCTGAAGCCCCAGGTTTTGATGCAGTATGTTAGCACGTGGAATGTAAGAAAAGAAGTGCCGCCTTTTGATGCGTCTTTAGAATATCTCATGTGTGCTTTCCGGCCAAAGCATTATTTCATTAAGTAAACTACTTTGGCCAAATAAAAACATGAATCAAATCTTGATTTTCTTGGTGGATGCCTTTAATGGACGTACTGAAACAGTCAAAGCATTTTAAAAGAAGTTAATTTCGGGACCATCGTACTTTAAGGGCTTGAATACATGAATATTACACTGGGCTTCATATTGATGCAGCTCCAGAGATGGAATGCATTGTTGGTTGTATTCCTGTTGATGATTCGCTCGCACAGCTTCTTAAGGTGGGTCTCACAGTAGGCATTGGCCAAGTCCCATAGACCTGGCATAGGGACAAACCGTAGCAATAGAGGCCATTTCACAAGGATCCGAAGAAGATACGCGCAAAATGCCTACGTCACGATTCGATAGCAAAAGTTACCTACTGACGTCATAGGTGTGCAAAAACAAGAAGGAGCACCAATGGTGCGTTAATGCTTCAAAATGCACAAATGTACCAAGACGAATGTAAAAATATACAGTGGGTATATGTTCACAGATCATGAGCCAAGGAGGCAGTCTGAAGCAATGGCTTTTGTGCTTGTGACAATGATCTTAATATGTGCGAAACAGGTCTTAGCGTCAAGAACATTTGTACTCACTTAGCAACATTCATATGGAGAAAGAAAGCCGAATTAAGAGGAAAAACAATTTTCACACAATGGCATATTGTGCCCCTTTAATGACCTCTGATGTTGACCTCCAGAAATCACAAGAGTCAAAGAACATTGTGTCAACGTTTGGTCAACATCCGTCAAGGAAAGATATTCAGGTTTAAATGAATCGGAACATAACGAATATTACTTAAATATTTGATTTGGAACTATAGTAAAATGTACAGGAATAAATAGAAGTTTTTTTTAAAAAAAAAAATGAAATGTTTTGATGTTAAGTACATTTGCTATGGAGTTGTAGTAAGTGGAATCTATATATTACTAAATTGTTTGGGTGTTTTAAGACATGTGTTTGGTGTTTTCGAACATGGGGGGGATGGGAATGCTTGTTACCCGAAAGCGAATAGAGAGATATAGTTCATGGAGAAGTTCCACAATAAACACTCTAAATATGTATGATAATAGTGAAGTGTTTATTGCTGGTATTGCTGATCATTTCTCGATATTCTCTGCATGAAGTAATGATGAAAGGGAAATGTCCATCGTTTCACTAATTTACAGGACGATATCTTTCAAACTTGTGAGTCATTAGAAAGTTTGTCGAAGTTTATAACAGTGAAATTACAGTAATTGTTTCCCTGTAAGAAGGCCATCACCCTTCTAGTGTCTGATTAGTGTGTGATCAGTGGCATTCTAATTAGTCAACATGGAAACAATGATAAGGCAATTCAGTGTGCTTTAACATTTTGGGTATTAGGATTTAACAGAAACAGCCTACTAATTGACCAAATTCAAATTTGTTAGAATGATCATTCTTATAAAAGGAGTATAAGTTTGTGGGAAATGTGACAAAATGGAATGCATGTGCAAAATAGACCAAATACAATTTTATCTACCTATTTTCTCACTTTAACTATTCAGGTCGCATAGTGGATCCAACTCAATATTTTGATTGGGCGAGTTCCAACGAACTTCATCATTTGCATGAATGAATAATAATATACACTGCATGATGCGCAGTGACTCGAGGTCAATGTTAGCATTTTGGAAATTAAGCGTAGATATAACAATCAGAGTTCATGAAAATCAAACTAATTGTGAAATTTTGAATAAATCATGCGGCAGGACATGAGCCATATCTCCAAAAGTTTACTGTTATGTGGGCAATCAAATCTGGGGGGGGGGAGGAAATATGGGAGGAGCATGTGCTGCATGTCCCATGTTCTCAAGAATGCTGCGCCGCAGCAGCTACTGTACCACCAACATTTCGTACAGAGTCACTTTTTTTTCAAGCAATATCGGTTAGGCTTATACTGGCACGTCCCATCAGTCGGTCAGCTAAATGTCAGGGACTTCTCTGGTTTATGATACTTACATGGACTTACGATACCAGTCACTATAATCAGGACCTAATAATTCTCAAGTAGCACACTGAACCCTAAGTAGCACCGAAAATGATTTTGAGAGGGGCAATTTTTAGCTAAAAAATAGTTCCCAAAATTGATGAAAAAGCATTCGACACTGTGCAAGAGATTTAAACATGCTTCCATTGTTTTGCGTGGGATTTTAACGTGGAGTATTGCAGGTTGCCGCGAAGGACGACTAATATAGGGGGGACCCAGATTGCTTGGAAAACTGTGTCACTCCATCGTTCCAATCACCCTGCCTCTGGGTAAGGTATATTTTTTACCCCCTTCTTTGGTGAGGGGCTCATCCTGAGCAACTCACGACATGCCCATTATATAATTCATGCCAATTTTACAGCCATTTTGGATTGTATTGAACAGATTATATATATTAAACTAGTCCTTGAAAGCTCTCAAGTGTCCCCCGTAGTTATTTCTAGGGGGGATTTTTTGTTTCAAAATAGCCTCTGAAATTGGAAAAGTATTTTGGACCCGATTGAATCATGTCGTAAAATGTCAGTTCTAACAGGTATTTTTTTGTAAAGAAAAAAAACTGTGAAAATTGTTGAAAATCATCTTTCATTCAACGCGAATGACCTGAGGTAGTTTTCAGTATAGGCCACTTCATCATCCATCAGTACACGTGTATCCAGCATTAGTTGTACAACGCGCCTAATAGTATGAACAGACTCATTCAGGTGAAGTGTAAGCATTTTGAGTTTTGGACATATTTGAGATATTAATCATCCCTAGTTTGCTTATTGTAGATGATAAAATGTAAGTGAACCAAGATTCACTTGAATCATACCAATCACGAACCGTACGTTAGCACGACAGTCTCTATGTACGGTCGCGCTGTAGCGCAGAGCTGGATCGCCGAATGTGAATTATTTTACTGTGATGTGTGTATAATGAATACACCAGTGCTTCAGTCCGAAAATGGTTGGCACATAGAATAGACACGATGGACAATGTACAATTGATGTTATCAGCAGAAGGGCATTGGGAAAACAAAGGTCACTTGTGTTTTAACAGTATGCACAACATATTAGTTTCTTCACGTTGATATTTTGCACAAATGGTTTACACAGTAGTAGTTATATATAAACATGGTTCTGGTAGCAAATCACTGTTAAAATAAAGTTTGAACCAACAATCTGATTTCTTCCAAAAAATGTTAAATGATTAAACAGACATGTACATGGTAAATGTCAATACGTTTCATTGAAATTTCAAGCAACTTTTTTTTTGCGATTGTGTCTTTCAGACGGTGGTGGATTCAATTTCTAGCTAAAAACTGGGTCCCCTGTCTAAAGTGATAGTAAATTCAACAGCTTAGGCAGGGTTTAGCCTGTAGACAGAAAATTAGGACCCCGTCTTAATACTTTTCTACGGGAAGAATAGTGCCCTAAGAGAACCTAATTATGGAATCACAAGAAAAATTCCTGATACAGATGGAATTTCGGTGGGATATGGGGACTAACTTTTCGGTGATGCCGGATGTGAAAGTCCTGTTCATTTTCATTGTCTGAGCCATATACTTTAAATTGGTAGGATTTATACTGTAAAAGTACACAAGTTATGACAACGCTGAAAAACCTCAAGTATTGAAGAGGATATTAAGCAAATATGCATCAGTGATAATGGTGATTAAATCGACTATAATACTGTCAGCGAGTAGACTAACAGTAGGCAATAGGTAGACATGGTAATATTGCTGTCTTTGAGGTTGAGTTAAAATAGTTACGGGCGGACCAAAAATTGGGATCACTAGGCCCACTGGGAGAGTGGAAAAAAAAAGTCAAGGAAAGCCCTTGAATATACAGCAGCTAAAAATTGTCAGGAGCTATGGTTTACGCGGTCCTCCATGTGCTTTATTCTTAGAGGAGTAAGATATAAGGGAATTCAATCAAATTCAGAACATCAAACACATGAGATCCAGAAAATGTTAACAGACCATACCTACTGAGTTTAGCGAAAATTTTTACCATGTTGGAAATGAATAAATTACTAGCAAAATTAGGGCACATACAATGACCTCTACTGACCTTAACTGTACTTTTAAAATGATCAGGATCGAAGGTGAACCATCTCCACGTTTGTGGAAAAATCAACAAAAATCCAAAAAAAGTGCATAAATATGCAACTTAGACACATTAAATGACCTCCAGGACCTCAAATCTCACGAATTTTCGGGAACCATTGTAGGCAAATCCACTAAGTTTCGTGAAACATCTGACAACTGAAAAAAAATAGCATGAAGTATGCAAGTTAGACCACTCAATTAGCATATTTTAGGCTGACAATCTACTCCGCTTAATCTCGTCCAATTGAAGCTAGTCCTTGTCACAAGCGATAAATGGGAGCTGGTGCCAGTAACAAATCACCTGCTTACATTAAATTACTACATACACACTCTGACTCTGTTACATTTGGACTCTATTTATCTTGACTTGAACCAAAGATACAAATTTCTGTTGAAGTAATTGTGTTTGGCTTGAAGTTGAGGAGACAAAAATATAGTGGGTTCTAACTTTTGAGCAATTTTGTGATAGTATGTGTTGCCAGTTCATGGCTCAGGCTGAAAGTGTGTGTGATACAGCAATAAGTAATTCAGTGAGGGAGCTCCACTAAAGATCAGTATTTCACTAAGTCATGTTGATAGATCGACATACAGTCGATCTCTCGTAATAATTCCTGCAGTAACCAGTAACTGGAGAGCAATCAGTGCTAATCACTTTACAGCTTGCACTGCCACATTTATCAGGTTATAGTTCTCAATAGATTATTAAGTCAAGTCCTGAAGAAAAGAATGTGAACAATGAAATGATCGTATTATAAGTAAACAGTGAATGACAAAAAAAATTAGGCGAGCCTATTACCAACTTATTAGTAAAATCGGTACTCAAAATATGTCACCCCAACCGAGATGCCCCTACAAAATTAGATCATTTCGGTCTTACCATCCGAATGAATCCTGACTCTGAATCCATGATGAAAAAATTGGAACTAACAGTGAACCATACTAGCCAGTTTTCATGGGAATCGAACCAGCTATGAGATGGCAGTGAAAATTATGCAAATTAGACGCATTGAAAGGGGTCTTTGACCTGAATCTTTGATTAACAGTTGGGAATGAAGGTTGACCATATCACAAGTTTGTAGAACCCGGCAAACTTTGAAATTACCGTTGCATCGAGCATATTTAAAGCTGAAAATCTAATCAGTTCATATACGTTATTTCCTGCACTAGGGGCCTATTAGCGGATTTTATACTGAAAATGCTAATCGTTCATCTACTTTCTTTCCTGCACTTATGTGCCCGGATCAAATCGCCATCAGCTCATCTGTACTCTTGCTAACAAGCTTGAACAGTTTATTTTCCACATTAAGCCCTACTACAGTAGTGAAATGGTAAGTTCTAAATTACACAAATCAGGGCCTGAATTATAGGAGGAGTCGGAAGAAAGAGGGTGACACATTATTTTCTCATTCTCTCACAAGTGGCGATCGTAATCACTGACATACGAAACTCCGACCACAGCCGGCCCACTTGTGTGAAATGGTTGACCTAGCCGGTATAAATTGATACGAAGTAAATTATTGGCACAATGGGCAAGAATAGAAAACATACTCAACGAAACAGGAAGTAGGATAGCTGAATATCATTTATTTACATGGTCTGGATCCGATTGATGTAGTTTCTAAGTATAAACATGGCTTAGTAGACATTCACAACAAAAGTATCGGACTGTCGATGATCACCCCCTTTGAACCACACGGGCTCGTTCATACTAGAACAATCGTGAGTCGATCACCTGAGGGACATATTAATAACAAAAGCAAAGAAACAAATTGCGAAATGAAGGAAACTTACCAGAAGTATTCCTCATCTGTCGTCGTCGTACATGATAAATTTTGTTCAATGGAATAAAATCGTTCGAGCAAACGAGGTAAAAAATAGATGCAGAATTCAACAAAGGCATCAGCTTTCCGGTCGTGAGTCGATCACCATGCAAATTTACTCTTTTAACGGCACTTGGCAAAACATTTCAAACTCTTACCTGCAATTCACAACTAAAAAAAATTCTTTGTCAAACTATCCATGGGAAAGGAACAGAAGAAACACATGTTTGTTCTTTTTGGCGAATTTCTGGCAGAGTGATTCAGCCACTACGAAAACACCAAAAAGCATCCATGGTATAAATTTGTTTTCCCGAAATCGAACAACGGAATGATAACGTCAACGATAGGTCACTATACCGAGGGTTGCTGTAGTAATATATAAATAGGATTATATAGGCTTTAGCCTAATGGTACATAGGCCTACGTTCAACGCTACAAACCCCTAGAAAAGTAGAAGGCTATGCTTCAAACATGCAAATTACTTCAAAAGTCCTTGGTTTCAGGGTTCTATTTATCCCGATCTTTCGATTTGAAAACTTCTGATATCTTGTGTTACACATATAACTATTAGAACTAAACTGAGTATTCCATGATATTCCGTAGAACGACAAATTCAAGGGTCACTTTTGAGTGACTGCGTTGAATCGCTGGCTGGTCCGTGTAAGGTCGTCAGTATTGGCACTTCCGGTTGAGGTATGGTGCGTTACTTTCGAAGTGGTGACTCTGGTAAATTACAGGTAGAGAAAGAATACAAACCGTACATGCTTCCGAAAGTTTATGTGACGCGACACTAACCTTGTTTTTGTCCGCTCTTCCCGGTATATACGAGATCCGAAAGAACGCAGCATAGGTCACAGACACTAACAGCTAGGATGGAGGTCAGATCTCGAGTGAATTATGGGAGAAATGAGAAGGATCATGGGAAAGTATGTCTTTTCATGAAATGAACCCGAACTACTGAACCTTACGGACATGTAACTTTTGGGAGATGTATGAAGAAAGCAATTTCGAGAAGACATTAGAATGCCAATTGAAACAATCCAATCTCTTCCTAGCGAAAATGCATTTTGTAGATTCAAACCCCCAAAGTAGTCTCTGATTCCTCTTTAATGACCTTTGAACCTTGACCTCACCAAGGTTCAAGTTGTCTTGGGGGTCAATGACATTGTTTTCACAATCTTTTCCAAATCGGTCCACTCATCAAAGTTGGGGCCATAATACTTCTTTTCAAGAGGTTTTACTGTTGTAACTCTAATGGCATTATATTATGTTCCATCAAAAAAATCTGTGTAAAGCTGAAAGGAACACTACCAAGGAACATTATGACTGAGTTTCAAGACAATCCAATACTTTTTGTAGGAGAAGATCCATTTGTAATTGAACAAAATTGCCATAGTGATGCTTAATGACCTTTGACTTGACCTTCACGAGGTCAGGAATGTCCTAGAGGCAATGACCTTTATGTCCAGTTTCGTCAACATCAACCAACGATTGATCAATTGGCAGCCTCAAAGACAATTGACAGGGAGCCCAAAAGATCAAGTGGACACACAGGATGTAGTAGATAGATAGATGATAGGTAGAAGACTGGCCGATCACAATTACTCAACCAGCCTAGCTGGTTTGAGCTAAAAAAAAACGAGTGCTAAAACGGTACATGGTCATGGAACAGTTTACTTGCATGTGTAGCATTTCAGATAGGTCCTGTACCATTTTCTTCCAGGGTGGAATAATTCAAATCAATATCTTGTACCTGTGCAAAAAATAATGCCAACGCCCATGTAGAAACGGAGTGATTAAAACTGTGAAAGCTTAGGATGAGCCCTCCATTGTGTACCAAAAAAATTAGGCCACTGTGCGTCATGCTAAGGACTTAATGACAAAATAAATGAATGGACATGTTAATTAGTATTTACTTGACCTTGGTACCTCTGTTAGTGACATTATTGGACACCAAACCCCCCTGAACCGAATTGCGCTATGCAAACATGCCCGTGACGTCACCGGGGGGGGGGGGGGGGGGGGGACTTTGGGACCCCATAATACAGAGATAATGCAGAAAGAAGGTCTGACACCTTATGTTGGTTGAATATACTCACTGATAGCTTCCTCAGGGGGTAGATCGACAGTGTCTGTATAGAGGTACTGTAGGAACGCTTTGTAAACTGAGTATGGGAACTGCGTAATCTCTATCTCACTGTAAGACAAAAAACAAAACATAGAATGCAGTACAGGTTTGGAATGTGTGAAAATAGCGTAAGATTAAAATATATGTCTTCTTATGATTGGCACTGTCATCAGTGCGATGTGAGAGCCCAGGGTTATTACATTCCCCTCGGGGTGACATAGGAGTTGTCAGGTCATTGATATTGGCAGTCGCCCGTCACAGTATCTAGGTGGATGTTGCTCGGAGAAGGCAGGGATATGACTGCCACAAATGCTTCTCTGTTCCTTCTGGCCACGGTATTCAACGTGTTCTAACATCACGGAAGGGGGTTGGGGCCAGGCAATGGGAAGGCCTTGCAGGGGTTGGGGCCAGGCCCAGGCATGGTGGCTTGCTCAGGGGGGAGAGGTCTGCTTATTGAGAGCTGCAGTTGAATGCAGCAAGGTGACTTCCAGGCATGTTTTCTGAGTAAGGCTGGGATTCCATAGATGCTTATGTGCCCGGGCTGGAGTGAAAATCACATACTTACAAAAAACAAACATTTGTTCCAGAAGAGAAAACACTATAAGTGTATTCGAAAGACCATAGAAAGGAGGCAGCGCATGATATTGCGTTGCTTGGCTTTTTAAGGAAGATATTCCATAGAAATTCCGCAGCGATATGCATCCGCATTGGTACATGTGCTCATTTCCCCCTATTCAGCGTTGGTTTGCTTCATTTATGAATTTTTGGCTTCTGTGGAACCAATATCTATCTTTGCAAACTAAATAGAACATATTCAAAACACTAGCCCCCGCTCAGTTCACGCAAAGTGGCAATTTTTCACATATGCATACACATCTATGGAAACCTAGCCTTAGTCAAGGCCTCTAGATACCGAGGGAATAAATAAAAAAAAAAAAAAAAAAAAAAAAAAAAAAAAAAAAAAAAAAAAAAAAAAAAAAAAAAAAAAAAAAAAAAAAAAAAAAAAAAAAAAAAAAAAAAAAAAAAAAAAAAAAAAAAAAAATTCCCCGACCCCCCCCCCCAATCCCACCCCACTAAGTAAAGCTTACTCTTTGCTGTCTTCCTCCAACAGGACTGAAACATGGTCTTGAAATAGTCGCACCTATAAAAGAAGGAACAGCAGGATAATTTGTGTGTTAAACAATCTATTTCATACCGTACTGATGATCTTTTGTGAAACGACAAATAAATGAAATGACTGGTTTGGAAGATCGGTATTAGATGAATCAGTGAGGAATTTCATTATATTCAGAATTGAGGCATTACTGATGTATCGTTCACTTGTTAAGGTGAGTCATCGTCCAATAGCGACGTGAATCACATGTGTGTCATATACTGATTTGAGGGCTGAGTCGGTCTCAGTCAGTTATTTCAATTTGTACAGCGGAGTCGTGTCTATGACTGACCGTTGTGTTATTGTACAGTACAGAATTGTACTCATTTGTTTTAATGTTTAGGATGCATCATGTTGCGCTTTGGAACTAGCAATCGATGAAAAAAAGCATGTTTGATAAGTAACCCAAAATCTCAAAGTTGGAGTTCCGAGCCCTTTTCGTTTGTGTTAACTACGATATTTGTTGGAGTCCAGGACGTCACGGGGGAAACCAGAAGAAAGAGGTCGCTCATTGAGTTACATAGTAATGCTGATTTTTTCTCCTTAATAAGTCTAAGTGCACATTTAACTTCTTCTTTGAAGTCAATGAATTGCTTGCATCTACCCAATTTCCTAAAATATTGGCACAATATTCAATCAGGCTAAACTATGCTCAAGTTTCAAGTAACAGAGATCCGAAAGATTAAATTTGGCAATGACATCACATTCAGAAGGTATCCCCGCCCCCCCCCCCTCTCCCACATGAATGTCATGAAGACATTGCATAATAGTAGGATTGTCTCATTTTATCATATCTCATCAACTGAAAGTCAGTTTGCGGGATTGATTTCCTTCTTATACTAATCAGAAGGAATCAGTCTACATTCATATTTTGCACTTCCACTAACCTTTAATGCAATTTTCGGATGTATTGCAGAACAGCACAGAGAAACAACAGATCACAAGTTATACTAACCTAATTTTAAGGAATGCTTTGGGACATGTATTTGCTGGTCTTCCACTGAAATGCAATGTCTGATGTGTCTGTGAAAATGAAAACAAGCCAAAAGCAGGGAGTCATCGGCAACAATATGAAACGTATAGTCTGGTGTTGAGACGATTATTAATTTTATTCTTACTCGTTGAGGTGAATGTTGAATATGCACTTTGATTGACAACCACAGCTCTGTGATTATAACCGTCTTGTCCAATTTGTCTGGGGGTGTGTACTCTATTGTTCCGTGATTCGCTCCTCCAATATTGGAGGCAACTTGTCTTATAAGAGGCCGCTGGGGGCCCTGACCATCTAGACACAATATGTTGTTACGGTTGTGAAACACTGCAGGTCACTGGGGTTTGCACCCAGAAATGTCGAAAAGGTTACCAGCAAGGAAAAGGCATATCGGGCAGGGTTGTCAACAACGTCTTAACACAAGACTATGAAACGTTACAGCATACAGCACTATAGATGTACATTTCTTTGATGCTCCATAATGAAAGCTAAACTTCATGACAGGACACTTAGGCATGAACCCCTGTGCCAAAAAAACAGGCACAAATACATGTGTGCCTGATGCATCCCACAAATACATCATTTTCCCTCATATTAACATACATGCAGGGAGAGTGAACGTTAGGCAATAGGGAATGTGTACGAGTCTATTGTGCTAGGACGCTTAGGCTAAAAATAAGGACTTATGCACATCGATATCGAGAGAGGGAAGGAATTCTTCTTCCAAAACGACATAACCCGCAAGGATACTCGTATGGAAATGGTCGAGATCAACTGTTAGCAGCTTGATCCAAGTGGTATAACGATGAATGAAGTCGTAAGACGAAATGTTGAAGAAGAATATTTCTGAAGATTTCCATGCCAAGATGCTCAATTTTAGACGAAACGTCTGGGAAAATGCGAAGGGCGATGGGGTAGCCAACCCGGACTTTTGTGTATTGCAGATGTCAAGAGCGGGGGTGGGCTGCAGGGGTCCAATATGGGGTACGTTGAATATCTGAAATAGATGATGTATTCAATGATTAATATAATCTAATCCAATCTTACCTTAATTTAATCTAATCCAATCTTAACAAATCTGATACAATATAATATTGAAGCTTGCCATTCCTTCCAGACGTGGAGTCGCAGCGTAGTGTGTAATTGCTGTTTTTTGGTTTTTTTTTACCAGATCCAATGTACAACCTGAAGATGAGAAGAGGGCATTTCAAAGTGCCTTGCTCAATGGCACACAAGTGTTGCCAAGCCAATTCCTATTCTGTGTCCCAGTAATCATTCACAGCTGACCGAAGTGCGGGACCCGGGCCCTCGAATCTGTATTCTCAGGAATATGCTGATGTGTTTATGCAACTTGATTAGCCGGGAGAGTTCCAGGAAACAGACCAGGGTTGGCCAAGATAATTTAAACCCTGCGGTGATGTTCACTGTCTAAAGAGTGGGATGTTTTTCTCGCTACAAATGTCACATGCTTCAAACTACAAGCATGATTAGTTCTTGCTCATATAAATCTTGGGGGAAGGGAAAACGTCATTCAGACTTCATCTTGGAGGGGCAAGCACAGGTTCAATTATAACCTGTCGAGTTAAGGACTCAGAGAAACACACCAAGTGTAAGAAAAAAAACATACAGAAAAACACACACACACACACACACACACACACATATATGTCATGCTAGGAAGAGACATTATTGTCCAGCATACCTCATCATCAAATGCATGTATCAGACTCTCCTCTAGAACACGGCGACCAACAAAGTTTTCTGTGAAAAGAGAACAATGCAGATCATTAAAGAAATCCAATGTCAAGCACTCAAACAATCAGAATAACCGAACAGTGTAGATTTAGAAAGGATATCTTAAGCAATCTTCAATGAGAAATAACAGATAGGAGCAAGGGAACGAAACAATAGGGACTGGATCCTGTTATGGTACCAGGGTGTTTCTTCGTATGTTTATGGGGAGAGTCGTGCACGACAGCAGTACCTATCATTTTCCATGCTAGGTCTTTGCTATGACTGAACTGGAGATCAAATCTATTACCTCCCAGCTGTAAGCTAAATATATGATCGTTATAGGCTCTAGATGAGAAATAGCTCCCCCCAACACTTATATATCAATAGGACCAGAGGTCGGTTTAGCTTGGTTGTAGATTTCCAGACCTCAAATAGGGTCATTGTGAGTTTAAATCATGTATTATTCCTCCTTTTATGGCTTCGGGAAAGGCACCTCATACCCATCTTCCCCACCCATTTTCTGAGCAGCATGGGAGCAGGCTGACCTTCTGATAATCTGGGGAGCTGCTATCAACATCATACAACAGTTACTCACAGTGGCCACCCCACTATTTGCCAAACCATTCCCCAGTGGAATAGCCCTTTTCTACATTCCGATTAATAAAATATTTCTATTCATCATGGAAGAAGGATTCAGTGTACAATCACTATTGTTTTCCATTATGAAGTCACTCAGGAATGTAGTCGATTCGACGCTATCGTTATGAGAAGGTTTATGCTGGTGTACTAGATGTATGCATTCATTAAGCACAGGGCCCCTTTACCTTGTTCAACCTGAATGAAAAAGGACAGTGAAGCAGAACAATGAAAAAATTGTTTACGGTTGTGATGACCTCAACTGCTGCGGTAGTCCGGTTATTCAAAATTTCTACAACCCCAAATATCCGTTTAGTGCGAATACAGGATTCTGATTGGCTAATCCCCATCAGTGGCTGTACGTTTTTTTGCAATAACCGTCAGCTGGTCTCAGAGTAACACAACAATCGATACTGAGGGATTTGCTGAGTCTAGTAAACAATGGCTCTCACATATGCGGCGATTCACAGTGCGTATTGCCTAACGGAATGCAAACCGGGCGGAATGACGCGTTGCTCGTTTGCATGGTTGATGTCATGTTAACACGTGGTTTGTATTGCGTCTCTGTGGGAATACCCCACACAGTACACCTGCTAATCTTTGTGTAATAGTTACCCGCTGCCATTTAGTTTAGAGATACAAATTATAGAAATAGATATATATATATAGATAGATCTAGAGATATTGCTTAGCTCTAAATGTTGGGTAATTCGTAATTTGCAGGTGTAGATAGGACAAACTACAATAGCGCCTAGTCCTATTTACCTAAATTCCAGTCTCAAAA
Source organism: Sclerodactyla briareus (assembly GCA_026419785.1). NCBI lineage: Eukaryota > Metazoa > Echinodermata > Holothuroidea > Dendrochirotida > Sclerodactylidae > Sclerodactyla > Sclerodactyla briareus. Next base: position 224,670 of record JAODTK010003599.1, on the reverse strand, counting down.
CTGTTTATTTGCAGTAAAAGGTTCGCCCAGTTTCCAGTTTATTCCTTATTCAAGTTAGGCCTATATTAAAGGTTATAGAAAGACGAAGACATCCCCAGTGCCTTGCCATATAATGAGGTACGAATTAAACTAATATATATAAATATCTCACCAAAGGTCAGAGGTCGCCAAGTCACTGCCGGGTGGAGAAGCAGGCGAAGACTCATCGAGGCAACTGAACTTTGTCTTCATCGGTGAGATGATCGACTGGCCCCTGCACTGCCCCCCCACATGAAGACCTCACCTGTCTGGAGGAGAGCGGCTGAGAGGTGCGAGTAATGGATCGCTGCTATAGAGACCACACGTCTGTATTGGAGATAAAAACAGCAGAATATTGATGTTATTAGTGATAGACTGCCCCAACATAGGCATTCCCCTTGACTAGTGGAGAGGGGACCACAGTGAGGTGTGAACAATGGATCGCTGCTATGCAGACTACTCGTCTGTTAAGAGATAATAACAGCAGAATATTGATGTTATTAGTGATAGACTGCCCCAACATAGGCATTCCCCTTGACTAGTGGAGAGGGGACCACAGTGAGGTGTGAACAATGGATCGCTGCTATGCAGACTACTCGTCTGTTAAGAGATAATAACAGCAGAATATTGTCGTTATTGGCGATAGACTGCCCCCACATGAACAATTCTCTCGACCAGAGGAGAGGGGACCACAGTGAGGTGTGAACAATGGATCGCTGCTATGCAGACTACTCGTCTGTTAAGAGATAATAACAGCAGAATATTGTTGTTATTGAGGTGTTTTCTCGCTAAGGCGCGGGATGCGGATTACCGCATACGCAGCCAGAATTCCCAGAGAAATAAATTGTGTGCGGGAAATTCCCGCACTGATTTCTCAACCAGGGATTGCAAAAAATAGTGTGTATAATAGGGTTGCGCGGTTCCTATATCGATCGATAGCTGAGAAGAATTCATGACAACGAACGTATGGCAAACAGGCACATGCATGTGACTGCTGGTAGTACCGTAGTACTAGTACGCAGGCAAAATGCTAAACCGTCATGTATGATTGTTTTAACAACCAACTGTCTAATTGATCACGTTTCTTCATGCCAAAGAATTGTACGCTAACGCAAATTATTTTGCAGTAGCGAGATTCGCCGATCGGAATAAATTCCACTCCTTAGAATCATAGAGTCTATGGGAAAATCCTATCAAAGTTTAGTGTGTGTGAGAGGTTCGTTTGCAGTCGGTCCGTAGGGCTTGGGATCGTAGGTGTAGGTGCAAAGTGGAATTGGGAGCACTGAATGCTCCAGTGAACAGCATGGAGTGAGGACCACGTGTTCCAAGCGGGGCTATGAAGTAGTGCACAGCATTGCGCGAGTGAGCTAGCAACATAAGCTTTGTATGTTACGTATAGTAATAAGGGAAAGGGTGAAGCTGCGATGTCCGAATCTGGCTGGGATATTGGCAAATAATGCAAATACACAGTTCGCAACACACGTGGGCATTTTTATGAATTTTAAACAGATCGCAGATAAAGTTGCGATGTACGCGGCGGCGGCAGCTGGAATCGGCAAAATATACAGCACTGGATTTTGGTCATTGTCAATAGAACGGGTTTGGTAGCAAAATAATGGAATTTCCGCCGTAGTACCGGTAATAGTAATTGTGCATTTGACCCTCGGTGCTGCAAGTACTAATGGTGCTGCGAGTACCAGTAGTCCAGTACTAATAATAACGATAACCGGTATAAAATAAATAACCGCGCAACCCTAGTAGTCCACAATATAAAGTTGACGTCGATCGCGATTTTAGCACATGCAACGATGTTTGCATCCATACATCGTTCAACGTTGCGGGACATGGGAGAAAACACCGTTTACAAGCAGTCAAGAAATTATGAACACAGCATGTGGGTATTATGATTGATCAACTAGTGCTCTCATTGACATTCCACAGAACTGGCACAGGTGCAAATTATATTATGACCATGTGCTCTGGTAGCAAATCACTGTAAAATAACGTAGTGAACAACTACAATTTTTTTTTTTTCCCAAATAACATCACATGGTGGGACAAGACATGTATTGGGTTCATATTAAATACTTTTTCACCACGCAAGTCTGAAGCACATTATTCATGATGTGTCCTTCAGACAGGGATTTTAGTTTTTAGGCTGAACTGGGCTCATGTAACAAAGTTACAGCAAATTCAACAGCATAGTCCTACCCTCTGGAATTAATGGTAATAATTATTTAGATTTTGTACATTTTCCTGCAAAATACAATTTTGCCATATGACAACATTAAATGAGGATCAGAAAAAAAAAAAAAGATGCCTGAAGAAAGATGTGCCTTTCGGTGGGATATGGTACTTTTTTTTGGTGCTGTAGGATTTGAAAATAGTCTCAGATACCAGGGTATTTAGGTCTCATGACCAAACACAGTATATAGGCTTATTAAGAGGCATGAGTTAGTTAAGTATAAGGGACGATAGTATAATGTCGTTACGACAGGGCAGTCATGAGGTTTTAGTTAATAATTTTTTTTTTTTGTCCCGAACTTCTTCACGGAAACTTGTGCGAAAATGGACGGAAGATAAGGTCCCTCCTAGAGTTTTGAAAATCCCTCCCAAAAAATTCTTGGGAGGGAATTCACTGCTATGGAGACTACACGTCTGTTAAGAGACAATAACAGCAGAATATTGCCGTTATTTGTGATAGACTGCCATGCCACATGAACGATCCCCCCCCCCCCCCCTCCCCTCTCCCTAACTGAGGAGAATCACAGTGAGGTGTGAATAATGGATCACTGCCAGTAAGAGATGATAACACTAATAAAATATTTCACATATTGAAAATATGATACAACCAAAATATCCAGGAAGAAATTCCTTTACTGGAACCTATATACCACAAACAAATGCAACCGAAAGTGTCTCGGTAGTTGCAGGCAAATGCATGCACCGTGAGATACCAAATCAGCCCCAGTCTTCTGACATCTAAATGGCTTTCACATTTCTGTCCACTATAATTCCCCACATGGAGAGTGATATGTACATAAATACAACAATGTTTTTTTTTAATTTGACATCCAGTGACCTTTTATATGAACTGGAGAACTGAGCTCTCAACATGTTCGCCACATGATAGCTAGTATATGTACCATCGTCCATTGTGAAACATCTTGTTTAGTCTTGACCTCCAATGACATTTATCACTACTCTATGTTAACCTAGGTATAACCTTACCTTTTGTCAATCACATCAGCATACCAGCCCTCAATTTCCACTCGCCACTCGCAAACTGCGAGTAGCAATTATGGGTGTGGCGACCATTTTGCTCACGATTGCCAGACTGGCGAGTTGTTCCAACGTGGCCTAATCCTATTCTTAGTGTTCAAAGCCTTGGCCCTCGCAGATTTTAGAGTACAAGTAAACCTAGAATTAATGATAAGAAAACTGATGCCGACTGTATGATGCTAACGCCCTCACCCAAGGCTGTGGCACCACTTTGATATAGTCCTTGTTTCCTAGCTGGAACACATGCTTCTGCTGCACCTGCTGTATTCAGTTCACCTCCCCCACTGATTATGTACAGTGCAATACACAAAAATACCTCATTCGGCCACTCCCATTGACTTCTACAGACCGCGACAACAAACTTTTTACCGCACACTGTTAACATCAATGAGAATTTTCATTGACTTCCGTGAGTGAGACCTGAGTTTATTCATGATCGTCGATCCAGTGATAAAATTATACTGCAATATTATTCGCGTAGCCTACAATTCTATTAATTGGATCACGGGATTAATTAGGTTTTAATTGGTGTAATGAAAATATTTAATAAACATGAGTTTAGCAATATTTGGGGGCCATTTTAGGCTAATTTTAGACCATTCCTTGCTTTGGTTTCCTGCTAAAATAATCACAGTTAGAGCTCACTGTAATGGCACTAGTGACATGCTTGCGCGGGCAGGCCGGCCGTGCATATGGTTATGGAGAATAGAATAGTTTTTATTCATGTATTTGTATTGCTTGCATTAATTGTTTTGGTTTTCGAATATTTTTCTCATTTCGTGATTCCTAAAAATGATTCAGTCTGTTTGGACACATTGGAATGTGAAAAATACAAAGTTGGTGTTCGGTGTGCGACTGCGCTCCGTTCATTAATTGGTGTAGTCAACATACAAAAAACCGCTAACCTGGCTGTATTAACGTATAAGCTACTGCACAGTGTACCTCTACTAACAATTCCGCCGCTCGTCAATAATTTTCACTTTGAGTGAAAAGAATGAACTCGGGAGCACAAATAATTTGATGGGAGTTAAGTTTAACTCATCTTATAAAACAGAAGTATTTTCATAATATCATCCATGCCTAGGCCTAGCCATGAGTAACATGGGCTTCGAATGTCTTCAATATCTATTTCGAGAATATGGCAAGTTGATTTGCAAATTGGCAAGCCATTTTTAGGACGAGTAGTATCACAAAAAAATTGCCAGGCCTGCAGCATACTATTGAGGCCCTATTCACCGATATCCAACCAAACGTCATTGTTGGGAAATTTTAGTGTAATCATCAAATTGACCTCTAGTTCACGCCTCTGAGACTTCCGATGCCCTCCAAACATTTTCTTCGCTATCCAACACTCACTATAAATTTACTAATTGGTTTATGTAAATCTGACAGTTAGATAATTCAGTGTAAAGTTATTAAATTAGCCGGTCTAATTAGCATACTCCATGCAGTAAGCGTAATTCAGGAAGGCACTAATTCACTCCTGCATCATACTGTTCTAACCACATACCAGAAAACGGTTGGAAGTTTTGAATGAACTAACACGACTAATGGGCGGCGGTCACATGACTGCTTGAAGGGCATTGTTATCCTCTTAGCAACCTGGCCAAACGTGTCAGAGCCGTTCTTTTGCATGACGTCACGACAAAACAGCCTCATTGCAATTTGACGATAATATGTATATCGTCGCTATATTATGTCAATACCAATGTTTGAATACCTAGGAACATTTTGGGGGGGTTGCAGTTTTCACGGGCAAACGACACTGTCCATTATTTTTCAGATGTTATGACAAGATATTTCCTTTTCCAAGTAAAATAACACCACAATGTGAAGAGTTGGATGCTCTAAACTTGAGATCCAGAAGTTATAAACAATATGCTCTTTTCACCTATGAAGTTTCAGACAATCGGCCACAGATTTTGAGTGTGAGTTCAAACTCTCATGGGCTAGAAAGCACCAACTCCACTATGCTGCATGTGTTCCGACATATATGCCTTCTCATGTAAGTACCAACAATGAGAAGAGTTTGTAGCTCTGATTTGAGATCCAGGGTTACAAAGTATGCTCTTTCATCTATGTCCCTCTAAACAATAAGCCAGTTCGTGGTTGTAAATGCGTATGGCCCCCACTGAACAGTTGGGGGAATAGACGAATTCCCCCCCATAGCGCTCTTGTGTTGGTTCGCGCGTATCTAAACTGTCACAACTATTTGAAAACGCCACCATTCATTCCATGTTTCCGGATGGTTTTGTTGATAATATAAGGGAATCTGTGAAGTTTTTGTGTTGGCAAGATTTGTACTTTTTTCGTCAGGAAGTTCGCGAAAGATAGTTCTGCACACAGTACGGTCCAACGTCAAACTGCCATTTGTTCTCTCATGACCTTTGACACAATATCTTATCATCTCGTTGAATTGTAACCATGAACAAGCTTAGATGCTGCAATCTCGAGTGAGAGTTCAAACCTCTTTGGGCAAACTCATCGTCCAAAATTTCGCCTCCGTGTTTTGTGAAGACAATGACTCTTTAGGCTGCTAGCCCAAATCTAAATATACCGAGCAATCATCATCCCACCTCCATCGTCTCATTAATAGTGGCATACATAATGAAAATGCCTAGGGCAAAGTTGTACTCACTTCTCTGCGATGTTGACGATCGTTGCTGTCACTTGATTGGCCTTGTTTCCGGTGCCCAGCTGCCCATACGCATTGGCACCCCAGGTATAGAGCTTCCCCTGGTCACTGATAGCCAGGCGTGTTGTACCCAACACTATCTGAATAACAGCAACAGGGTTAAATTGGAGAGATAGATTAGACACAACCAGAGAGTTGGGGAAATTCTTTTCCCAGTCCCCAGCTGACCGTATGCATTTAGCCCTCCAGGTTGTGACATTGGTATTATTCTGCCTGGAAAGTAGTGTGTCTGCAACCCTTCTGTTGGTGAAGGTTGACTGGATAGATGAGATGAATGATAGACGTATGGAAGGATAGACAGATGGACTGACAGCCTAACAGACAGAGAGACACAAAATGACATCCGGATCACATGCAATAGCTCACCCACCAGCCCTATCTCCCGCTGATGTGTCCAGCCTATACCCTTTCTAACCATCACTTATGGCCTCGTTCTACAGTTCCACCTAGTTGCAGTACAGAGATTGCTTGGAAGCCTGCTCAAATACTCCGCCATTTTAAATTATGCAATTCCTCCACAAAAACTGTCCTACAGAGTTTAGGTGGCCAGATTTTTGAGTACCGACTCGTTAACAACGTATTCTGTGCGCATCGACTGAGGACACTATAGCAGCATTTTTTGTTCTATGGTATATATACTAGCAAGCAGGCCAGGTAGGTGCAGACCTAGTGGAAATGCCTGCATGGTTTTGTCAGCTGTGAATCCCTTCACCAGGTACATGGGTGAGCCAGTGCCTCCTCGGTGGTACCCTCACATGGTAGTGAAGGCGGAATCACACACAGACGGATACACCATCACACTTAACCCCCCCCCCCCATTTTTTTCCTGCCCCTATCTTTCTGCTATCAAAGTGCCCAACAGGAGGCAATCAGTTGCCATTTTCTAAGAGTCTTTGTAAGACCCGACAGGGATTCAAAGCTAACTAAAACCGCCTCCTCCCCCACAACCAAATTTTGGCGATCTGGCATGTTCCCTTATGGAGTTATCCATTTTACTTTGATAAATTTCACCCTTACTGATAACGTCACCAGAGTAGAGCACACAACAATGCAAAAGGTTGGCGCCATGACCTCTTACACAGTAAATGAAGATATTTTGCACCATTTTAGCAGAAAAATATTAGTTAATAATCATTTACATCAAAGAAGTATTCTTTCATATCTGTGAACAGAAAGTTTCGGATCAAATCCCATTGTTAGTTCTTTTGTTATTAGGTTGGAAAAAATACATGTTGGAATTGACTTTGGATTACAGGGGGTCTCTGGTTACTCTTGTGATGTCACTGAGCACATTGTGCAATAGCAGAATCGTATCCTTTTCACACTCAAATCAGCCTAGAATTTGTTCTGAGGTTGTGTTTCCTAATAGACAGATATAAGTACCCAAATAGCAGGAAGTTTATGTTTACATGACCCATTTGTACTTTAAGAAGTTTTATTCTTTTCTCTCTGACTCTCTTGCAATGTTCTTGCCAGCTTTACGTGAGGCGATACTGCCACCGAGCTGACTTTAAATATTGGTTTTGATTCACGAACGATGCGGTGGTATAGTATGTTATATGATACATTGTAGCATATTGCCGCTAAGCCAAGGCTCATGTTGCATTGACACTATGCCAATTCCACATGACCATTCCATTAATTCACTAGAATACGAGTAAGTATCTGTTTCATGCGCTACCTGTGAAACAATAACATTCTGCAGACTGGACACACGGCAGGGACTTGGCTGGTTTACGTTGTTTCCATTCACAGCTGTCCGTTTCATTGAGCACTTATCCCTTATACCTGTAAGCAAAAGTATATAAAAAAAAAAACAATGATTAAAGGGGCATTGTCTTCCCCTGCAACTGACGAAACACGCCTTGGCCGTCTTTCGCATGAAATATAGTATATCGTCCTATACTATGTCGTGCAATGTTACATTATAACTTGGGACAATTTTGGAGATTCATGCGTTTGGTGAAATATGCTTTTTCTTTTTCTGTTTTTTCATCTATGTAATTCAAAAGCAATCTGCTGACAATCTAATTGAGTGTGAGTTTCAACTCTCCACAGGCAACAGCATTTTTCATCCCTTGCAAGAGGTTTGAGCTGCTAATGCCTCTTAAAGTTTGATAGGTTGGAGTTGGTAGAGGATTTATGAGTAGTTTACCACACAGATTGTTCAGCACAATTTTTGAAAATTATGCTGAGTAATTACACAAATCAGCAGTAAGTACCAGATTCAGATGAGAAATGTATCTAAAAGGAGGTGTAAACCAGAGGGCCAAAAAGGCTCAGTGATTCCTGACATCTTTCAGACCAAATTAGAGCTAGACCAAAGACAAATGGGAGATTGGCACCAGCCTCATTATGGGCAATGTAAAACTGACCAATTTTCCTGTTTATCCCCAACCAACCAATAGGGTTAGGGTTCCTATAATCTTGATAAGAAGCTACACACTGAATTTCCAGATTTTCAAGACTTTCTTTGACCTTATGGCGACATCAGAATGCTCGACCTGACCCCAAAACAATAGATTCCATGTACTCATATGGGGAAAACCATACCAAGATGAGCACTTCATTCCATCCAGGCGGGGGGAGTTATCATGTTTACAACTAAGGTGGCCCAAATATCAACTGTCCACAAATTTTTTCAATTTGTTACCAAAAATTCACCCCCGACCTATTCCAAAAAAAAGGGTTCCTGTGCTCCACATAGGAAAGTACATACCAATTTCAAACCTGATCAGACCAACCATCTGGACTTATGTGTTTACAAGGTTCTCAGACTTTGACCTCCTGGTGACATATGGACCTCTGACCTGTCCCCAAAAACAATGGTTCAGGTATCATCATGGGGAAACACACAGACCAAAGTATGAGCTAATCCATCCAGGCGGGGTCGAGTTATCGTGTTTTAACAAGCCAAATTTGGCCAAAATTACCGACTTCTCCCAAAATTTCCTATTTTCGACCCAAAATTACACCCCCTGACCTATTCCAAAAAACAATAGGGTCCTGTGCTCCCCATAAGGAAGCTTACACACCAAATTTCAAATGATCAGCACCAAACCATTCTGGATTATCGTGTTTACAAGGTTGTAGACTTTGACCTCTGGTGACCTCAGGTGACCTCGACCTGACCCCAAAACAATAGGGTTATTGTAACTCATAATGGAGAACACACATACCAAGTATGAACCATCCTTGACCTATGGCGAACCTCAGAGACCTCTGACGACCCAAAACAATAATTCCATGTGACTAATCATGGGGACACACATACCGAGCATGGCGCTTCATCCATCCAGGCGGGGTGAGTCTCGTGTTTACAAGCTGAAGTGGCCCAATATCCACTGTTTCCACAAATTTTCAATTTTTACCAAAAATTCACCCCCGACCTATTCCAAAAAACAATAGGGTTCCTGTGCTCCACATAGGAAAGTAATACCAAATGTCAACCTGATCAGACCACCAATTCTGGGACCCTTATGTGTGTACAAGGGTTTCAGACTTGACCTTGGTGACCGCAGGTGACCTCTGGACCTGACCCCAAAACAATAGGGTCATGTACTCATTCATGGGAAACACACATTACCAAGTATGAGCTCATCATCCAGGGGCGGGGTGAGTTAATCGGGTTCTTTCGTTTTACAAGCCAAATTTGGCCCTAAAAACTACCGCACTTCTCCCCAAATTCCTAATTGCGACCAAAATTCACCCCCAACCTATACCGAAAACATTAGGGTTCCTGTGCTCCCCAAAGGAAGCTACACACCCAAAATTTCACCTGACAGCCCAAACCATTCTGGACTTATCGTTGTTTACAAGGTTTCAGACTTTGACCTCTGGTGAACTCAGGTGACCTATGACCTGACCCCAAAACAAATAGGGTTATGTAATCATGGGACACACATAACAAGTATGAGCTTCATCCTATCCAGGCTGGGGTTGAGTTATCGTGTTTACAGAGCAAATTGGCCAACATACCGGACTTCTCCCAAATTTCATATTTTCGACCAAAAATTCACCCCCAACCTATACGAAAAACAATTAGGGTTCCTGTGTCCCCATAAGGAAGCTACACACCAAAATTCAACCTGATCAGACAACCTTCTGGACTTATCGTGTTGACAAGGTTTTCAGACTTGGACCTCTGGGTTGACCTCAGGTGACCTCTGACCTCACCCAAAACAAATAGGTTCATGTTATCATGGGGAACACAATACCAGTATGAGCTGCATCCATTCCAGGCGGGGCGAGTTATCGTGGTTTACAAATTAAATTGGACCAAATAGCGGAACTTCCACAAATGTTCTTTTTTTTCACCAAAATTCCCCCCGACCTATTCCAAAAAACAATAGGGTCCTGAGCTCCACATAAGGATACTACACCACCCAAATTTCAACCTGATCAGGACCAACCATTAATGGACTTATCGTGTTCAGAAAGGTTTCAGAATTTGGCTTGGTTGACCTCAGGTGACCTCGGACTGGCCCACAAAAAAACAATATGGCTTCATGTCCCATTCTGGGAACACCACATACAAGTAGGTTCATCCATACCAAGGCGGCGGTCATGTTATCGTGTTACAAGCCAAATTTGGCCACCCAAAATACCGACTCTCCAAAATTTCCATTTTCGACCAAAATTCACCCCACACCATACACCAAAAACATAGGGTCCTGTTGCTCCCCATAAGGAAGTAGCACAACCAATTTCAACCCTGATAAGACCAACCTTCTGGGACTTAGCGTTGTTTGTTTACACGGTTTTCAGGGCTTGAACTCTGGTGAACTCAGGTGACCTCTGACCTGACCCCAAAACAAAAAGGGTTTCATGTACTCATCATGGAGAACGCACATGACAAAGTTTGAACTTAATCCAGCAAGGTGGGGTGAGTTATCGGTTTACAAGCCAAATTGGCCAAACAAAATATGGACCTCTTCATAAATTGTCTATTTTTGACAAAATTCACCCCGACAGATACCAAAAACCCAAATAGAGGTTCTGTGCTCCCATACAAGAAGCTACACACCAAATATTTCAACCTGATCAGACCACCATTTGGACTTCTGGATTTCTCAGGAATGAGAAATTTCCCAGCAAGATGAGGGAGGTTCTCTCAAAATTTGCAATTTGAGAATGCCACCTTCCCTTCAGGAGTGCCAATATTTCATTCCAGATTTCATGAAAGGAGCCTTCCGAAATTCTTCATCTTCCCAGATAGGGTAGAAAACGGTGCAGGGAAATATGCAAAGAACATACCACTTGCATTCAGCTATTCCTGCACACTGCACTGTTCAGCTTTAGAGGTTGGAATCAGAAGGCTGTATTATTTTATTAGTCATATCATCCTTATTCACCATTTGAAGGACGACTGGTGCTTGCTACAACAGAGGTAGTGGGGAATGGAACCTGTATCTACAGGTTTCATTGCATAGAGAAATCAAAAGTTTAGTGTGTGAGGAAAGGGCAGGAAGGACATGGTCCTCATGAACGACCTGAAAAACCACACCCAAAAGGAGGGCCAAAGCGAGCCAAAAAGGCTACATACACCACACTTTTTTTCAAGAATAAATCAAGGGCATTCATGAAGGCATTCACACTATGAAAACAACATTTTATGAAAGGCTATTCCAATTGTGATGACTCTCTGTGAAAAGAGGTCTATAAATTATACAATAATGTGGAGTCACAGAGAGAAACAACATAGAGTGTGCCAATATAACCATGTACCTAGGTTATCTGCTTATGTGTTGAATTTTTAAATCAACATCACGCATTCCCCCTCCTTTTTTGGACACCTACCAACCCACATAGCAATCCCTCTCACAGACTAATTAATTAATCCCCGCAAACACTGTAAGGTGCGGGGATATTATGGTTTCGGTCGTGTGCCCGCCGTCCCCGCCGCCGGAAAACTTTAGGCTGTTAGCGCCTCTCATTCTTTAACACTTGATCCGATTGACCCAAAAACTGGTACACATGTCCCATAGAGTAAAATCTCGGATCAGTTCGAAAATGGGCTATATATTATATTTGTTGCCCTCTATTTGCAGATTTCGCAAAATTTTTCAAGTTAGTGAGATTTACACGAAACGTGGGGGTGTGGGGTAGTGTTGGAGCCGAAAAACATGACGACAATTGCAATGGTCATCTCGAGGTCAAGTTTGCATTTCTTTGGCCAGTAGGCATAATATAGCCATAATGTAGTGGTATTTCAAAGTCATGGGGATTTTCATGAAAACTTGGTGAATAGGGCCAACTATCAGTGCAGATGAAATTTCCTAATGTGGCCGAGGTCCATGGAGGTTAATCTTGCATGATAATTTGCATAATCGTGGCCCAACTAGCAATTAGGCAAATTTATAAACTTTGTAGGATTCTCATGAAACTTGGGGAGTAGGACTTTTAACAGTCCGATAAATTGATTCAATGGCGTTGAAATCACTGAAGGTCCATATGTGTGTTTAATTTACATATTCGGGAGCATAATTAGAATAATAATGCAATTATTGTTTCTCAACTTTGAGGGATTTTGACCGAAACTTGTGGAATAGACCTATACCGTCCTGATAAATTTATAATAGCATCAAAGATCACTGAGGGTAAATTTGTGGGACCTCATTTGCATTATTAGTGTCCTGATCAGTCAAAATGATGAGTTAATACTTTTTGCAATAAACATTGGACTGTGCATTGGAAGGCAATATGCGTCTAGGAGTGGATGTGCATTCACAGGGAGTTGTAACAATTTTCTTAAACACCGCCATGTCATTTAAGGTAATTAGAGGGTCACTTCGGGGTCAAAAACTGATGATTTAGTACTTTTCGGCCATAGCACTGGTGTGTTCATCAGAATGCAAATGCTCCTAGGAGAGGGATTGTTATCACATGGTAGAGTAGTAGAGTAACAATTCATAAAAACTGTTCATTCATTTAAAGGTCATTCGGGGGTCAACTTAGCGGTCCAAAAACTGTGTTTTTAGGCTTCTAATCAGAGAATGGGATTGCGAAGGCTGGATAGGTTTCCAGTGATATAATTGCTGGACCATGCATGGTGTGACCTCTGGACCTGATTTGACCTCTGTGGGTCGGTCATGTGTTTTAAAGGTGAATCTGAAATAAATGCTTGCTTATTTAAGGAGTTACGGGCAAAAAAAATAGAAAAACTGGTTTATTTTGGATATGTGATAGAGCTTTGTGTGCTTTTTATGGAGAGAAACCAACTCCGCTTCGATCGGACCACTTATTTTGGTAGTTACAAGGGGTCAAAGTTCAATTTATACCTTTTTCGCAATTAATAACTTTGGACATGGTCATTGGAAGGCAATATGCTTATAGGAGTGGATGCATCACATGAGTGTACTGAAAAATGATTTAGTCTTTTCGGGCAATAGAACTGGGTGAGTTCATCAGGAATGCAAAATGCTCCTAGGAGTGGGATTGTATACATGGAGAGGAGAGAGTAGAGTAGTAACAATTCTCAGAAAAAACGGTCATATCATTTAAAGGTCAACTTCGGGGTTCGGTCACTTAGGGGTCAAAAAACTGGTTTTTGGCTATAATCAGAGGAAATTGGAATATCTGCGAAGGCTGATCGTGTACCCATCAGTGTGATATAATTGTGACGGAGTGTGTGACCTCTGCCCTGAATTTGACCTTTTTCGGGTGGTCATGTGGTGTTAAAAGGTCAAATCTTGATGACTAAATGTGCTTCTTTAAGGAGCGTTACAGGGCAAAAAAAAATAGAAATGGTAATTTTTGGATATGTGATTGAGCTTGTGTGCTTTATTGAGATGAAACAAACTCCGCTTCGATCGGACATTACTTGGTCGTTACAAAGGGGTCAAAGTCAATTTTATACCTTGTTCGCAATAACATTGGTCATGTTCATTGGACTTGGAATGCAATATGGCTTTCTATGAGTGAATGCATCACATGAAATGTAACAAATTTTCATGAAAACCGACATGTCTTGAAGGTCATTAAAGGTCAATTAGGGGTCAAAACTGATTTTAGTAATTTTTCGGCGAAGGCAATGGCAAATAGCACGGGTGAGTTCAGCAGAGCAAAATGCTCCTAGGAGTTAATGTATCACATGGAGAGAACAAGTCTCATAAAACGGTTATATCATGAAAGGTCATTCGGGTGTCATTAGGGGTCAAAAAACTGTTTTTAGCTATAATCAGAGAATGACATATCTGCGAAGCTCGGATGGTTTACCATGTGATATAATGTTGACCTGCATGCTGTGTGTGACCTCTGAACCTGAATTTGACCTCTGTGGGTGATTGTCATTGTGGTGACGTTGAAGGTTGAGTCTTGATTTAATGTGCTTATTTAAGGGTTACGGGGAAAAAAATTAGAAGAAACTGTCAATTTTTGGATTGTGATAGAGCTTTGTGTGCTTTATGGAGAGAGAGGAGAAACACTCCCGCTTCGATCTCGGACACTTATTTGGTAGTTACAAGGTCTCAAAGTTCAATTTTATACCTTTTTCGCCAATAACATTGGACCATGTTCATTGGAATGAATATGCTTCTAGGAGTGGATGCAATCACATGGAAGGGTTGTAACAATTTTCATAAAAACCGCATGTCATTGGAAGGTCATTAAGGTCACTGAGGTGTCAAAAACGATTTTAGTACTTTTTCGTCAATAAATAGCACTGGGTGGGTTCATGAGAATACAAAATGCTTCCTAGGAGGGGAGGTATCACATGGAGAGTAACAATTTCATAAAAACTGTTATATCATTATAAAGTCTTGGGGTCATCTTAGAGGTCAAAAACTGGTTTTTTAGCTATAATCAGAGAATCGAATATCGCGAATGGCTGGAGGGTTTGACCATGTGATATAATTGTTGACCTGCATGTGTGTGACCGTTGACCTGAATTTGACCTCTTCGGGTGGTGGTCATGCGGTGATTGTTTGAAGGTCGAATCTTGAATAGATGGGCTTATTTAAGGAGGTACGGGCAAAAGAAAATAGAAACTGGTATTTTTGGATATGTGATAGAGCTTTGTGTTGCTTGATGGAGAGAAGGAGAGGAAAACAACTCCCGCTTCGATTCGACACTTACTTGGGTAGGAGTTACAAGGGGTCAAAGTTCAATGTTATTACCTTTTTCGAATAACATTGGACAGGTTCATGGATGCCAAATGCTTTTAGGAGTGGAGGTATCACTTGGAGTTGTAACAATTGTTACCATAAAAACCGCAATGTATTGAAAGGTCATTAAAGGTCACTTTAGGTTATTGTCAAAAACGATTTTAGACTTTTTCGGCAATAGCACTGGGTTGTGTTCATCAGAATGCAATGCTCCTAGGAGTGGATGGATCACATGGAGAGTCACAAATTATATAAAAACTGTCATATATAAAGGTCATCGGGGTCACTTAGGGGTAAAAAAATGTTTTTTAGCTATAATCGGAAACATGAATATCTGCGAAGGCTGGATGGTTACCATTGTGATATAATTGTGACCTGACATGTGTGTACCTCTGACATGATTGACCCTCTGTCGGGTGGAGTGGTATGTGGTTGATTAAGGTTGAATCCTTGAATAAATGTGCTTATTTAAGGAAGTTACGGGCACAAAAAAATAGAACTGGTTATTTTTGGATATGTGGATAGAGCTTTGGGTGGCTTTATGGACGAGAAGAAAACAACTCCCGCTTCGATCGGTTACATTAGTGGTCGTATAAGGGGTTCAAAGTTAAATTTTATAACTTATTCGCAATAACATTGAACATGTTCAATTGGAATGCAATATGTTCTAGGAGTGGAGTGGAGGCATCACATGGAGTGTGTAAACCAATTTTCATTAAAAAACCGCATGTCATTGAAGGTCAGTAAAGGTCACTTAGGTGTCAAAAACGGATTTTAGTACTTTTTCGGCAAATAAGGCATAGCAAGTGGGTGTGTGTTCATCAGAATGGCAAACAAAATGCCTCCTAGGAGTGGATGTATTCACATGGAGAAGTAGTAACCATTCTCATTACAAACGTCATAATTAAAGGTTCATCGGGGATCACTTAGGGTCCAAAAACGGTTTTAGCTTAATCAGAGAATCGATATCTGCGAAGGCTGGAGGTTACAATTGTGATATAATGTGGACCTGCATGTGTGTGACTCTCTGACCTGAATTTGACCTCTGTCGGGTGGTCATTGTGGTTTTGAAAGGTCTCGAATCGTGACTAATGTTGCTTATTTAAGGAGTACGGGCAAAAAATAGAACTGGTTATTGGATATGTGATAGAGCTTTGTTGTGTTTATGGAGAGAAAAGAAGAAACAACGCCCGATTCGATCGGGAACACTTATGTGGTTTTTTTTTGTTTTTTTTTAGGGTACAAGGCGGTCAAAGTTAATTTTATACTTTTTCGCAATAAAATTGGACATGTTTCATGGAATGCAAATATGCTCTAGGGTGGATGCAATCACATGGAGTGTAACAATTTTCATTAAAAACGCCAGGTTCATTGAAAGGTCATTAAGGTCCACTTAGGTGTCAAAAACTGATGTTAGTACGTTTTCGGCAATTAGCACTGCGGTTTGTGTTCATCGAATGCAAAATGCTCCTAGAGAGTGGAGTATCAAATGGGGAGTAACCACTTTCTCATAAAAACTGTCATATCATTTAAAGGTCAGTCGGGGTCACTTAGGGTCAAAAAACTGTTTTCTGGCCTATCATCAGAGAATTGAAATATTGCGAAGGCTGGATGGTTTACATTGTGATATAAGTGTTTGACCTGCATGGTGTGACCTCTGACCTGAATTGACCTCTGTCGGGTGGTCATGTGGTTTTTGGTAAAGTCGATTCGAATCTTGAATAATGTGCTTATTTAAGGAGTTACGGGCAAAAAAATAGAACAAACTGGTTATTTTTGGATATGTGATGAGCTTTGTGTTGCTTTATGAAGGGAAACAATCCCGCTTCGATCGGACATTACTTTGGTAGTTTACAAGGGGTCAAAGTTTCATTGGTATACCCTTTTCGCAATAACATTGGACATGGTCGTTGGAATGCAATATGCTTCTGGAGTGGATGCATCACATGGAATGTAAACAATTTTCAAAAAACCGCCACTGTATTGGAAGGTCATTAAAGGTCACTTCGGGGTCAAAACTGATTTTAGTCTTTTCTGGCAATAGACGGGTGAGTTCATCAGAATGCAACAAGCTCCTAGGAGTGGATATGTTATCCACATGGAGGAGTAAACATGCTCATAAAAACTTGTCATATCATTAAAAGGTCATTCGGGGTCAATTAGGGGTCAAAAACGTGTTTTTGGGCTATAATCAGAGAATTGAATATCTGCGGAAGGCTGGAGGGTTTACCATTGTGATAAAGTGTGACCGGCATGGGGGTGGACCTCGAATTGACCTCTGTCGGGTTGGCAAGTGGTTAAACGGCGAATCTTTGAATAAATGTGGCTTATGTAATAGGAGTAAGGGACAAAAAACAATAGAAATGGTTATTTTTGGATATGTGATTGAGCTGCTTTGATGTGGCTTTATGGAGAGAAAAACTCCCGCTTCGATCGGACTAGCGACACGTACTTTGGTAGTTACAAGGGGTCAAAGTTCCATTTAATAGCTTTTCGCAAAACATTGGACATGGTCGTTGGAATGCAATATGCTTCTAGGAGTGGATGATGAATCACAGGAATGTGTTAACAATTTTCATAAAAAACAGCCATGTCATTGAAGGTCATTAAGGTCATTAGGGTTCAAAACACTGATTTTAGTACTTTTTCGGCAATGCACTGGGGTGAGTTCATCAGAATGCAAAATGCTCTAGGAGTGCATTGTTAATCAACCATGGAGAGTAAAAATTCTCATTATAAAAACCCTGGTCATTATCATAAGGTCCATTAGGGTCAATTAGGGGTCAAAAAAACTGTTTTTGGGTATAATCAGAGAATTGAATATCTGCGAAGGCTGGATGGTTTACCATTGTGTATAATTGTGACCTGCATGTGTGTGGACCTCTGACTGATTTGCCTCTGCGGTTGTGTCATGTGGGGAAGGTCGAATCTTGAATAAATGGCTTATTTAAGGAGTTACGGGCAAAAAAAAATAAGACCTGGTTAGTTTTGATATGTGATGAAGCTTTGTGTGCTTTTTATGGAGAGAAACAAACTCCCGCTTCGATCTGGACACTATTTTGGTAGTTACAAAGGGTCAAAGTTCAATTGTATACCTTTTCACAATAACATTGGGACATGTTCATTGGAATGCAATATGCGACTAGGAGTGGATGCATCACCATGGAGTGTAACAATTTTCATAAAAAACCGCCAGGTCATTGAAGGTCATTAAGGTAACTTAGGGGTCATAAAACACTGGATTTAGTATACTTTTCGGCCAAGCACTGGGGGGGCCCCCTTGTTCATCATAATGCAAAAAGCTCCTAGGAGTGGAGTGTATTCACATGGAGAGTAACAATCTATATAAAATCTGTCATATCATTAAAGGTCATTCGGGGTTCCACTTAGGGTCAAAAACTGTTTTTGGAATCGGAGAATGAATATCTGCAAAGGCTGAATGTTCACCACGTGATATAATTGTTGACATGCTGGTGTGCCCTCTGACCTGTTTGACCATGTCGGGTGGTCATGGGGTTGTTAAGGTCCGAATCTTGAATGAATGTGCTTATTTAAGGAGTTTACGGGCAAAAAAAATAGAAAAACTGGTTATTTTTGGATATGTTGAGTGAGCGTTGTGTGCTTTATGGAGAGAAACAACTCCCGCTTCGATCGGTTACTTACTTGGGTTAGTTACAAGGGTCAAAAGTTCAATTTTATACCTTTGTCGCAATAAATTGGACATTGTTCATTAGGAATGCAATAGTGCTTCTAGGAGTGGAGTGCATTCAATGGAAGGTAACAATTTCATAGAAACCGCCATGTCATGAAGTCATTAAAGGTATTAGGTCAAAAACTGCTTTTAGTACTTTTCGGCAATTAGCAATGGGTGAGTTCATCAGAAAGCAAAATGACTCCTAGGCGTGGAGTATCACAGGAGAGTAACAATTCTCATAAAATCTGTCCTATCATTAAAGGTCTCCGTCGGGGTCACTTAGGGGTCAAAAACGGTTTTTTGGCTTTAATCAGAGAATAGAGAATTGAATATCTGCGAAGGCTGGGATGGTTTACCATTGGTGATTATATTTTGACGCAGTGTGTGTTGATGGACTCTGCTGAATTTGACCTCTGTCGGTGTGGTTTCATGTATGGTTGAAGGTCTCGAATCGAATTTAAATGGGTTATTTAAGGAGTTACGGCAAAAAAATAAGAAATTGTTATTTTTGGAATGTGATTGAGCTTTGTGTGCTTTATGGAGAAAACAAAACTTCCCAGCTTCGATCGGACACTTATTATTGTAGTTAAGGGTCAAAGTTCATTTTTGTACCTTTTTCGCAATAACATTGGACATGTTCATGGAAATGCAATATGCTTCTAGGAGGGATGAATACATGGAGTGTTGTGATAACAATTTAATTAAAAACCGCATTTGTCATTGAAGAGTCATTATAAGGTCACTTAGGGGTCAAAAACTGATTTTTAGTTATTTATTCGGGCAATAGCACTGGGTGGAGTGTTCATCGAATGCAAGTGCTCCTAGAGTGATTGGTATCACATGGAGAGTACAATTCTCATAAACTGTCATATAATTTAAAGGTCATTCGGGGTCTCATTTAGGGGTCAAAAAACTGTTTTTTTTGGCTATAATCGGAGAGAATTGAATCTGGAAAGGTGGGTGGTTCACCACTGTGATATATAATTGTTGACCGCATGTGTGTGACCTGGACCTGAATTTGCCTCTGTCGGGTTGTGGTGGTCATGTGGTTTAGAAGTCGAATAAGTCTTGAATTTATAATGTGCTTATTTAAGGGAGTTACGCGGCAAATAAAATAGAAACTGGTATTTGTATGTGATTAGCTTTGTGGCTTTATGAGAGAAACACTCACGCTTCGATCGGACAGTTACTTTGGTATTAGTTACAGGGGTCAAAGTTCAATTTATACCTTTTTCGCAATAACATGTGACATGTTCATTGGAAGTGCAATATGCTTCTAGGAGTGGATGCATAACATGGGAATGTAACAATTTTCATAAAAGCCGCCATGTCATTGAAGGTCATTAAAGGTCACTCAGGGGTCAAAAAAATGATTTTAGTAATTTTCTGGCCCAATTAGCACTGGGGTGTGTTCATCAAATGCAAAAATGCTCCTAGAAGTGGATTTGTGTTATTGTCCCACATGGAGAGTAACAAGATTCATAAAAACTGTTCATATCATGAAAGGGCATTTGAGGTCACTTAGGGGTCAAAAACTGTTTTCGGGCTATAATCGGAGAATTGAATATCTGCGAAGGCTGATTGGTTCACCATGTGATATAATTTGGTGGACCCTGATGGTGTGACCTCATGACTGAATTTGAACTCTGTCGAGGTGGCTCAATGTGGGTTGTGTGGGTTAAAGGTCGAGAATCTTGAATAAAGGTGCTTCTTTAAGGACGCACCTTGTCCGGGGCTGTACCCTTACAAAAACCGGTGGCAATTTGTTCCAAAAACACACATTTCCCAGGAAAAAAAACCTGTGAAATTTCCACAGCGTTTGGTTTGATTGCCCACATTGCCACAGTTTGTCCCGTCAAACTGGGGAGGAAACATGCGTACAGCCAGATGACCCACATGGGTTTCTGTGACCCAACCTGTGTGGTTAAGTGTCAAGGTAAAAGTGGATGCCATTGCAACATACTACATGGGTGGTTAGTAACCTGTGGGAAGGAGAAATCTGTGGCCAAAGGGCACACATTCACTGGGGAAGTATATCTCCTATGACGAATTATCCCTAAATATGCCCACTAAGTAAGACCACAGGGTACCACAGTTTTACGACACATGGGTTGACACACATTACCACACATTTCCATGTATTGCCACGTATTCTCCTAAACCCAGGTTTGCCCATGTTCACAGGTTATGATACAATTTGTCAAGACCGGTCAATGTTGGGGGATAACCTGGTGGTAAAAAAAACAAGGGTTGACACAGAAAAATTGTTCCAAAAGTACAGGTTTGCCTATTATTTGCTCTATTATTGTCTTGGAATTTGCCACGCTTTGTCACTGGGCAAACGTGTGTTTTCTGACACAGGTTGCCACACAGTTTTTTGTACAGGGTTATAGGGGTGCCCCAACAATTAACGAGTGACATTATGGAATGACCATTACCGACCGTTTGTCGCTTCACAAGTCTATAAATGTCTTCCTTTTACGGAAATTGTACGGGTTTCAGTTCACCAAATTCTTGAATAAGAGATGCGGGATATATACGTGGCGGTTTACCATTTATAGTTTTTTTTAAAGGTGCAATTTTTGTCATTTGGATTAAGAACCAAAGAATATTATTAGCCGGGTTGTGCAAGTCATAATTTATTATTGCACGATGGGATGCTCTCTGCTCTTGCTCGCTACACATGCACAAACTTCAAACAGTAGTAGTAGTAAAGGAAAAATTGTATGAAAGTCTGGTGTGACCGAACAGTTGGTCGTTTGTTAGTATTAAAATTCGCTCTTCATGAATTGATCCAGACCTGCAGTTGCACTAGATTGTCCTTTGATACCAGGCATGAATTCCTGTGCTACATACATTCCTTTTCGGTTTATCAGAGCAATGATGAAGGCTGGCCACAGGAAACACAGAAACAATTCTCTTACCACCGCGAGAGAGGGTGAGAGAGGACAAATATTTGGTTCTTGCAGTGTTTTATGAGCCCCAACGGAACATTGCAAGTTGGGAACACATGGAAGTGTTGACCAAGGGGCAGACATGTGGTTTTTTATAAGTCATTCCCCCCTCCCTTCCTCCCGTTTGTCCCTACTGACCACCCACCACCCACCCCCCCCTCACACCTCCACACATTTAGTGAGATTCTTCTTACAAAACGATTTGTAATTTTAAAATAGGGTGGTCCCTTGTGGACAGGAGCCCTTCCACCCTCTCCCATCCTTAGCGGCCACCCATTCAGTGGAATCTTAGCACAAGAATAAGGTATAGTGGATCATGTCATTTGAATTTCAGGATGGATTGCTAGCTGTCATGCATTCAGCATGTAATATGTAACGAATGACCCCCCCCAATTTGATTTTTTATGGCAAAACCACCATATCCTTCAACTTTTAACCTGCAAGTGGAACTGGACAGACCAGAGATTGGGAGAAGATATCAAGGACAGATGGCAGAGTTAGGTAGGTATGTTACCTCAAAAAAGCGATCATAGCCGACAACCTCCCCCCCCCCCCTTTCTCAGTGATTCTTCCTCACAAAAATACATCCATCATCCTAATAATGCATACCTAACTACTCATTCGCCATCCCTCAAAATGGCCATTGCAATCAAATGCGCAATCCTGCCTTTGTCATTGGCTTGCACCTGCCACTTTGAAGATCTGAGGTTTTTTTTTCTTTGTTTTTTTTCTTTTCCTTTTCTTCTGAGGACTGAAAACTTATGCAATGCAAACTGCAAAGACAATGGGACACAGCCATACAAGTGGGTTCTCACATTAATAACAGATCACTGATATAATATACGGTGCTGGGCCCGGTCGGGGTCCGCGAAATGGTGGGTTTCCCTTGCCAATGAAATGAAAGTTTATAATCAGCCAAGTTTTTACTATCTCCGGGGATAAATCCCAAGTTTCAAGTTTATTTCATTGATTGCATCTTTCTTCTCAAAGGAGTGCGAGCAGTAAGAGAAAATTGAGAATTGTTGCTGTCCGCTGTCCCACGTCTTCACGCAACGGCACCAAGAGGCGGAATACCCTGGAAGTTTTCAGAGTTCCAGCTTCTGCAGGTGGCGTTATAGCCAAGGTCATCCAGGGTTCTCCCTATGCTGACGAAAGTGGAATTAAGGGGGGGGGGGAGGTGACCATTAACTTTCACGAGGGTGTAAGAGAAAGCGGGCTCATCATACCTTGGCCACACTCCATACCCTCAATTTTGGGCCATGTTGGGCCAAATTAATTCTGGCAATCATTTTGATTTTTTCTTCCAAATTGTACTCATCCTTTTCTCAAACTCATGATTTGCCCTTTCATCCCTTGCAGGGGGGGGGGACCTGCCACTTCAGGTAACATACTGCTTTGAGTAACATTTCTTACTTAATCTGCCAGCTGTCCTTGATAATCTTCTCCCATCTCTGTCTGTCCAGGTGCCACTTGCAGATTAAAAGTTGAAGGATGTGGTGTTTGCCAATAAAAAATCAAATAGGGGGGGGGGGGGGAGGTCATAGTAACATACAAGGGACCAGACACCAGGGGTTACTTTTCACAGAAATCGTCCCCGGTTCTGGATTCTTGCATGAGACCAGGGCTTACTTCGATGAACCAGGAGCATAGATTCTTTCTGATCACCTGTCCAGGGGCTTCAAATGAGTAAGTAAAACTGAGCCTGAGCCTATGAAACCTGGCTCCCTATCATTATCACTATCCGACAGTGGGTAGCCATTATTACAGTAACACTTATAAAGAAGACGAACATACATCAACTATCTGAATGATAAATACAAATTAAAAGCAGCTTGGTCTTATAACACCAGAGCTAATCTAACAGGTATGCAATTTCATTGGCCAATTGTGCAAGGTATTGTGACTGTGGTAGGCAAATGTTTCACAAAATATAAACAGGGAGAAAACACGCAACCCATTTTGGGGAGACAATATGGTATTCACGGTCAAGCAGACAAATTTCAGAAAATCTTGTTTTCATGGTATCTGGGGAAAGCAAACTTTTATCAAGTTTGAATTAGGCATGTAGATTGCAGATGTAGCGAGGACATACTATTTTTTTTTTTTTTTTTGGGCGAAAATGTCAACGAGGTCAGTTCTAAAAGTTGCTAAACATATCTCACGAATGCAACAGTAAATAAACTTCTGAATAGATGTGCTTGTTGCAAAAATGGGAATGAAGACCCTATTGTTAGATTCCAAGTGCCAAGTCTGGTGTTTGGTACGAAGATAGCAAGGAATCAATACCATCCTTGTGCTTTTGTTGTTAACTCCAGTTCCTGGACAGTCAATAGGTAGCATGCATTCAAGACGAGAGATCAAGAATGTATCTGACAATTCTCCTCTGAGGACTGATGTTGCTGGAGTCGCCTGGGTTACTGATGTTGAGGTGGCCCCAGACCCTACCTGACCACAGGTATTGTGCCCAGGGCATAAATCGTTGAAGAGGAATACAAATTGTTATTACTAGCAGATATACCCATTGCCCTATAAAAAAGAAAAACAATAAAAACCCTAGCAACAGCAACAAGCGACAATATGCTACGGCTATCGGAACGTGCACGCGTGCGAGGCTGAAGACGACAGTCGTCTTCAATTAGACGAAATATAGTGAAAACAATTCGAAATTTGTATCGAATTGTCTTAGGGGGTTCATTTATGAATAATAAGGAAATACATCATCTGGAATAGCTATAGAGAGTGTTTTCTCGCATTCTGAAGATTTGTGTTCTTCCAAACTGTCTTTTAAGCATTCTAAATGCGCTTCTGCAAAATGTGTTCGCAGAAGTGCATAAGCCGATCTAAAGGATGAACCATATAATAATTCTACAGCTGTTACATGTATCGCGGCTATTTTACAATCCAACGTCTTCCACTGCCCACTCTCCTGTTATCTTCCCTTTCGGTAAATATAGTGCGTCCAATTCCTTTTTAAATATCATGACTTCAGGTAAGGCAAAGCATTCACGTCCCGTATTAGCCCAGTTCGCCCTGCAACGACTGAGAAAAGTAATTTCAAAACAATTATAAGCTTAGCAAGGATTCAGAAACAGTCAGGACCTGATGTACAAAAAAAAAAATCCAAACTGCCAATGCTTGAAAATTTCGCTCTGTGGGTGAGGGCAGTGAAAAATACCCACAGCATTCCTGTCACTATAAGGGGGCCAAAGCACTGGAGGAAGGGCGAGGGGGGTGCCAGGGGGTACATGGGGTTAGGGAGAGGGGCCATAAATATTGTCTCTTTCCTAAATAAATCATTGCTCCTAAGTACTGCTTTGAATCACTCACTCATTTTTTTTTTTCTCTCGATTCGTAAGATTATTTCCTTCTTACCGTACAGGCACATGCACCACTAACAACCACTAAGCATAATGAGCTCACTGCCACACCAGTAAACAATTCAACTGCACATTTGCATTACAGGTGTATGGGGCGACCATGGTCCCCACACGACACTAAACAGCGCTGTACTCTGCGATATCAAACCTTTAAAATGGAAAGGCAAGTAAATGGAATGCGTACCGACCCCGGTCAGTGCGTATCAGTGTATGGTGGCTCCCACAGGACACCTGGACACCTTACATCCGCTGAGCCCTGACGATATCGAAGATGGACCATCCCGGTGTGGTGCTTGACCGGTGCCAAGTGACACTATCCATTGTGACCCCAGCTTTGGAAAAAATAAAAGGGGCACAAGGGTTTGAAAAATGTCACCAACAAAATGAAATTTGTCTCATTTCCATCTATGTTAGTACAATTTTTTTCAAGGAGACAATATCAGGCCTGATAGGATGGAGGGAGCGCCTCTGTTTTCGTTGTTATTTTCCCAAAGAACATTTTAAGGGTTATATACTGGCCAGGATGTGACCTATACTGGCTGATGGTTTGGATATAGGGAAGAGTGGGGACATAAATAAATTGGTATAAAGTCCAGATTAATATACCAATTAAATCCAATTTGAGGAGGAGGTATGATTTTCCGTGTGCGGTGAGCCCCCAGCCAGAAGATTTTTCGTGATGATAACTCTGCCATAGAGGAAATTTCAGATGGTTGGCTATAGGGCCTACACTGAAACATGGCCGCATGGGCATATTGGATTGACTTGAGTGCTGGGAATTTGTTCATGTTAAATTAGCACAGTGACCTTTCAGTCACAAACATCAACGTTACAGTGACCGCACATCGGCGGGCCCATGGATCATTACAATTCCATCCAATTTGCTGCTGTTATGATACAACTTACCAGGACTCTGAAAACCTGTGGACGTGTACTGAGTGTTCAGATGGCAGGTCAATCAGGTCATGCCCCAAATCAGTTAAAGAACAACAACAGGCGTGGATACAACAGGAGGTTTGATCGCGGAGAATGTGAAAAACTGTATCGATAGGTACAAACACCATTTCAATACAATGTTCCTATGGGAGTTATTGACCTTCGAAGTTTGGTCCATTATGCAGGGAAATGGGGAGAATCCCAATTTGCACGATAACGCATGATGTCATACATGGACAACGGGGAGTTATGTCATGTATTAATGTTCATTTTGTTGAATAAGTCAAACATGACCAGAAGTTCTGTTGACTTTCTCTCACTAAAGTAACCATCAACACCTACCAACCAATACAGCAATCCTATCCCATAGACTAAATGGCTTTCCCGAAGTGGAAATAAATGTGTGAATGTCAATACAAACTAAAGGTTGTTAGCAGGGTTGTGAAAGTATGAACATCATCTATTATTGCAAGATGGGATGCTTTTCGATCTTGCCACAATACACTGCAGAAAACTTCACAAGGACCGTAGCACGTAAAGGAAGGTCATACAAACTGTGGGTTTGAGTGGCGCATTCCAGTTTTTCTCCAGCTAAGAATAGCCTATATATTAATTCACCTGCAGTTGACCTTTGAAAACTGAGATTGCAGGGCTTGTTGCAGCATAGGAGACTGCGAAGATGATCAATAACCGCTGGTGTCTCCCAATCCAGTGATGCAATGTCATAAGAGAATGATCTGGGCCTGCTCCTAGACAGACGACATCACTTGGTGCAGGGGCGGCGCACAGGGGGGGGGGCAGGGAGGAGCGGCGGTTGCCCCCCCTTGGGTATGGTGGGGCCGAAAAAAAACACAGAATGATGTTTTTAATATGCGCCTATTTTCGTCGGGGGATGGGGTGAAGTGTCAAATACTTATCCAACTTAGGTTCTTTTTCTATTGTCCTCATCGAGACTTCAATCGAGACTCAAAACGGTTGCTGTAATAATAGGTTCACAAATGTATGCGTAATGTTACCATGGTCGTAGCGAATCGGGGTGGGTGTGGGGGTTCACTCCCCCTCCCGATAATTTCATGCCGTCGGAAATTCTTTGGTCTTTCGGAAAAAGGAGAAGAGGAAGGAAAAAGAGAGGAAAAGAGGGGAGAGGAAGAGAAGAGGAAAAAGAGGAGAGGAGAGAAGAAAGAGGGGAAGGGAAAGCAAAAAAGGAAGTGTGACGGAGGAAGTGGAAGGCAGGGACATGGAGTGGGAATAGAAAGAAAACAACGGAAGCCAGACTTTATTCATTCTTTAGACAGTTTTTGTTTCCCTACGTGGTCCCCTAGATTCCAAGAGATATATATTTTCAGAGCCATTTTGCTGAAAACAATTGCGAAAGAATTTCCCGAACTCCCACAATGAAACAGTGGTTTTAGGCGGGAAATCATGCGAGTGACAAAAGTGCAAAAGTGGGAAAGATTGTCTGATTTTTATACACTAAATGACTGAAAATTTTGATCCATTGCCCCAATGAAGTAACAAATTTTTGCGCGCTTCGCCCCCCAATGTGTTTTGATTGGTCTGCTCATACCCACAGCTGCAAATGAACACCGAGCATTGTTTTTGGATTCGAGCAGAATTTTTCGGCGTCCAAATTGAAAGAGTCCCGCGTACGTACGTGATGACGGGGTCGAGTAATTTCTGAACAACAAGACAAAAAAAAACAAACATAAAAATTTATACTGAAAATATGCACCAGATTGCATCTGAAGGACCGTTTCAATATTCAAAATTTTCCAAGGGGAGGGGGACCCCCCCTCCCCTTAATCACCCCTGCCCATATCAGTCACCATTGCCATTGCCAACATGCAATCGTCTACCAAACCTCATCTCTACAACCCCCCAACAAATTTCGCTACGCCCATGATGTGTTTTTGGTTTTGAGAACCCTGTAGTGTCATTATGAGCCCCCGTTTGTTAATATTAGGTGAAGGATCAATGTTAACTTTCAAACTTCGCAGCGCCTTCGGGCCTTATATGTGTGACCACGTGTCATTCGTGATCACTCCGACCCTGCCACGCCATTGAAATAATGACCTGCCTGGAAATTTGTCACCGCCTTTCTATTTTTTCCAGAAATTTTAGGGATTTTTGTCAAAACTTGTTGATGTAGATCACTTACAAATGATCAAATGTCGCCTCATTTTGTCATCTAGCATATAATGACCTCAAAAAATTCCAAAGGGGAGGTGCCACCCCCTCCCCTTAGACCCCCTCCCCCCTGTCAGTCATCCGAACTAATCTGCCCCCCCCCTATCGTAAACCTGGTGCCTCCCCTGCCTGTGCCATGCTCGGGGGTTGCTACTTTCTTGTGAATTACTTCAAAGCTAGACCTCTTCTCATTGGATTCGACAATTCCAAACTTGGTCTGTCTTCCCTGCCGGTTTGATCGATGGGGGGGCTGACATTTAACGTATGGAGATCAAGCGAGTTAGACAGGTAACTTTTTGCCAGGCTTAATATCTATATCAATACTCAAAACACAACATCTCCTGACCAACCAGTCTTATCAAAGACTATTGATTATAGTTCTCCCCTGCATTTAACTTGGTAAGGCTTGTTTTTTTTTCTGTGCGCTACCCACTCATGAGAGTTGTCGATCAAATGTTCTTTTCGACTCTCCTGATAGCAGGTCATGATTATGTATAATCCTTTATGTATTAGGAGTACGAGGGTCAATCAAATTGCACCATAGCCAGGGGGTCAATGCATGAGACAAGATCACATAATCAAACTTGAAAGCCATGCAGTTAACCTATTGTGAGATGATTGGAGGTGGACATTTAATGAGTGCACACAATAGTAAAACATTACACACTGAATGCAGGACACATTTTGAATAACTCAGGGCAAGGGATGTTCTAAAACAGTTGTTAGTTACAACGATTAATATTCAGATAAAGCAATCTAAACACTAAACTTGATTGGCCCCCTAACAGTGCTCGAATTCTACCTGATCAGCAGTTGTCCGTCGGGCTTCTAACTCATAGCTTCCACTAGCCCGAACAAAAAATTTGAATAGGCAGATAAAATTATTTAAAGCCGATGCCACTTGCTCGCGGCTCGTCACTGCGAAACTTTAAACCACCGATGCTCGAGAGCGAGTTACGTGATTAAGCGCGCGAATAGCTGGGAACCAAGGCCGTAAGTAGGTCAAAGAATCAGTCATATCTAATCAGTGTTCACCCCCGCTAGGTTCGAAATGTGGGGGGAAGTGCCCCCTTCACAATTTTTTCAACGGGGGGATTTTGAAACGGGGGGGGGGGGGTTCTCAGAAACTAGAATCAGTAGTTCTTTGGTACCATGCCATACCGCCGGAAAATTGCCACGTTGCCAGTTTCACCAATAGGATGTGTTTGCTAAGGGTTACAGCCCCTCCTCTTGGCCAAATTTGTTCTCCATGAATCCTCTCTCAAATGGACTGCATTGCAAAAACTTTGCTACACAAGTAAAACTGTATTAGCAATGGAGTGACATGGGGATAATCCCAAGGCCATACCATTTCCGCTTTCATCCCCATGCAACAGGGAAGGTACCCGAAAGGTCAAATCCTCCAACGGCAAAATTCTTCGGCCCATAGTGAATGTTCTTCCCAGGCAAAATTGAATTTGGTGTGAATTAATAAGAAAACAAAAATGATAATTTCCACAACAAAAAAATCCACAAGGTAGCCAGCAGTAGCACCTAAGTATCTGAACTTGCTATGCTTTTTGGACGGGACCACACTTCGCCTAGATCAGAAAAAGGGTTATCTGAATACACCTTGCAAATAACATGAATAATTTTTGTGAAAAGTGGTTTGTATCAACCCATCACCATCCTGTTTCATTATTTGATATTTTTTAAATTTTTTCAGATTGACGATTTTAACGTTATTTTACAGTGACCCTTGGTGCCCATTCCAATGGTAACATAGCATGGTACATTTCTACAAAAATATGTCAATCGAACGTATCGTTGTGTAGGGTGTTTAAAAAATAGTGTTTTCTCTCATGTTATGCAAGGGTTACGATGTCTGACACACAGGATGCATACATTGTGCCTTAAGTACCGAGATCGTGACGGTTGAAAAGATTGCAAAATTCATATTCCTGTTAGGGAAACCAGTGACAAGTAATTCCCACATATTAAATTTTTTTTGCGGGATTTTGAGTTTGAAGTGCGCAGGATCGTGC
Organism: Sclerodactyla briareus; assembly: GCA_026419785.1. NCBI lineage: Eukaryota > Metazoa > Echinodermata > Holothuroidea > Dendrochirotida > Sclerodactylidae > Sclerodactyla > Sclerodactyla briareus. The sequence goes on along the minus strand of JAODTK010003599.1, from coordinate 194,399 downwards.
GATCCCACACCTTAGCGTGAACCTGTCGTTAAGCACCGTTCAAATCGGGTGAGGTCTGGTTACACTCGGGCCGGGGGTTATTATACACTTTTTGTTACTATGGGGCTACGATCGTATGGCTACATGTCGTGACGGTCGAGACAGTGGTCATGGCCGATGTGGGAGGTCTTCGCAGAAGCTCATTTTCTGCGAATATTTAGTTGCAAATACTTCTAGTTCGCTGAGTTGGGGCCGCTTATGAAAAGTCATTTGAAGTCGTTTTAGTTTCATCTTTAATTTTCGTGTTCTAGAACCTAGGACCTTCAACTGAATTTTTCTCACTAGCCGGACGGGCAGCGCAGCAAAGCTTCTAAGTTAGCCCAACTGAACTTCGAGTAGCCCCGGGCTATCCGGCTTACGTAAATTTCGAGCACTGCCCCCTCATATCTAGAAGATTTTTGGTGGATTTGAACATATGGAGAGTATGCTGAGCAATTCACAACTATATAGGGATGGGAACAAGAGGATCCACTTCTAGATTTTGTGTCGGACAAAAGCGATGGATGAGTACCGTCCGAACAAAAGACAAATGGCCAACCTACCTGAACAACTCGCCTCTTCTGTCGTGCAGCTACCACTGGGGACCACTGACACATGAATAGTGCTGACACCCTTCTTGCACAAAGACTCAATCTTCCGGGGTCAGGGTGCTCTGGACGTCTCCGACCCCGATACAAACCGTTTTGACGTTGCTCCCCATGGCATAGACGTCGTCATCACCGTGACGGTAGATCGCCTTCGTTCCAAAGATCCCAAAATACAGGCCAGATTTAATGTTGGCGAGGGTACTGGCATCCAGAGACCAAACACAGGCCATTTGGCCACGTCCGTAAATGTTTGTCATGTCCGGTTCTGTAAGGAGATGAGATCAATACTGCTGTTTAAAATAGTTACTGTCATGCAGCAAGATGCTTTTCAAGAGAGCCAGATTAATTAGGACTCTGTTTTAAGTTCTTGCGACCTCTCTAGCTCAATTTATGGCATGAACTTTGGGCATAATAGTTTTTTTTGTTCTGCCCCTTGAATGACTTTGAATGCGCGAACACTCCAGACGTACCACTAGTATGATATTCTTCCAACCTATGTGCTGGAGGAGGCATTTCACGATTTCTGCGGTTTTCCACATAAGAGCTTGTAATATGCTCTTATGTACACCTAGTCCCAGTTTTCCCATCCCTAGTTTTTCTCACCGTTTGTATGACTCGTCCATGATAACATGCACAAGTATTTATGAAAATTTAATAATATCTAGAAATAGAATCCTAGTCTTATTATGCCCCTGCACATATCTTGAATTGACCTTTGAGCGTTCCAAGAATGGTGTCCCAATGGATCTATGTCCAAGTCCTGATCAACTATTATCAGAGAGCGAACATTTGAGGTGACAAAAAGGCAAATGTATCCAGAGAGCTGGATAGAGTATGGATGCTACTAAAACGAATAGACAGAGACTGAAAACTAGATAAGTATATACAAGAAATGGCCAGCAGATTTGATTTGGTTTGATTTCTATGGGTCCATGCAGCTATATATATTTGCAGTCGGGTAGAATGTCTATTTGTGTCATAAGAAGGCTTAGTTACTTCTTCTCTACTAAGATCCTGCTTATGCTATCCCCTGTTTCCAGTTTACCGTATTTTCGGTACTCCAATATTGTATGGGGCTTTGGCAATAACCACTGCGATGCAAATATCCATATTCTCATAAAGAGGGCTTTTTCCCAGCTTGTTAGTAGGTGGGCTTTAAGATCATACATCATCGTTATTTGACAAGCTCGACATAATGCCAATTCATAACATTCCCATCTTGCAATTAGGAGTTTCAGTGACCGTCTCATGAATGATCTTCTTCCCAGAACAGTGAAGTATCCTATCATGTATAATTATATCGATTCTGGATCCTTAACACCGAGTGCTAATCTCTCGCGTAATATGAATTAAGAACAGTATATTCGTTAAAGCTCAATCCAGTATAGACGTGTACGTTTATGGAACTCCCTGCCATTATATATTAAAAGATAGTCAACGGTGGTTAACTTCAAGAAAAATCTCAAACGCCATTTAAAAATGAGTGTTTTAGATGTCTTAATCATCTCTTCCTCCCTCCTCCCTCTTTTTTTTTTTTTTTACTTCTATGTGTTGTTGATGTGTTGTTTTGTTATTGGTTTTTTTTTTTTTTTTTCCCTCTCTTTTCTAGGGCTGATGGCCAGACCTAGTCTTAGTTATTTCATAACTTTTTTCTGGTCCTTCCACCTTTATGTTCATGTATAATTCCAACTAACTCGATTATTATCAGCTCATATTTGTTTTTTTTATTCACTTGATCTATTCACATTATATTGTCATCTTTTAATGTTCACTGAACTGATGAATAAAATTGAATGAATGAATGATAACTAAGGCTATCTAGTAACCCTGGCCCTATTTGATTGTGTATGAGCACGTGGCGATAACATCGCTTCTCTTCTCTCGACTAGTGCTCAGTGATAACGAGGCAGGGGTTGTAACCAATCCCACCCTGCTCCCGGGAAACCGCCATTTTATGTCCCCATCCGAAAGGACTTACAGTGAACTCCAGGACCCGAACATTTCCTGAACCTGGAGAAGCATAGTTCAGTTCAACGTGACTGCTCACGGCCGACGACCGAGACTTAATGCAAATATCCCGTAAACCAATCCCAGTAACGCCCAGAAATTCACTGTCTCCACGCGAACCCATGAAAGTGAAGACCAGGATACCTTGCCCCACGGCAACTGCAATTGCCGCCACCAAGGGAAATCGTCCGGAGTGACCGCTGGAATTCGAACCCGAATATTTTGGGTGTAACGTTCATCACTGAAACCACTCCAACTATTCTTCCGCTAAGTCAGAGATCCACAAATATCTTTGTAGCTCAACCAGCAAGCCCAGTATTTGTAGAAAATCTGCACAGGGAACTATCAAGCTAGTCTGGGATATCAAGGGGCAGAGTGAGAAGTACGCAGTTGACACCCAGGGGGCAGGGTAGGCCTACTATCTTCCTGGAATGTAGAATGTAATAAATCATGGATGGTGACAACAAACCTAGATACCCACTGTAAAGAAGTAAGGTCCAGGGAGTAAATACACGTAAGTAGAGCACTACATATCCCCATTTTCCACACTGCTTCGACTGAACTCCCTAGGCGTTACCTGTGTCAGTTGAACAATCACAGTTAAATTTGTTGAAACGTGTCAAAATAGCTATATAGAGCCTGTAGCCCAGCTATGAACTGGCAGTGGACTCCTTGCTAATTTTCTGAGTTGTCTGATATTCCAAGCCTAGATATCAGCATGATAGCCAGTACCAACCACAAGTGACCCAAAAGAGTCTGAGGAGGGTGATTTTCCTCCTGAAAGTGCACACACAATAGGGAAGTATTCCGGCTCTAGGTCAGGGGTAGACAGGGTTCACTAAGCAGGGCCCAGGGCTATTTTCCCCCTAAAAAACATCAATAACCCAGTTCCTAATGAATTGTATAACCATGGGCTCTTTCTGAGCGAAAATAGCCCCTGGTTTCTTCAGCTCGGAATCAAACTAGGTAGGCCTAACTAATACATGCAGCAAGCACTATTGCAATGTTTAGTTGGCAGACTGACACTTCAGTGTATGTAGTAATGCTACTGTGAGCTGGGTTTTATAGCCTCTGTGGTTGATTTTCTCATTTGAAGCTCTGGTCCGCCTCAGTGCCATAGTCGAGAAGTGATCAAGCCCCTGGTCCTGCCAGATAACCCCTATTCCCATTCCAGATTCCACCAACCAGGGGCTCTTTCTTCTGAAAAGTAGCCCCTGACTCTGATCCCTTATTTCGAATCCCTGGGGGTAGATGGATAGCATGAGGGCCTTTCGATAAATTTTATAGGGGAAGGGTGGGGAGAAGAAGACAATGGACAATGCCTAAAGAACAGGCAAGTTTCATAATAATAGACCAGAGCACGGATGGTGATGTAGCTCAAACTGCACACCACAAACATGGAATCATGGCCTATTGTGCCCCTGTAATGACCTCTCACCTCGATCTTCATTAAGGTCAAAGATGTCTTAACAGTCAATAGACATTGTTACTCAGTTTGGTCAACATCCATCATAGAATGGCTGTTTTTTGATTGTGTAATGCTTTTTTCTTTTAGATCTAATGTTACTAACTGTTTTACCCCTGAGTGCATTATATGTGGATGTATCCCAAATCTTCAAACAAGCTGGGAAGAGCAAAAAAGAAAATTAGGACACAGTTTTAAGATAATCTAATGTACTTTTAAGGAGAAGATACTTTCTCAAATTTCACACATAATGGCCTATATAGTGCCTCTTTAATGACCTATCACCTTGACTGCCACAATGTCAAACATGTCTCATGGGCCAATAAAAATTGTGGTCCAAGTTGATCAACATCCATCAAAGAATGACCATTTGGGGGCCAAAAGGCAATTATATCCATCAAAGACGAATTGTGTTTGGGGGTCCGTATGCTTCTTCTCACAGATGTTACTGTTTTAACTCCAACAGCACTATATGAGGTTGCAGCCAAAATCTGTGAGCAAGCTGATAGGAGCACAATCCAAGGGACATTATGACACAGTTTCAAGGAAATCTCATGTACTTTGTAAAAGGGGATCTTTGAAAATGTTACACATTAGGGGACATTAAAACATCCTTTGAAAAGCTCTTCTTGAAATGTAATGATAACATTTTGTGTTTGCTGGGGAGAAGCAATCTAGTGCAATCATGTCATATTTTCTGTGTCTAAATAAGTTCAGGCCATTCCCCCCATTGTTGTAACAAGTCATGATTGAGTCACTATTTTTCAGATATGTAATGACTCAAGCAACCTTGTGGCGATTTTCCCCATTAAAACAGTATAGTGACTCAAGTCAGTGACTCGACTCAAGTCACATAAATCTCAGTGAGTCAATGACTCGAGTCATAAAGTCTAGTGACTCGTTAAAAACACTGCTCCCCCCCCCCCTTCCCCTGGCCTCTGACAGCGACCTTCATCGTAGCATGTTGCTTCAAGTACCTTTCGGAACTTGTGATAGTATAAAACTGCGTATAGATGCATACATCAGTTACGTATTACATCAGTGTGGAAAGTGTCCACCCTTTAAAAGCTGGTTCTGGATGGATTTCACCGACGTGACGGCCTGAGAAATCTTGAAATCCTTGTTGAATTCATCATTTTGAAAGGTCGATCGAGTATAATATATAGTGAGTAAATCATAAAGTCGGTCCAGTATCATGGTCAAGTCATTGCCATACATAATGCATTATAAACCAAGAGAAGTCACGTGACCGTTAGGTGACTGATGCATGGTCGTGCCAGTATACTTGCACACACCCTACTTTAGCCATTGAGTGCATTTCCTCAGTACGTTGCCATTTGGAATCTATATGAATTCTCTTAGGTGTCCGGGACTACAGGGGACCAGCTAATAGTATTATGATAGGCTAAGTATTATGATAGGCTAATGTATTGTAATTGTTAACAGCTAGCGAACTACGTTGTGTAGGATTCGTTGCTTGGTGCTTGCTGACTGTGTCACTGTCAGTGTGTGTGTGAAATGAACTTACACAGTGTAGGCTAGCGTACAGATTCTCAAAACGCCAGTTAATACTTGACTTGATACACCAATTTTGACTAGTAAGCCTGAGGTAGGTACTTTGATGAGCAGCCAAGACAACCTGACCACAACCGATTGTTGACCCGGCACGTCCACTGGACTGAAGACTCGGTGATGTGAGAAACGTTGACACTCGCTCAAGTACCCACGATCTCAATCAACGCAGCAAAACGTAGCTGCTAGCGATAAGCTAGCCCGGCGGGGAGATCGAAACCCGTCAACATTCAAGTTATCCAGTGTTGCCGCTCCATGTACATTCTTTTGGAATTGGCGACTAGGTGTACACTTTCTTTATTCGAAAACCAGGCTTCTTCCATACATATATGTAGCATACGCCCAACAAACAAGATTCGAAAAAACTTCTATGCGTATATGTTATAATATTCTATCTCAATTATACAATTTCGATTTCATAAAACTGTGCAAACTACACACGCAGCTAAATACAACTGCGGATGGCAACACTGGTTACTTTGAGCAGGATAATGGGGACTTCCCTCAATTATAACACCACGTTATGGGATTTCTGGAAGAAGGCAAAATGATGTAGTCACGCGTTGTATGTATGTGTGTGGCGAGGAGGGGGGGGGGGGGGGTGACGATGGCTTGTATACACAATTTTAAGTGGAAGACGCAAAGTCAGACTGTACTTATATTTGATTGATGGATTGAGTAGATAATCCCTATTGTTTTGGGAGAGGTCAAAGGTCATTTGGGATCAGCAGAGGCAAAAAAGAAAAAAGTGAATTTCTTTAAGCAACCTATTCCTGACCGCTACAGACCCCCAGATGCAGGAAACGGCACTTCCTGGGCCAGATGGCAGTGAGCAACATCCCTAAAATTGGCAATAAATTCCCGAATTTTATTTCAAGAAACATTCTTGAGGGAACGATCATGTTTATTCCGTACGATTTGGGCCACCGTCGGTTGTTGACGCGTAGGGTACAAGGAATTTTAGTTTTACAGACCCCCAGATTGCAGGATTGGAAGGAGCCTGTTCGATGTTTCTTCCTTACAATTTGGGCCAGCATCAGTGGCTGACGCGTAGGGTACAAGGAAATTTTGAGCCTTACGAATCCCCAAGTTGCCGGAAACGGTACTTCCTGGGCCTTATGGCCAGTAAGCAACATCCCAAAAATTTCCAATAAATTTCTGAAATGTACATCTCAAGAAACGCTCTTGAAGTACCTGATCTATGCTGATTCATTACAATTCGCGGCGACCAGCAGGTTGACGCGTTGCGTACAAGAAAATAGCTTACAGACCAACCCCCCCCCATTCAGATTGCAGGGGCGGCCTTCCCGTTGACTTATGGCAGAGTAAGCAATCACGGAAATTGACAATAAGTTTCCGAGAGCTGATCGATGTTAATCCGTACATTTCTTCATCGTGGTCTCCATTCTTACCATAGCCATGTTTTAGAGATCTTCCATCGAGGACCCTTCCATTGGGTTGGAGGCTGCGGCCCGCAGATTGAAAATTCGCTTGAACATCACTGTCATGGAAAATGTGTGCATTTTTCGGGCATTTGAATAAAAGGATTTGAGCCAGTCAGCAGACAATTTGGTCATTTTTCAGACTTGTTTCCGTTCAAATCGTTCGTCCAAATTTCTCCGTCGCAGAATTTTCTCTCCGCTTCGCGCCTGTGTAGTGCCATACTGCCATACGTCAATCACGTAACTTCCATACTGTGTGCACGATCCCCTGTGCGCTGTTGTTTTTCGTTACATAAAGTTTTCATCTTTTATTTAAAAAAAAACAGCACGTCAGGCTGCAAAGCCAGTCGAACAATAAGGGCAGGAAGTAACAAAAACTTTTGGTGCAGTGTTAAAGAAAATGGCAGTTGGATTCCAGCATTGTTGTAGTGGGGAGAGAGGGGGTGCAACATTCATGTCCCAAACCAAATTCCTCCTTTTGGCCTACCCAATGTCTCCACACTTGAAGATGACACGTATGGAGAAAAATCATATTTGCCAGAATTGACAAAGTTATTGTATAAATGGGCCTCTTGTATTATACATGTAGCGGAAAAAAAAGGATACAGCGCGCGCAGCGCGATTTTTTTTGTGCCTTTCGGCCTTTACATAACATTTAAGCAATATAATAAGAAAATGAGTTTAGACTTTTTTGTTATGGCTGTACTGTACTTTTGATTGTAGGACTTTTTCTCACCATCCGGCACAATGGGGGACATTTGAAATTAATTCCCCCCCCCCACTAAAAATATTGGGTGGACTGTCCCCCGTTTCCCCCCCCCCCCCCCCCCCCCCCCCCCCGTGATCGCCGCCATGGATTTTGCAATTGTACCAGGGATTTAGACCAAATCTCCAAATGGTCTTCCGGTTGGCAAAGTTTTATTAACGCCGAAAAGGGCTTTCGGTTCTCACTAACTGCAACGCTTCCTTTTGTTTGAATGGTCAAAATATTCAAGCGGTAAATTTGGAAAAAATCATAGTGTGATTTTCTATTCTACTTTTAAACCTTCCAAACACTGAGTGATGTTCGGAAGTGCTAAAAAAGGTAATTTATTTTTCAGTCCTTCTTTCCATCACGAATCTACCCATAGTGTAGTAATCTATTGCATCGACTGATATAAAAACTACAATTGAAAAGAAATATGGTCGAACAATAGCATTAGGGCAAAATTAGTAATTTTGTTGAATATGTCCCGGTGCGAAAAAAAAATATTTGTTTCGGGGCCTGACCGGCATTTTTTTTAATTTCGCGGACTGATCAATATTTTCTCCAGTTCAAAATAGAAATGATTTGAGTGCTGTTAGTTTGCCGGACGGAAGTTCTTCTTGAAGATGAGGCAGGGAACGATGCAATCAATTATGTTCAATATCATTGATGCTCATTTCAGTTCTCGAATATTTCGAAGGCTGAATGGAACTTTAAACGTAATTCTCTTTTTTTAAGAGATATTGTTGTGAGGTTGTTGGTAAGACCTCACATGGAGTGTTCCGTGAATATGTGGAATTCCTCTTTTCGAAAGATAAGTTGTCATTGGTCAGAACAGTCAAAGGAGCTCTACCAGCTCAATTAAGTATCTGCAAGATTTGCCGTGTCAAGAAAGATAAAAGCGTCTCGGTTTACTCAACTGGAGCTGAGGCGAATTCGAGGTGATTTGATTCAGGTTTCCGAAATCGACCATACTTTCGATAGCCTTTCCTTCAACTACTCCTTTGAATTTTTCTAATGTTACCACTGAGTGGGGGACCGACTGATGCTTTCGTAAACGTTGCAGGTTTGATATTCGGAAGAATTTTTCTTTCAATGAGTGAATCAATGGGTGGAACAGCCTTCCTGAAGACGGTGTTTTGGTCTAAGAGTGTTAATGCCTTCAAGACAAGTCTTTATTTGTTCTTCTGGAAATGTGCGTTCCTTCCAGTTCTGTTTCACTACTTTTGGGTTATAGCGGTTTCAGGGTCAGTCATGAGGATTCTTCCTTCCTGACCCTTACTAAACTAAACCAATTATTTTATTTTATTATATATTATTATTATTATTATATTATTATTATGTATTATTATTATTATTATTATTATTATATTATTATTATATTATTATTATTATTATTATTATACTATATTATATTATTATTATTATGTTTTTCTTTTTTTTAGTGTTTTAGTGTTTTTAGTTTTTTCTTTTTTTTATTAGTATTATTATTATATTATTATTATTATTATTATTAATTATATTATTATTATTAATTATTATTATTATTATTATCATTATTATTATTATTATTATTCTTTATTTCTCAGCAACTATTACAATGTTGGGATGTATGTACATATTACAAACGCGGCCTCGGAAGCCACACGGATTCCTGAGAGGTCCATAACTCGTCTCATTATTGGGCGGTTCCAGGATTGCTTGTTTTTGGGTAGTTGCCTGGTGTTCAGGCTTCCAGGTATCTTCTGAAGGTGTCCTCAAAGTTCGGGTTCCATGCCCCCCAGCGCCCATCTACCACTGGAATTACTTAAGCGCTGACATCCCATAGTCGCAGTATCTCCAGTCTCAGGTCTTGATATTTTCTCGACTCTTGTCTTTTCTCTCTGCTTTGCTGTTGTGATCTGGTCTGTATTGGCGACTCTATGATCTTGGCTGTCCCCTGCTTGATCCCGGACACGAGATCTGTCTTCTCGCTGTGATTGACCTGTCCGTTTCGCACTCGAAGTTTCGTACATGATCTTGACTTCAAATTCATCCTTATTATTATTCTTCTTATTATATTATTAGTATTATTATAATTATTATTATTAGGATTAATTAATTGATTGATTATTATTATTATTAGTAATTATTATTATTATTATTCTATTATTAATTAATTACTATTATTTATTATTATTATATGAGGAGTCTCTTCCGACCCTTACTAACTGAACTAAACTCTATTGTTGATTATCATTATTATTGTCGCTGTTGTTGGTTTTATCATTAAGATTCCTTGATGAGACTTAATGAATCTTTCAGCAGCGAATAGATCATTGGCGCCACCAACGTTTTAAACCAGATGCATGCGTCCAATATATTCTAATCCCGTGTTCCATTTTTTTAGTCCTTTAATAATAGTCCCTCTCAACGACCCTTCTTCCTGAAAAGGCGAACGTCATCCCTGAACTGTAACTGCATGCTCGTTATTGTCCTATTTAAAATTCTGCGGTTTGTGTTCACTAAGGCGGAGTTATTACCGGACGCTGGTGTTTCATTTATTATTCAGAAATAGGTCATAGTCCTAACACCGGTAATGTAGTCAGACTATTATCACCAGTTTGGCAAAAGTCAGAATCATAGTTGCTCCCATTAGCGAGTGAGAGTAATTTGGCGTTAGCCTTTTGCAGCATTTTATCAGCCTAGATCTAGTTTAAATATTTCAGTTCATCCGGTTGTTTCAGGAAATCTTGGCATAACGAGTTTCCCTTCTGTTGTCAATTGTGGTGCGTTCACACTAGGAGGAAAATCATGGGTGGATGTTTATCGAGAGGGAAGCAAACGGAGGAAGGACCGGAAGAAAAGATTCTTTCTGGTCCGGATAATGGTCCCGGACATGTAGAAGAGTGGACCACTGTGTTACAGCTATAGTGGGAAGTGGTAAAGCAGAAATATTGGTGTAAAAGATCGCAGATTACATCTCCAGCCATCACAGAATACCAAAGAAAACCCCGTTCAATCACCTGCGAAAAGACTGCATCAACCGAAAATGCTTGATGGAACAAAGTCGAAGGGTACTGCTCAAACCGTCTAAAAACGACAGAAAACTGATTAACGGCTAAAGATGGGGTAAATCGGTAGCCAACAACGGAGCGGGCGGAGAAGCGCCCCTTCAGTCGCCATGGAAGGTGAGGTTACCTAAAGGCGAGGGGCACCATCCTCCGAACCCCAATGCGATATGGTAACAACCAAATGAAGTAAAATCGACAGTCACCGCTGTCCTTATGGGGAGACACCCCTCAAAACGTCATAGAAAGTGGATAACGGGGTACCTGAGAATCAGCTGATGCTGTCCCTGAAATACCGAAGAAATAACCGCCAACTCCCCAGAAATGGCGCGGCACAGAAGCAGAGACATTCTCAAACCGCCCCTAAAATTGGGGAGGAACCGGCGTAATCAACCCGAGGAAGGCGGCATGGTAGCGCAAGGAGCCTCCACTCCCAGTGAAGAGGAAGCGTCGGCCAACAACCAGACGACGTGGCGAAGCTGAAGTAGGAGAAGCCCCGTAGACATGGAGGAAAGCGGCAAAGATCGGGAGATAAGGCATTGGCGGAGAGTCTCCTTTGTTCCAAAGGGCGAAGAGGAACCATCTTTCTCCGCGCCAATCCATGGAGGACCGGGACCCTGGTATAACAGAAGAAGGAACGTCCGGACAAGCTGTTAGCGGGAGTCGACGCCAGCTATCTTGTCCCAGAAAGACGAAGATGCAACGGCAATAGAGGCAACACTGGTAATGGGACATACACCTGGTATCTGTCTGACGGCTGCATAAGTGCAGCTGAACCCGACGTCACGGGGACCTGGGATAGAATTACCTCAGCATCTCGAAATGGCGACATAAAATTGGAGGGAAATTATCCTGCAACCCCCGAAGAATCCTCCATCCCCATGCATTTTTGTTGGAGGAGGCTGAAGGCTCTATGGTCAACGAACTGGCGAAGAACCGGAATCGCGTGATAATGATGGAATCGCAACGGAATAACCAGCCTCTGGTCCGGCAACCGAATGAAATGGTTTCTAACTCGACGCCAAATAAACGGCAAGTTGTTTTTCAGCATATTAGATACTGACTTAACCCCATCCTTAGTTGGGGAACTTTCCGTAGAGTCCTTGTAAACATCTTTTTTTTTTATAGGTCCAACGGATATTCAACACCTTTATTTATGCCAAACTGAAGTCGTGCGATGTGGATTACCAGACGCATCAGACCGGCCCGAGTCAAACCACCCAGTGACTCACTTAAGGCATTACGATGGGTTACTCAGAGATAGAGTCTGTACGTATTCATTCCGATATCTCTACTGTTTGGAATCGATACAACTATACTTCATCCTTTTCATTTAAATTTTCCAGGTTTGATTCCGGTTATCCTAAGCTTTTTTTGATTAGCGAGGATTATATGTTCTTTCCTCCCCAGTGGAATTATCGATTACATCCTCGCTGGAAAAGATTCAGATACCGCCCCTCGTACCGCGAGTATGTTTGTGAATACTAACCATACGCAGCAGCTCGCATATTCTCGGGTCCGGGAACGATTTAATGTTTGAATCTAACTACAGTATTCTCACTTTCTCACATAGTCCCTCCCTCCCCTTTCTAAAAAGTGAGCGTAGCTGAATAGGTTCGAAGACCAATAAACACCCTTCTCCTATCTCTCCGCTGCAACTTGGCAACCAGTGACTGTAATATTCCTTCATCGTTTCACTTACTACTTATTTGGTTTTCACTTCAACTAAATTACAGTGAACATAATTTTTCGACTCCGCAAAGCGTAGAAGTGAAAGGAAGTGTACCAAGAAACCCTTGTGGGTTTATCTGAGTATGCACTCCCCAAAGAAAATATATTGAATATAGTAAACACTACAGTGACAATAACAGGAAACTAAACACTAAAACTAACACTAACAGTAAAATAGAAGCTGCGTGAAACCCCACCCCACCCATATACTAACCCCCACCCAATACTAACCCCCCCCCCCCTCCCAAAGATAGGAAAAATATCTCCCAGGATACCCCTAATACCGAACATATTTTTAATAAGCTGAATACACTGTTCAGTCTAATATAATTGAGTAACTTTTTCAAATGTTAGTAAGCTTTCCTGAATGATACTACAGTACCTTAATTCACTTGGTACTTTGTTTACAGATTTGAATTTATCTATATCGGAGGCTACATTTATAGCATTAACTCCCTAGTATTATGTGTGTTGTGTGGTTCACTGCAAACATTTTCAAACTTCAGAAGGCAATAGCCTGTTCTCGAACGATATGTAAACATGGGCAACATTGGGCGCTGTTTTGGGGGCGTAACAATGTCATTCGACTTCGAAATATTCAGTTCGGCAAAAATAGGTGACATACACTACGTTTTCTGTAGACCTTAAGTTTATTCAAGTAGACTTAGCTAGTTCTCGACCAAATTGTTGAGCAATATATTAAGTAGGGATACAATAAGCTCAGGTAAATGGTTCTCAACATTTTTGCGGTAATATATTTCATTTAGACATATGCCGATCCCCTTGTTTTAGAAATATAAGAGAGTGATCATTCCAAGTAAGATAAAGAATTTAATTAAAATTATTATATAGGATATAGTGTATATATTGACAATAACTAGTAGTCTATTACTAACATTGTAATTAGTAGGGAGTTATACTGAGAATATTTTTTACTCGTAACGAGTTACTGATGAACTTTCAAGGAATGTATTGGTAATTTATTCGAAACTTATTTAGGTTAAAAAAAGGTCCAAAACTATTGAAATTATTGTTGCAGGCAGATATAGATCTATATGTAAGGAGTTTGAGTGGTCAGTATCATGAAAACGTCTTTGCAAGAAAAACGCATGAGTATTAGTACATCACCCGTTACCACACTCATGGTGTAAAATTACTCAACAATTTTGTGTAATGAGGTCACACAATAATTGTGATTTTACACTACGTTGCGGATTTTATTTATTTATTTGCAGGGAACAACAAAGACAACACGTCATTGTTATTGTCCAGGTTTTATTTTAAATTCCTGCATTGACATTAACGGGAAGTTATTCTTCTCCCTGCTCCCTCGACCCTTTGTTCATCGCCTTGAGACTGAGTAATTGACTTGCCATTTTATTTACGACAGTTCCGTTTCTGCCTCGGTCGCGCGATTGGAACGAAAGGATGGATACAGACAACAAGTAGCATGCATGCGGTGGCAAAACGATCAGCATTTGGACAAATGAGCTGAACGATAATTGCTGTGTCAATTATTCGGCAAGCCTGAGGGCGGATATAGAGTCCGAGATACGTATTCCTTTTCTGTATCTTCATTTTGCGCTTATTTCACCAGAAAAGATCTAATGGGGCAGGTAGAATAGCTCTCGGAAAAATCGATCCCGATAGATACTCTACCGTGAAAAATAAATCTAAATGACGGAAAAACATTCTTCAGTGATGAAAAAACAATAGATACGGATAAGACCGGGGATTAAGATAAAACAAAACCCATGTTTACCAGCAGGCTGTACCCATACCACAGCCATTCGAGAGCTCTATATCGGATTTGGGATTTTGGTCTTCAATCGTCGGTGGAGACTTGTAAGACTATATATTGCATTGGTAAAGGCGTATTACGTCCTGAAGACCAATCACCATCGAACATATCACTTCGAAGGAGGTGCTACTTGGGAACTTGTGGGAGAGGACTGAAAGAAAAATTATGTGCTATGACTCGTTCTTGAGAATAATCACAAGTGAAGGGTTGTGCAGGAGAACATGAGGATGCAATGATATCTAGTTACTGATGTAATCTAAGGGAACATAGCAGTTAAAATGAACATTTCTCATATGCGGATTCTTCAAACGATACATATTTAACTAACACATTATCCAGTTCTCATATCCGCCGGCTAGATTCTTTCCCTTCGTTCACCCGCCATTATCTCAGGCTCTCGCTATTTGTTAAGTATTCCTGTGACGTCGAAGTTTACTGACGGTGTGTTTGTGCTCTTTCCACCTTTGCTAGTTTAGAAGAAATCTGTATGACAATCGGGTATCGTCAATTGTGTTGATCGGTCTCAGGCTCAAAAGCAGGTGTATTTTCCGGCGAGGAGGCCCTTCTATAATAGTCTATTAAACTTATTAAATCAATACCGGTATATGACGGCCAGTACCATAGTTGTTCATTAATATTATTATAATGAATTCGTTTCAATAGAGTACACTTGTTGACTTTCACATATTACGAAGCACAGTTGTGAATTGAACCAATGTTATTAGTCCTTTTTTTTTTCATTTCGTTCGCCTGGAGGATTACCAGGGGGGGAATAATGTCTGATATATGTATGTATATAGGGTAAATCGCAGGAAGCAAAGGAAACAAATGGAAAACATGTCTGACATTTTAAATAATCCAACCCCAAATATCACTGTTCAGGTCGAATAACGGGGAACTGCACATTTAATGTCTCTGCGAGAAATAAAATATTACACCATATGGTATGCCAGGTATACGAGAGGAATAAAAATTGTGTAGGGTCCATATACAATATTTATGGGCCTATATTAGGCTATGCACAAGAACTCGTATTTTGTAAATATCAGATGCGTTACTCGATATGAGAATATGTTCTAAGCAATTGGAACCTTAGCCGTCCTCCCGCTCATGAGACATCGTACTTTGCGGTTCAAACACACATTACAATGATGGATTCTCTATTCAATTGACTAGGCCGTTTTAGATATATTCCTTTCCGGCAGTCATCAAAGACGATTGTCATATCACTATAAGCTGCCATAGCTTCCGATTCCATGAAGAAATATACAGTACTTTATGGACCTTGGCCAGTACACCCAATTGCTGACAACGAGTGTGGGCGGGTGGTTCAGTATTTAATTAAAATCTCAATCATCAGATTCGTTCAAGGAGAAAGAGAAAGCGCATTATCAATGAAGCGTGATTATTCGGCTAGAAAGTCCATTATTAGATTTTGTTCATCTACTGCTCGCCAGTCGGTTTGCCGCTTGTGGCGATTTCCATCATTTATGATAATATCAGCTGTGGCCATAGTGGTATTGAACATTTGTTGCACCATTATAGTAGTGTTATTGGTGTGATGTAATATAGATGGAAATATGAATCATGTACTAATTATTTGTAATTCATTTATTCATATTCATTGATAGGGTGAAATAGGGTGCTCAACAGATATAAGGATAGAGATAATCTACCACCCGAGGCTCGAAATATACCGATACAACATAGTTTTGAAATGACCTATAAGAATCCATTTGTGAGTTTTAATGTTTTTGAATGAATACTACCATTGAATCTGATATTCACTTAATAATTTGTCGTGCCTCACTTTATGGCCATAGATCTTCCAGTTATATAGGCCTACATTTCCAAAACTCATTATCAAACTGTTGCTTAACTCGAGCTCACCCGAAGGCTTTCAAGCTGCGTGCACTGAATGGTTTCTCATACACCATGCTTATATGGACCAGTATCAGTACAATATGTTGTTGTGTCCAGCTTCGTGTGGCCGCATGCCCGGACTTGGTCTTCCAGCTTTCACCAGTGCGTCAATGGATGGTGGGGGGGGGGGGGGCAGGGTGAACGTGGCCACCCCCTCAGATAATCCTGTGCCCTACGTGATCCCCCGTGTGCTCCCTTCCCCTAAATGAGATTTGGGATTTTTTCGTAACTTTACTGTAGTCGTATTCGACTACCAGTTTGATATAGATCTTTTTTTTTCTTTTTCTTTAATGACAAGAGAGACAGTAATTGTGCCAAACTTGTCTCCATAGGCGGTCGATTTCTTTGAAGATTGGGGGGGGGGGGGGATTATGGACGTGTAGACTATCTTAAGCGGAGCGCCACCATTGGTTGGCGCGGTTCGACACGGACATTTTGGCATATAAGAACGCCCTCAGATGCGGAGAGGGCACTTGTTGTCTAAACGTCTGTCGTGGATGAAGGGTTTTTTGTGTACTCCACCATTGGCTTACAAAACTTAAACCGAATCTCAAATGGTGACCTTCCCTTCCTCGGGGTCGTTTGTAGCCTCATTAGGGGCAGTGTTGACACTTTCTGATGAGCCTTTCCGTTAAAATAATTTAGGGAAAAACAGCCTCTCGTCAACGCGTCAAACCCACCCGATGACCCGACATGTAAGTCCGACAACCGTTGCTATGTGCACAACTATTGACGGGAACAAAAATTAGCGGACAGCCACGGGAGCAGATAATCTAATGAAAGAAATGGCTGGATCGGTAAGTATCATCAGTGAAATTTACCCCCCCCCATCGCTGGGCACTGTCGTCTGTGGAGGTCAACACGGGCAGCCGTTCAATAGTATCAGCAATGTGCACAGGTTGACCTTATCCTCTCTGGGAAATGTCCGCCCTCTCACAGGACTTGAACACACGGGGATATTAGATTAAAAAAAATCACAGGAGAAAGACAATGAAGCAGGAAAGCGCGAGTGATCTTTGAAATATATTCAGCTGTAAACCGGGAAATGAACCCACATGGATCATTTGGAGAGGATGGATTAAACATATAAACACTTTCATGTCGCCTGAAAAAGAGATAAATTGAAAGCAGGACACTTTAGCCGTTACCCCCTAGATCTAAATATCGGTGGAATGTTGAGGTGGAATTGGAATGGAAGAAATTACCAGGTCAGAGAGTAACAGTTGCCTAACGCCTGATGCCATTTTTCTAGAATGATGTTTATTATGGGAACTGAGACGCCGTTGGCTTCCAGTCCTATGTCCCAAGGCGGCGATCGATTTGTGTTGGCGGTTGGGGGGGACGGAACAATAGGACTACCATATAACGGAGCGCCACCACAGGTTGCGCGTAGCGTACAAGAAAATTTGCGTTTGCCAGGACACCTAGATGGCAGGAACGGCAGTTCCCATGCCTCAGGGACAGTCAGCAGCATTCCTAACCTTGATACAATTTTTTTCATTTCAGGGAAGGTTCTCCAAAACTTATCGCAATAGGGAACAATTCAGGTTTTGGGTTGGGTTTGGGTGCTGTGCATCTGAAATACGATTTGCAAGTGAGGTTTCAGTCATGTAAGGGAATCAATCGAAATGGACAATGCCACCACTACTACGTTCGCGCGAAGCGCGAGATTTTTGCAGGATCCAATTTGACCAACGATCGACTTGAACTGACCACTCTCTGAACCTATCACTTACGACTGGGCAAAGCCGGGTTTTTCACTTTCTCAAAGATTACGACCCCGTTTTTATCTTCTTGCGACCAAGGCGCATGGGAGGGGAACATTTCTACTGGAGCCAGACTTGTGTCAAATGAGTATAACACAGATTAAAACCGCAACTGCGCGCGAAGCAGCGCGCGGAAAATTTTACAACTTTTGGGCATTCATGTAAAAGCAGGCCAATTTTGGATAAACTTGTCTGCACCCAAAAATTTCATCAGTCTTTGCACGAAATTGTGGAGTTTCCTGGCCGAATCTTCGTTGACTATTTTATGGGGTTTCCACCCGCACGTGTGCCTGCCCCCTTGATGTGCACCGACCGACACGCAACAAACTTTCAAAAAAGGGGTCGCACCATAAATTGATGGCCGAATACTAATTTTGAATTTGCAGATAGACCATTTGTGCCCAAAACAAATCAGAGGTCCCGCCAGGGGAGGGGGGGAGACTTAGCCTAATCGCCCAAAACATTCTTCCCTTCAAAGACAACAGAGTTTACACTTTTGGGCATTCCATCAAACATTTCAGGCCAATATTTGGACTTCACTTTGGGACAGCTTTTTTCACTTGAAGTTTGAATCATGTCTTTCTGACAAACCGTAATTTTGTGCGTTCCCTGGTTGCATTGCCGATGCCGCACCGTGTGCCCCAATAGTGATAGTATGTGCACAGCGTAGTGCATCAACTTCACAAGTGGTTTCGCACCATAAATAATAAAAAATCAAAGATCCCACCAGGTGGTAGAGCTACCCCCGTCGTCTCAACCCCTTTTTTTTCACAACCATTTTTTTTTTTTCTTTTTTTTCTTGTTTTTTTCTTTTTCTTTTCAAGTTTTCTCTTTTTTTTCTTCAGAGCGAGTTGTTTGACAAACGTCAAGGAAGGAGAGAAGACACACCTTAGGAGGGTGAGCTAGGCTTATGTAAACGATAGGGATTGGAGAGCACCCTTCTTTCTTCATGATAAATGAGAACAACCAGAGTAAATTTCAGGCATTTTTGTTTAAGGAACATCTATAATCTGCAGAAGGACATCATAGTCTGAACACTACCGACACATGAAATATCCGCGCGCGCGCGCAAACTTCGAAAAAAGTGGAGCAGCAGAATGCCCTCAACTCGATCATTTAGGTCATCATGCATTTGTTTTTAAATGGTTGTGATGGATTATGTCGGGATACAGTGTCAGCGCGCGAAAGAATAGCAGTCGGGCTCAAATATTGGGGGGGGGGACAAAATGCATTGCGTCCCCCACCCAAATATTGGGGGGACCACCGTCCCCCCCCGTGTCCCCCCCATGATCGCGCGCCCTGCCTATGTCGGTGGGATCAGGGGCTTCGTTCGTTTGAAAGTGTGTGGGGGGGGGGACACATCGAATGTAAATGACCCATCCATGGGAGCGCCACCATCGGTTGGCGCGATCGTACAATGAAAATTTCAGATTGTCATAACACCAGATGCCGGAACGGCACTTGCCGGTCAAATAGCACCCACCTACATGTGTGATTGAGAGGTGAAAGACAGGCAAAATAGTTGTCATTGTGCATAAGGATGATACCGAATATCAAACATGGTATTTTTATTACCTTCTCTACTAGGGCTTGTTGCGTGGATTTTCAGGGTCAACCGACTGTTCCTGGTGGATTCGGAGGGGAAAGCCAAATGCGTACGGGACCATTCCAATTTGGGAGCAGACCAATTGGTGCCCGAATTTTAGTCAGTAAGTCAGTGGAAAGTACCAGCACGCGCGAATGTTCTTTTTGCATGTTTTCCGGGCATTTGATCGAAAAAAGTTGCAGAAAAAATTCATGCATTCTTGTCAGTCTTGCCCGAATGTTCATCTTAGATGTTTTTTTTTGGGGGGGGGGGGGGGGGGAAATATCTGCCCCAAGGCTTTTGAAATTATCGATGGAACAAAAAATGATCTGAAACATTACTCGCCATATTTACAAACGCCTGGAAAGATAAACCCCATTGCGCGCGAAACATTGAAAATGTATGCACTTTTGGCTATCCGTTAAAATTCTAGAACTCGGTTGGGACATGGGTAGGTAATACTTTTGACTCGGCCCTAGTCGGGTCCGCCAGATCTTCACTGAGGTCCGTAACTGGAATTAGTGGACTAAGGACAATTCAACGCGATTATTGTTAGTTAGACAAAAAATCGATCCGGTAAGTGATACAAAATCCCGAGAAAGTGGGGGAGTGACAAACGATTATGATATCCCCTCCCCACTTTTGAAAAGTGGGGGGGGGCATCACATGTTGACACCCATGGTGAGGAGGATAATAGTCGGCTCACGCGGCTTCAGCGTGTCGCCAACCATGTTATTTTCAATAGAAGGCTTACCGGATATGGGAGCAGTTCCATGGATGACAAGGTCATGAGGTCAAATTTGCAACCAATGTATCCGAAGACCGAAGTTCGTCAAGTGACACTAACAAAGCATTGCCGAGACGTCGACGGGGGGATAGACGAGTAGGTGGTATATAACAAACAAAACATATTCATCGTTTCCTCCAACCTGGGGCGACAAACACAGCCCCCCCCCCCCAGTGTTCTCTACCACATCGGTCGAGAAACGAAACCTATGTACTGACCCCCATTAGAAATTTCCAGCCCCTTGAACGGTGGGCAAGTGAACTGGCCATCGGCCGTTGCACGGACAATAGAAAGCATGCCCGCTTCTCCCCAAGGGAGCACTTTTGGACAGTTGGTTTTGACCTTGAAGTAGTGGTTTCAATTGTAGGGAAGGATTTTGTGAAGTGTGATAAAGCGAAACAGCGACGGTGGAAAGGCTAATACTTGACAAAATGAAAGGCGGGGAGAGGAGGGAGGAAATAGTAGGGGATACGTATATTTTTTCAGAAAAATTCACAGAAACGTAAAATACGGAGCATCGGCAAGCCAAAGAAAATATTTCAAGGATCCACTCTTCAAACTTAGAAAGGATTTCATATAACTTCGAGTACTGTCGTTTCAGTCTGAAAATTAACCGGATTGATCATTGAAAACGGTTATTTCAGTCCATCGTTGCAAAATGAAGTGATCAGAATGTTCGACAATGAAAAGATGAGAATGCGAATAATTCATCATTTCCACTTTTATAAAATAAATTCCAAGTCCGACAGTAGAAACCACAAGATTGTGGCACCTGTCGCTAAGAAGGGTCGTTAGCACTGGTTAGCTATTGTCACTCGTTTCAAGGTGCGGATTTCTGTGAATGCCTGCATCGGGTCGTCAAGTTATTTAACTCTTGGGGACACGCCTGAATGTTCGACGTAAAGTAGGAGACGTGTCCTAAGCCCTGGTAACGGCTAACGGCCCGTTAGTTTCCAGGCCATAGAGTTTTTAGGCCACCCTCTTCAGGGGAGGCGCCCAGGGTTTACAATAGGAGGGTGGGGGGGGAACTTGATATGAACTATCTAAGCGAGGCGCACACAGGTGGCGCGGAGCCTACCAGAATTTTTTCGGCCGTCTGAACTCCAGATGACAGAGGATCTCCTCTCTGGGGCCGTTTTTCAATCGCGCTTTTTTTTGTCCTGTCATTTTGTTATATGGGTATTTTGATTTAAAAATTTCCTCACTTATGATGGAGAGTAATGTTCCCGACGACCAGCCTCGACCGCATAGCAGTCAATAAATGATGCATATATACCCCCCCTCCATACCCCCCCCCCCCCCCCCAAAAAAAAAAAAAAATCGATCGTGAACGTAGGCCTTTCAAGTTACAGTGCCCTATGCGGCGAGGCGTAAGATTGTACTGAGAACTTGGTATGCAGTGTTTGACTAATAACCGCCGGATTAAATATGCAGACTGGGGTGGCCGGAAATCGTCACCCGCCGAATACCGATGAACGCCTCCCTCTGAAGTCGACAGCCCCAACTGTACCAGTAGATATATCGTGTCATACATCGGGTCCCAAATGAAAATTGTACGAGAAAACACAGACACTGCAAGCGCGAACGCGCGTAAAGTTGTTTTTTTTTTTCCTTACATAATGTTAAAACCTCACCCCACCAAAATCTTTTATTTTTTCCTCAATGATTTAAATGAATTTGCGGAACGTGCCGCGCCCCCACCTTTGAAGATTTGTTCGAATCCAGATAAAACTGCAGTGTGGGTAAAGTAGATTCCATGCGTGCATACTAATCGGAATGAAATGAAAATTGATGAGAAATACAACGACGCGCGCGCGAGCGCGCGAATTTTTAGGGTTTTTTGGATTTACCTAAGTGTTAAAACTATCACCACAACTTGTTTCATTTGGGGATTTGGTGAAATTTCCCCCCCGCCCCCCATCTACGATATTCGGCGAATCCGCTAACTTCCTGTCTTGGTTACACAATCGAATTGAAATGGCGTGGGCATATAATCGGGTGCAAATGAAAAATGCCGAAGAAAACACCCAACGCGCGCGAAGCGCTGCGGAAAATTTTGGTTTTTTTTTTGTCTTACATAAGTTGTTTGAAAACTATCACCGCCTCACCACCGGAAATTTTTTATTTTTTTTCACAAGGATTTTGATGGGGAAACGTGCCCCCCCCCTTCTTTTGAAGTTTGTTTCGGAATCCGACAACTGATTGTCGGACAAGTATATTCATGGCGTTCATATAATCGGATGAAATGAAAATTGATGTAGAAAACCAACGACCGCGGCCGGCGAAGCGCCCAGAATTTTTTTTATGTTTTTGAAATGTTAAAAAACTATCACCGCACACAACATGTTTTCATTTGGGGATTTTGGAGAACAGCCCCCCCCCCCCCCCCCATCTACGAGATTTGTTCGAATCCACGAATTCCATGTTTTGTACATTAAATTGACTGCTGCATTAATCGAATCAAATGAAATTGACGAAGAAAATACAGCCAGGCGCGCGTGACGCGCGAGAATTGTTTTATTTTTTTTATTTACCTATAACTAGGATTTGATGGGGGAAACGTGCCCCCATCTGCGAAGACTTGTTTGAATCCGCGAACTTGCTTTTTGGTACATTAGATCCATGCGTGGATATCATCGGATCAAATCAAAACCGACGCAGATAACACGGCCACCGCCGCGAAGAACGCGAAAAAATTGGGTTTTCATTTACACAAGAGGTAAATACTATCACCACAACGTTTTTGTTTTTTCCACTAGGATTTGATTAAGGGGAACGGCCCTCCTCCCATCTTCGATGATTTGTTCGAATCCGACTAATTTGATAGTCTAAGTAGTAACATATATAAGACACCCCAACACCACCTCACCCCCCCCCAACGAAAATAAGGGCGTTAAAACAAATCGTTACAAACGATTTTATTTTGGCCCACAACCCCCTAGGGGGGCAACCGCCCCCCCTTGCCCCCCTGTAACGCCGCCCCTGCCTCGCCTACTTTACTTGGAACATTCCGGCGTGTCCCCAATAGTTCAATTGTAGCAGTCATCGGGGAATATACTTGCCAAACATATTCTTACGTGTCTAGGATCGAGAGGCGAACTCCTTGAAGATGATAGTCGACCACCTGCCGGCTATTTTTCCGCGTTTGTTTCATGGTACGGACTACTGGCCGTGCGAGCGCGGTAACCATCAAAAAATATACTTCTATAGAAAAGTATTATAACTGCGTGGCGGAAGTCATGAACAGAGTGAGGTTGTCACAACAGGCAATGGTTGGATATTCTTTGGCTCCAGCTCGTAGATGGACAACTTTAGAAAGACATACATTCGTCAAAATTCATTGAAGTTGCTAGTGACTGTTTGGCTCAATATTGGGGGGGGGGGGATGCATACATGGGGCAGCCCCCTGACCAAATTTGGGAGGGGATACATCCCCCCATCCCCCCCGGGATCGACGCCTATGCTTGCCTCGGATGCACTGGCACTTTACAAATTCGTGCTTTCGCGCGTAGTACTCGTAGTGGCTCTTCGTCTCCCTACCTCCCCGCAAGCTCTATGGGAAACTTCCTTTCTGCCTCATTTGCCCCCTTACTTATACATATCTTTGAGGTGAAATGATACAAAACAACAGTCTGGTTTATCTGAAAACTCCAATCAACCTCTTTTGGAATACTAAGCCCTTGACCTCTGGACCTATACTTGGAGTTCCCTGCTCTCCCATGCGCATACATTATCTATCGTGGGAAGGTTACGCTAAAACGGGCTAAAAGTCCCCACGTTTTGTGCTGAATCCTGATTTTTTAGCCCTAATCAGCTATCTATCTATCTATCTAATCTATCTATCTGTCATGTGTCATCATTGCCTTTTTGCCTCCAAACCGTCATTTTTTGATGAAATATCCGTCCAAACCAGGACACATATTTATGAATTTCAAATTTGGAAAATTAAAAAATGTATCTCCTACGTTGATTTTACTATGTCCCCATTTCCCCCCCCCCCCGCCGCCTAAAAAAAATGAAAAGTCTGGTGACGCAAACTGGTTTCCACTAACCCCTACCCCCCCCCCCCCCACCTGCTGCCACCTTGGCGATGCCACTGGCTACTCTACACGGTCGGGAAGATAGATGTTGTTTGAAAGCTAGGGGTTCCGGTTGGGTTGGTCGGGGCAACATCTGTGGACACTTTGAGAGACCCCGTGGGCTGATAATACAACGACAACACAAACACTGTAAACCAGGAAGCTCGAAGACCCGGTGGTTCTTTGACTGATCGCCTTGATGCCAGTTTACCTCCAATGATTTATGGCCTGAGCCCCAAACGAAAGGGATTGGTGTAACTCGTCGTGGAATCCACGTGACAAGTTTGAACTTAACATTCATCCGGTGGCGGTAACAGTTATCGTGTCACCAACGGGAATTGCCCAAATTATTTTCAACTATTTTCCATGCCAATTCCCCCTAGCCTACACCAAAGAAACACGGTTCTTGTACTCCCCTTAAAAAAAGCTTTACAATCAACAAAACCAAACCGAATTTTCAACTTGATTAGCCAATGCATTTCGGCTTTATGTTCGTTCACAAGTTTTCTGGTGACACAACTACCAACCAATAGGGTTTCCTATACTTATTGAAATATAGGGCACATATCCATTGAGCCTAAAAGATGGATGTCCGTCTGCTAGCGTCCATCGAACAACGCGACGGCGATTTTTTGCATGACGTCACGACAAAATATCGTATGTGCATCACAACTCGGTATATCAGAATCACATACTTTCATTATTATTATTCAATTTTGTATTTTGGACGGGAAAAATGTGTGAAATATACCATTTGGTCTCAATTTATCTAAATTGCTGGGTGCAGTAATTTTTTATACAAGATTTCATTTAATTGCGACAATCCATCTATTTGAGTGGAGCCATATTTTGTATTCACATTCCAAATTGGCCCCAAATCCTTTTTCACAACTATCAATGACCCTGGTTTTATACACCAAACTTATATGGGGGTTTATACTTCACACCTTATGAAGTTTGAACTAATTTTTCAACTTGATCAGACAAGCATTCTGGACTTTCGTGCCAACAAAGGTTTTTCCGTATCAGGGATCTCAGATGACCTTTTACCTGAACCAAAACGTTGTACTCATTAGAAACGCAACACCAAGTACTTCTCTATCTAGGTGGGGTCGACGGGTCGTGGCACACGCCGGACGTCATGACTGCATAGATTCCTCTGACTGCCATAGATTCGAGAAAGTAAACAACTGCAGAAAAACCATGGTCTAATCATCACCAAGGATTGAAACACTTAGTCTCACCTGGAAGTTCAGAAAGAGACTTGGTGATCACTTGGCATACACTCGTGTATGTGTGTACGTGTGTGTCTGCGTGCGTGCATGGTGTGTATATGTGTGTAACTGAATCCACACTCCGTCAGCAGGATATCCCCAAAACGGTGGGGTCGATCCTGATAGTTTTTTTTTTTTTTTTAAATAGTATAGGGTTGGGACAGAAGATTAGGGGATTTGAACTGCGATTTAGATGCCCAGCATGAAATATGTTAAGAGTGGTAATTGTATTATAATTCCTGTGAAATTTTATGTTCGCCAGGTTTTCATGGAACTCAGTGAACACATTCTACCATTAGTCCCAATTTTTATCAACTAAGATTCAGGGTTAATGAAAGGTCATAAGTGGTCCAAATATGCATATTTATGCCAATGATATTGGTGGATTTTTCATGAAACTTGGTGGATATGGATTTACCCTTAGTCTGATTTCTAAACCAGATTCAGAGTCACTGGAATCTCAATGTGTCTAATTTGACATAATCAGAAAGGGTTGAGGTTGTATGAACTCTGTGATTTTTCTTAATTTAGTCAATTCAACAATATGTGATAATCCTTTGTAGACATGGTCAACAATTAATCCTAATGAATTATGTTATGAATTATTGAAGCATAATAGGGCTGGCAAAAAAATATATACACTCTGTATGTGTTCAGATTTTGTGGGATTATCAGCTAACTGTCAATTTGCTCTCTTTCAGCCTCTAAGATCAGGTGATTAAAACAACTAATAAATTGCCTTAACTGATCACAAAAAAGGAGAGATTAGCAGTTCATAAATCTTTTGTTCATTTCTGTGATGTTAGGGGTTAAGGAAATGATAATACAGATTCTGAATGAGAATGAATGAGAAACGAGATACCTGAATAAAATTGATTATATATATATAAAAAGAGGAGAGGATCGTGATGAAGAGTCAGAAACAGGTTATTATTTTCTTGTCTCTTTCATTCTTTCACTTGATATACCCCAGGGAGGCAGACAAATATTCAAAATGTTTGTTAATATTTGGGCAATTAGGATCATTTGCAATAATTTGAATTGGACGCCTCGCAAACTTGGCGATTATAACAGAACATGTCACAATTCATTACCAGGGATTGCCCCACTAGGGGGGGGGGGCGAACATTCCTGATGCAGGATGCTCCACGATGGGTGGAGGGGGGGGCAGAATCCATGTTTTCCACCTTTTCCATTTAATATCCCCCCCCCAAATTTTCGAAAAATTTCTCTTGTCATCAACAATTGTAATAAATACATGTTTGGGGAGGGGGGGTCCCAAGACAATTGTAAATACTCGGGGTGGGGGGGTCCCAGTGGGCCAGGGTGTAGCACGCATTTATTCGCAAGTTTCCTAGAGATTCCTTGTCACACATATGTGATGAACGATCAATCACTGTCGATGGCTCACGAACAAATGTCTTGTATATCTTCGATATCAGATGGAGCATCATCAAATTGGTTATCATAGATACCATCAGTGCCTTGTCATACATTAACTGTACCCTATGAACTTCTTGCTGGTCCCTGTATGGAGCTATATATTAACTGGAGAGATTGTGAACCACGTGTTCCCACGGGTGGGTCCATTCAGGACTGTTCGTGACGCAAAACAAGAAGTGGGTGCTGCACTATAACTGTTACCCTCCAAATGCCGTTTCAGCATTTGTTTGCTCCCATAGAAACTAGCATTATATGAACCATTTGCGTGCAATATGCCAATATGTGACCACCCTCACATAGCTTAGCTTCCTATTTTGGGCTGTTAGAAAACCATGGCAGTTAGAAAATGGCCGCAATCAGTGTTCCCTGACCAGTAATTAACAGCATAACGGAAGCTTAAAGGTGTATGCAGTACACAATATTAATAGATCAAACATGAAACTGGATTGTGCTGTCAGAAGCAACATCCGAGGATGAATACAACTTTACGGAGCGAAAAGAAAGGTAACCAACACGAAACTTCAACTGGAGGGTGCATCCGAGGGAAAGGTTATTTTTAAAATCACATCAGGAGATCATCGAACATCTTTACGACTCTTCTGTAGTAGAAGGGGCGCTGGCAAGTTTCACAATGTAGTTTTCATTGACATCCAACCTGTACAATTCACCTGAGTACACTGCACAGCACATGGTTTGAACCCTGCCGACACACCATTTCCATTTGTCACCTTATCGTGTCCGCCCAAAGGCCGTCACATATGTCCGTCACTTCTACTCAAAAGTCACCTCGCTAGGTGGCCACATAAGCTTATACACGTGGGTAGTGTGAGGACCCAGGAGACATTCCTTGTTCAACAGCACTGGGGGGGGGGTAGCTTTCTAGTTCAACAGAATGACCTCCAACTTGCACCCTCTCAAATACACTGGATTTGGCTGGATTCATCATACGATGACACAACATGAGTCTTGTTTAATAATTAATCCCCAACGCTCATCTGCTACTCTTCTCAACCCATATAACACAAGACTCTGTTTAGTTGACATTTTCATCTTCTTGGACCACTTCTCGTGCTCTCAATGTCATGGTCGCTGGGCCTAGAGAGGGCTTCTTTGTGATACATTCTTTGATACTATGCCTCATTTGTTTGCACAAATCAAAACACTACAAGGGAGAAATAACCTTTTTGATGGTACGGGCAACCCACCTGACCTACCTTTAACCTGTTACCATTTGACATGCCTTTAACCTGTTACCACTTGACATGCCTCTATATAGATTTGTAGGATAGACCGGGGCCTACAGGCGGTGTTCACGATGCAGTTATAAAAATCAAGCCTTCATTCTTTGGCAAACATTCAAAATGCTACAAGGGAATTCTCCTACTGACCTGGCTGACCTATCTCTCTGAAATGACCTGATCAGCCTCCAACCTTTGACCTCTTAACATGGCGGTATGCCTTGGGAGTTTTCTGGTATGTTCGGTTTTTAGCTAAGATCATTTTGCTTACTGTAGTTTCCCTCTCGCAGTTTCAAGCAATCGGTCTGTTTCCAGAATGCGTTCTGAGCTACAAGATCACCGTCTTATCAAGCTTTTCCAATCATCACCATTCAGCCCTTGCCCTTCCACCTGGACCCTTCCCCATGGCCGTAAAACATTTTGGAGGGCTTGGAGATCTGCCTTCGATGCAACTCAGTGAATGGCATTACAATTCCACAGCGCTACAAGGTTTCCCTCCCGTCTTACCTAACCAAACATTGAATATGTCCTGCCCTGCATGGGGGGGGGGGAGTATTGGTTCATTATCACACTTTGCCCTTCAGCTTATTGATTCCGGATCCCATGTCCGCACCGGAGTTCTCCACCTGACTGACCCAAATGTCTTCATCCATCATCTTGACCTCTTTGATGATTTGACCTGGCTTTGACCCTTCTCATCCTGGTACGCCTGGGTCAGCTCCGCCTGGAGTTGGATCGGCACGGCTGGTAGCGACTGCACTCATAGTGTACTCCCCCTTGCCTTGCGTTTGGACCGGAGCTCGCTCGCGTAGCCGACATGTCGTTTGACGTAACCTGGAAGCAGAGTAGTTCTTGACGGTGTGAACACGGGATACCGAACTTAATCAGTTGCTTGTGCACCATATTTTCTTCAAACTGCATGGCCGATCAAGAGAGAACACCCAGTTTTGAGATTCATTTCACTCTCGTATCAGCTGCAATTTGATCTGGGTTGTTGAATCCTCAAATGTAAGTGCTTACACGGTACCAGGAATTACTTAGGTCACACTTGTTTCCAAATTGGATGTTTTTTTTGCTTTTTTTTGGTATTAATATCCTCTGAACCGCACGTAGAATATCACTTGGGACTATATTGCGCTATATAAGAATGGTTTATAGATATTATAAAGAGTTTGTGTTCACATGCCTATATAGTAATTAGAAACAAAGTGCCAATGGAACAGTCCGCTCCCCCGCCGATATATCCATACTATTAGTATGCTATTACAAGTAAAAGTGTGTTTTTGAATTGGTCATTTCAGGTGCATCATAATGATTTTGGTATTGACAATGTCATACGCCTCTGATCATAATAGCTAAAAAATCTAATAGAACTGTTCTTTGGGGCCCCACACCTTTGTTATATTTAGGTAAGAAAAAAATTGTCACACAAAACCTGGTGAATAATGTCTACAGATCCATTTTGCAAGAAGGCTTTTCGGCCAAAATGACCCCGAGATGACCCTTGACCTCAAATTCTCCTAACACCCCATGAGTACCATTGGTCACTGATAATACTATCCAAGTTTCATGAACATTTTCCATTTGGACTGAAGGAGAAACATTTGCAGTTTTTTGCAAAATGCCAAAATTGACCCCTTAGATGACATTTGACCTTAACTTCCTGAACAATCCATTATGTACCATTGGTCATGATAATAATGACCACTATCATGATCATCAATTCAATCTGTGGTAGGACTATGTTTTTGACTGTTTTGACCCCAAAAATGACCTTTTGGGCCAAAATGACCTCTTATGATGACCTCAAATTCCTGTATAATCCATTGGTCACTGATAATCTGACTAAGTTTCATGAACATCCGATTTGAAACTGTAGGAGGAGAAGCATTTTGCATTTTTCGCAATGGCCGAAGAACCTGACCCCTAGATGACCTTTGACGTCAAATTTCCTTGACCATTGGTCAAGATGAAATAACCAACTATCATGATCATCCAATTCGATCTGTGGAGAAAAAGCGTTTTGGACTGTTTGACCCCCCAAAATTACCTTTTTTGGCCAAACGACCCCTAGATGACATTTGACCTAAAATTCCTGAACACTCCCTATGCACCACTGGTCACTGAAAATACTGACCATTTCATGAACATTCCATTTGGTCTGGTGGGAGAGAGCATTTTGCATTTTGTTCACAATAGCCAAAATGGACCCCTAGATTACCTTTTCCCTCACTTCTTTGAACCCTCCCAGATGCCCTTCACCTCAGTGGTCATTGTAACCGAGTGTTTCCATCATCATGATCGACCACACCCTGCAAGGAGGAGCAACAATTTTAATCAATTGTTGGATGGATGGATATATAACAATGTGACTGTAACAATTCACCTACTCCAGCTCCACATGGCACTGTATAATATCAGCAATTTAATATACTTTGCCCGGGTTGGCATGCCTCAACGCTCCGCCTAAGACAACGGTCCTGGGGTGTGCATGGGTTCTCCATCACCTTCCAGCAATAACAGTCCCGCCCTTGCTCTGATCTTGGCTGGTCCTCTTTGTCACCCACTGGCCCCCCTCCCCTTCCCCTTCCCATCTCCAAACAACATGTCCAATAACAACCTCACTAATGTTAACATCAACACGTCCGTTCGCATCAATTACACACCCATTTCTTTTTCACAAAAGGAACTTAACTACTCCTACAAATAAACCCTGGGGCTGTTCCTGATGACCACCTATCCCACTGATGCCACGCATCATCACCCTACGTCGACTGACATGATTCTTACCATACCCTTCACTGGCATCTGTCCCCATCAATGACACCATTTCACCTGTTCCAATGACATCACATCCCAGAATTCCCATCCCCTGGAGCTGTTCCTTGACCACCTATCCATGTGACACCGTCATCAAGCACTCCCTACTCACCTTACAATACAAAATCTTTAACATATCCTTCACTGCTGTCTGTCCCATCGATGACCCATGCCTCTTGTTCACACTGGCCATTACTACCCCTTGGAACTCCCTCCTCGCTGTCCCTCCACGGTCATATGATTGGTTCCAGAATGATCAAGGCTGCTAAACCGAGAGCTATGAAACGATAAGGAACAATAATGTGATTGGCGTGACTTGTTGTGACACATTATTCAAGTATCCTTCAACAATTTATGTCATAAGAGGTGTGAACATGGCTTATAGGTATAATGGAGAGTGTTACTTCTTAGACATCAGAACGCCAAAGGGCTTAGTGATTCTTCCTCCGCTGCGTCCGCTAGATGACCTTCTGACCTTGAAACCATGGATTCAGAGCTATTCCATCCTGATTGAATTGGCCTGGTTAAGTGATCATGTTAACTAGATTTCAGTTCAAAGACAATAGTGTCCATGTACGCATCATAGGGGGCAGGGCACACACATAACCAAGTATGGGCTTCATCTAACTAGGTCTGATTGAGTTATTGGGTTTTACAAGCTAAATTTGTCCAAACTTTTTTCAAGCAAATCATAACAAAACAATCTACAATTAACTGATTATTTGAATTTGCACTCTAGTCAGCTTTAGCAACCAGTCAACTTCGCCCATTTTTGGGCTGCGGGTGCTACCCTTCACTGTTTCAGTAGAAAGGTCCTCAGCTAGGCAATAGGGCAAGTCTCAGCATTCTGGATGGTTCAAGCAAAATCGTTATTTTTGCAATGTTCTGCTCAAATATGTTGTGGTTAGTCTTAGAACGTGTAGTCGCAGATACAGAACCGGTTGTCTTAACCCGTTGTTAGTGTTAGACGGCAGTTTCTGCAGTAGCTTCTTCCATATTGTGACCTCACTGCTGAGTGCCTAACATATCAACTTCACATACTACATACTACAGCACACACATTAACCTACTGCCGCATCAAACAGCCATCATGGAAACACAAACACACATAACGAACTTAAACTTTAGCTTATTTTCTGAGAGGCCGGGGTGTCCCTTCAACTGCATATTGAAGCACTTCCAGCCTCAAAGGGTTAACCACAGAACCCCCACTGTCAGAGATATGACTTCACAAACATCCTTCTTCGTTTACGAGGCCCTCTTCACTGCAGTTTGCCTGACCAGAAATGACGTGACCGCCTGCTGTGCAAGCATGCAAACACACAGAGGACTAATATTGCTGACAGTGCACCCTGTCTTAGCCTAGATTGGGAACAACTCATTGAGGGATAAAGCATTACTTGTGAGGACTTTATCGGAGACAAAAAAAAAGTGGACTCAAAATTCACCTCTTCATTATTTTGCTGGATTTGAACCAAACTCTATACAATAAACGTTTAGGTAATTGCAACTCCATCCCCCTTCTACGCAATCCCCACTGAAAGAACAAGAGATCCACCAAGATACGTAACCTCTGAATAATCTCTGCACACCTAGCACAAAAGTTGTTGTTAGTTTCATCATTACTCACGCAATAGGAGGCAGATACTCGTCGTCAGAATTCAGCTTGTGAACGAAGATCGTGAGTCCGATCCCACAAAGCCCGCAGGCTTTCCCTGTATGCCTAAGACAAGGCATGTCTCCTCAACATCTCACGTTAGCCACGTGTAAAAAGGGGGACCTTGTGAAGTGACTTTGTAATTAGTAGGCGTGGTCATATGTGACAACCCTATTGGGAAGTCCCTTGGAGGACACGATGAAGTGGTTGCCTGGAAGATGTGTCAGGAGTGACACAAAAGAGGTGCGTACATATAAAAATGTAAAGGTGTGACTGTCCTAATGATCGGGGGTACTATCTGTGAGCGCTTTGATCAGCATGTCAAAACCGCGCTTTACTAAGCATATTAATAAAAAGTAACTACATGATCTTTGAGTTAATCGACCGTCTGACTGTTCTTCCTTACGAGAACAATGGATGACTACAGCTACCCAGTCAACCAATCAGCATAGAGTTTGGCAAAAATGGATAGCTGGGGCTGTAGAATGGTGTATAATCACTATGTAGGGGGGTATGATATTATTATTGCATGGTACTGAAATTCTGATGATATTAGAAGCCCAAAAGGCACGTAGCAACAGCACCCTCTAGTATGGCGACCTTATCCTACTGCGTACTGTATGCGCGTTATAATCAATAAAGTTAGGCCTAAAGTTAATCCGAATACGTGCCGATCCTAACATGGCCCCCTTAGGCAGTATTCCAAATATATATTTCAGGCATAATGTTTTCTTTTGCTGCGACAGCACAATACAACATACATAAGTAGGAGTTGACTGATTCAATCAGAGCCAGCCATCGTTTCAGTGCCCCCCCACCCTAGCCCGATATTTGCTGATCAGCTGACCTCCCTTTGCACTCAGCCTAATAGCCCACTTCCTTAGTTCTTTATTACCTTTTTGGAAGAGCGCCCTCAGCGCCAACTTGAACGCAATAATCGTAGAATCCACCATGTGGTGCTGGCCGTCCTGAAGTCGATCAGGATACCAGTGACCTTCTGACCCATGAGAAGACCTCTTCTCAATGCGCACACTCACGGAAACCCTAGAATAGAGTAAGAGGGGAAATGAACCGTTGAATCTTAGTCATGGCTGAGGAGAAAGGTAAGTGATCATCCTCAACGACTCTCGGAAAGTGACGGATTCAAAATATGTTCCGACACAGCAAAAAATAGAAAGGGTTGGTGACATTTCAATGTGAATATTCACAGTTTCTCCTGTATACAAATTTCGACTTTGAGTGTCTAACAGTGTTAACGAAACTATCCCTGTGAACACTCCTTCAATACACACGGACAGAAATCCCCTAATCTTTTCTATTAAGTTATTCTATACGGTATTCTAGTAATGTTCGACATGAAATACAATTTCTTGAGAGTAAGAGTGGTTATGGCCTTGCCGCAAAATTGAAGCATTTACATAATTCTACCAGGCATATTAACGAACCATGAGATGGTAACCATGGACTATGTGTAGGCTCCTCCTCAGTTATAATGAGTACATAATGTTCATCAGGCCCCTGCATTAACAAGTATGACCAGAAAGCTGAAAGGCGTAGTGATTCCTAGAACGATCCAACCTGATCAAGCAATCTCTGTTTGACGTTTAACATACCTGGAACAACTTGGGACTGGCCCCACGAAATAGAGTTCATGTACTTATTGATTCCTTGACAGTTAGGGATCTTGCAGTCACGTCATGTGGGTGTGTTGTGTGTGTGTGTGTGTGTGTGTGTGATCCCAGCTTGTAAACACGATAACACTTGTATAGGTCTGAGTAAGGTCAGTGCTCGTATTTGGTATGTGTGTTCCACCCCATGATGAGTACATGACCACACCTTTGATTTGGGTCAGGTCAAGGTCATCTGAGGGTCACCAGAGGTCAAATTCTGAAAACCTTGTAAACACGATAAGTCCAGAATATTTAGTCTGATCAGTTGACATTGGGTGTGTAGCTTTCTTAGGGAGTAACAGGAACCCTATTGTTTTTGGTATAGGTCGGGATGAATTTTTTGGTCAAAAATAGAATATCCGGCAAATCAATATTTCGGCTAATTTATGGCTTGTAAGACCGATACTCACCCTGCCTGATGGATTAAGCTCATACTCGGTATGTGTGTTTTTTTCCCCACGATGAGCACATGAACCTATTGTTTTGGGATCAGGTCAGAGGTCATCTGAGGTTGCCATAGGTCAAAGTCTGAACTTGAAATCAGTGGTGTAGCTTTCTTATCAAGAGTAAAGGACAGGAACCCTATTGGTGGTTTGGGATCAACAGGAAATTTGTCAGTTATGTTGCCTATAATGAGCTTGCAATCTTCCCCTTTGTCTGTCTCGTGTCTACTTAGTTTGTCAGAACAGTCAAGAATCACTAAGCCTTTTGGCTTCTGGTTCCTGGGGACACCCACATACCAAGTAATGAGCTCGCTCCATCAGGTGGGGTCAAGTTTTGTGTTCACAAGCTCAAATTGGCCAACATATCACTTTTTTACAATTTCCACCAGTAATCACCCCCATCTACACAAAGTAGGGTCCTGTGTACCCTGATAAGGAGCTGCATTCTAATAATTCAGCTGAATTCATGAGCATTCTAATTATCCATGTTCAAAAGTTTTTTCCAGACATTACCCTCCACGGCCCTTGACAATGACTCAAAAAAACAATTAGGGGAAACCCCACGACCCAGTATGTGGTCTTGATCCACCCAGGTGGGTCGAGTATACTACATCATACATACATACATACATACATACATACATACATACATACATCCATACATACATACATCATACATACATACTACATACATACCATACATACATACATACATAACATACATACATACATACAGACATACCTACTACAACAATACATACATACACATACATACATACATACATACATACTACATACATACATACATACATCCAATACATACTACATACATACTACATACATACATACCTACATACAATACATCCATACATACATACCATACATCATACATACATACATACATACATACAGCATACATACCACATACAGACATACATACTACATACCTACATACATACTACATACATACATACATCCATACATACACATACATACTACATACTCCATCATACATACATCATACATACAATACATAGCATACATACATACATACAATCCCATACATACATCATACACATACTACATACATACTACATACATACTACCATACCTACATACATCATACTACCCCTGACTTTGTAAGGAATGAAGACTGGCACAATTACATTTGCGTGCTCCAAGATTATTGGGCATGCAATTCCATCATTTTTCTAAGCATGAGTTTTACATACCAGAGCAATAAGTTCAGCAAGTGGCTTATACATCAAACTAGTTCACAGTTGCTGTGAATTTTCGAACACTGTAACCAAGATATTTAATCATCAGAGAAAACACATATTGCTTCATCAAACGAACCTTTTCTCTTGAAGGTACAAACTGCTTTGGTACATTCGTGCAACAGCCTCAATCTTCCAACTCCAGCTCGTGGTTTCGAGACTCGCTCGGGGGGTCGAAGAGGGCTGGAGAAAGAATTTATCAATTTGATATGCAATCAACAATTCATGGCACAGTATTCAGTATAGTCTAAATTTGATTGAGAAAATTGTATTATTCAAAAGAATCAAAGCCTATATTTCCATTCAGACTCACAACCTTGATCTTGATAGCACCTATGAAGAACTCTTGGATGAATCCAACATTGGTGTCCTATTCATCACCCAAAGCAGAACATTTGTGTTGAATGTCCAAACTAGAGCACCCATTGGTGTTGCAGCTTCGAACTGCAACCAATGTACTGAACCGAAAATACAATTATATAGATGAATTTCAAAATCATGAGGGCCACGAAGGCAGTTTGGAAATGATGGCCTATTGTGCGGGTCCATTGGGTGGTGGGTTGGTGGTGTTGGTAGGTAGGTAGGTCGATAGAGTGACATGCAGATTCCAATAGCTCAAACCGCATAACTGGTTGACTTCAAATGTGGAACCAGGGAAGTGTGGTTCATTCGTTAACCAGTTAGGGATACCATGGACTCTTGCTATCCTACTTACCTCTAATACTCCACTGCACTCTAACCAAACTGGGCCAGCCCCC
This sequence comes from Sclerodactyla briareus, assembly GCA_026419785.1. Classification (NCBI taxonomy): domain Eukaryota; kingdom Metazoa; phylum Echinodermata; class Holothuroidea; order Dendrochirotida; family Sclerodactylidae; genus Sclerodactyla; species Sclerodactyla briareus. The sequence goes on along the minus strand of JAODTK010003599.1, from coordinate 157,240 downwards.
TCCAGACTGCGTTTGTGCAGGTCAGTTCAACCTTAACAGAAAAAAGAAACAGCACAAGAGAATGAAGCAAAATATTTTTGAACCTCAACATGATTCATACTCATTCCGAATGTCCTGCTAAATAGTGAGGGGAGACGAGTCCTTTAATTCAGGACCAAGCAACCAATGATACTGTACTAACACCACTAAACCCATCATTTGCTGGATGTCTTGGTTATGCACATTAATGGTCTAACAACCTCTCCTAGATCAGCAATGCATTGTGGACCAGAAATCACTTCCAGATATGCAGAAGCCGTTAATGAAAAACATGACCAAGAATGTGTGATTAACCACAGGTACGAATGGGTCAATGACAGTTCTCTAAGTGTTAATATGAGACCATAGAACGATTAAGGCCCACCTGACTGAAGATCCATGAACAGCTGATGTATGTACCACTGAACCGATGACACTGATAAACCATCACAATTTTTTAATCCAATATGAAAAAACGTTTTCGAACTCCTACACATCCCACCGTTTTTCATCTGATGGGACGTCAGGGAAGATTGCAATGTTTCAGCGGCACTTCCGAGAGTATATATAGGCCTACACACTTGGCACTTCTTATGGCTGTTAGAAATTAAATTAAAATTCAGCAAATCAACTACTACTCTCTGTGTTTAATGGTTGAAGAGAATACAAAATCATTCGAATATCACATTGTTCCAGTTTATAGCATGTGGCGGTTGTGGGAAGATTGGCTTCCTCAGTTTCATATAATTTGCTGATTTGGGCAAACTGGCAACCTTTCATGATGTCTATCTACCATTCCTAGAGGGAATAGACATATAGGGCATTCACTCTTATCTGCTTCATCTTGTTCTCCCCTGGAGGGGGAGCAGGAAAAAATAGTCTCGAGTAAAAAATCAGATATTCACCGAAAATGGATGCCCTCTCTGGGACCGGGCACAGTTCAATGAAAATTGGAGGCAACAACAGCCCTTTTTTGGTCAAACAATCACTACGAACGAGGAGTCCTGACACTAGGTCATGTGATAGCTTTCCACCAATCAGAGCGCCCGCTTCAGCTGTCTGACTCCACAGACAGTTGGGTATTTTTAGTCGAGGTATAGCAATAGGGCATAAAATATTGACCTCCGCATTCCGGCATTTCCAAGCCATTTTTGATGAATCCATGAAGGGCTGTGGAATACGCTCTGATTTACATCAGATCCGATTCCTATCACCTTGACTTGGAAGAAATATACTTTGAATGAAGCATTCATGTCCCACTGTTTTCATTTCGCTTATTCACCACGCAAAACAACTGAAGAACTCTCCACGCTGCAGTGAACTTACGTGTGCGAAAACGGCACGTTTATTCAGGCCTTTAAACGTCCTCCCCCGGCGAGTGGGACCTGATCTGTCAACAAAACTTGCTTTTCAGCAATACTCTTGGATTCTACGCATAGTCATACCCCGATTTTTCCATCGAATACTTATTCTAAATATCTACGAAATCTGACAAATTCCTTGATGAGCAAGTGTCTTATATTGATTTGACTGTACATTCAGTAACTCAACTCAGCATATAAGAAAAGCCTAGTGGGTCAAGTGTTTATCCTTTTAAATCCAGTGATTCCGGGTACAAATCCCGGCTCGTACGAAACTTTTTCTAGTTTTCTCCAGATTTTCCCAATCTCCTTTCTTCAGTTTTGTCGAGCTCTCTCAACTCCGATCCTGACTTTGTGCAAAATATATCGATTTTCCTTCATATACAGCAATTGAAAGTGCCAAATTGGTCCCCCGACAAGCGGTTTCAGTTTTCTCATGGCTGTGTATTACTTACATACAGGGTGTGGCGCCATTGGGCTTCAGCCCCCCATCGGGATGTCTATTCTCCCCCCGATGGGGGAAGACACTAAAATTACGCGTGGGCGTCAATCCAGGAGGGACGGTGGAACGCGCCCCCACATTTCGAAGGGGGGTAATGCCCTCCCCCCCACGTTTAGGCACTAGCACATATGGCTTAGTCCTAAAACGCCCAATGTTTTTCATTGAATGCTCGAGTTAAAGTGCGAAAATTTTCCGCCGCGCTTCGGCGCATTTGCTTTGCTGTCTAATTAGTTTTTGACTTTTTACAAAATTGTTCTCCCCTAAAGGCGTTTTTACGTTTGTCACTCCTGAAATGAACCTCTTCCTACATCTTCGAATTTAGACATCGGCATAGGCCATCGCGATCAACTAGTCCAGTGCCCTCGAGCACAGTTCACAACATTCTACAGTGGCTGAATTTGCAACGGACCCTCCCCAAACTTAGCCGGCCCATTGACTAACCTTACAACTCTAAATTGAACTTCCTTTGATGAGCTGCTTAGCCAGGAGAAGTTCACTTAGCAATTGCACTCACCTTGAGCTTAGTATTCCAGCTATGGGTCGCCTGTGTTGCAATGTCAAAAAATCTTTTTGGAAAATTTTTGTCTCTTGACCCAGCCGAAACAACATGGATTTTAGATCTTAAGTCTATACAACTGACTGTAGCAGGCGCCAACCGAGAAGAATTTGTCTTGGAGGGGGGGGGGGGGGGGGGGGGGGAGGGGGGGGGGTTGGAGGTTGGAACACCAGGGAAGTGCGCCCTCACAAATTGCCCCACCCCCTGATGGCAAATAGTCACATTTATGGGCCCCTAGATGCCTGCTGCTGCAATATATTTTAACAGCACTGCAAAACCTACTGCAAAAATCAGTTTTTGTAAAAATATTGGTCCACTTGGGTCATGGGTTCTGACCCCCACCCCCTCCCCCGTGGGACGCCACGTTACGACTGTAAAGGTATGGCAGTCTAGTCCTCGAAAGTTGAGGACCGAACCAGTTTATTTGGAAATATTCGAGACCGAGACGCTCGACTACATCCCTGCCCACTCCATCTTAACAGCTTTTACTCACATTTCCAACTTGTTCATCTAATACATTTACCGAACTCTTCGAATCGAAGAAATAGAGTTATAACCCCAACAGAACAATTAGCAATGCACCGAATCACTTAGTTGCATCTTCTCGCCTCCGGGGACTGCAGAGCCTACAGATTAGTGCTTATTGCTAACATATGTAACCTGCTGAAACGTTTGGCAGATTATTGCTTATTGCTTAACATATTTAAACTGCTCAACGTTTGCCAAATCAAGTCCAAATCAACCGAATCACCAAATCAACGTAGCGTCCGGTGTTCTTTTGCCCTTAAACCATTCATCAGGCGCGGTGCGACCAAGGGCGTAGGACCCGGAGTGCAGGGGCGTCCACCCCCTCAGATGAATGTGGGGGAGGAGGTATACATTCCACCACCCCCCCACTCCTCGAGTCTGAAAACCCTTTTTTGATTTCAAACCAGCCATTCGTCATTCATGTTATTTCCCACTTTCAGATTCATAGACTCACAGATTTTTTTGCTTGAATTTCCTTTGTGTCAATATCACTTTTCCTTCCAATCCAGAGAATGTGAAAAATTCGCACGCAGCTCGCGCCAAGGGTGGCGCCAACGGGAGGGAGATGGGCCACACCCCCCCCGTCGGGGAAGCCTTGCCCCGTCGGGGAATTTTTTCCATCACGTCAAGGGAGCCCGATTGGTACGCAAAATTTACCGCACCCCAGACGCGGCCTATTGCCTGCCCCACAGTATAGTATTTCCAAACCTTCTTTATACGAAAATTCCTATATTAAAGCCTAAATTTGCCGCCTAATATAGTTTTACGATATTCCGGTTCCTCGCTCAAGTTTTAAGAGCAGCGTTATCCATCCTCCCATCTCCCAGCAGACTATACAATCGTGGCATTTGTATAGGATACATAGCCTTAAGGATATCTTCGAAATGTCCGGCAAAGAGATTTCATGTTTACAATTTCCTGTTGGGGAGGATGATCGTTCTGCCGCCTACCACTGTTTTGCGTTTGTGTTAAGTGGTGTGCTCTCATTCTCACCAACGCAAATACTCCCAGCGCCCATGCATTTCTGTGCAGTTATCGGGATCACCTGACCCCCCCCCCTATTCTCTATCTATTCACAACTATTGAGTGGGATGCACTGAGAGTAAACATTGCCCTCTATATGTGTTTTTTTTTCTGTGAAAAAAAAAAAAACGGTTAATTGTTTAAAAACGTCAACAATGCAGGTTTTTACCTAGGGGGTCCGGTGAGCCGGGCAACCTGGACCCCCCGTCGGGAACCGACCCCCCCCCGTCGTGGAAATCCTGGCGCCACCCTGTTTCCCGTCCGCGCAATCATATAATTTTTCGTCCATGATTTTAACACGCTATTGAGACGACCGCTGTGATTTGGCTTAATTCTGTATTTCTATCAATCAAGTGCTCTATATTGTTAAGATTAGAGCGTAGGGAAGGGATCAGATTCACGTCGCCCAACGCGGAAATAGCTTATAAAAATCTGCATTTGACCCTGAGCCTTTTTTTTTTACAATAGGCTAGTGCATTTTTTTTTTCTGTCTGCTTGGCTAAAATACACAAATAGCGTCCTGGATTGTCCTGAAGACGTGGCATACGAGGATGAAGCTCCCGCCCCCTTCTTAGCCCTGCACAATTCAAAAATAAAAAAAATGTTTGGGGTCCGCTGTTAGGTAGAATAAACCACTCCCAAGGAAGAGCCTACTACTGCCCATGGAGCTTCAGTAACAATTTGAAAGTAGCAAAGTCGGCCTCTAATGACTGAAAATGTAACATTATTTCTGGGAAAGAATGACTGTTTTGGAGTGAAATAAGCATTCAGATTGCATTAAGGCCAAGCGGGAGAGAGGGGCTTGTCGTCTCCTCTGAAAAGAGATTTAGATGTACATCTTACTTGCCCTTGATTTCGATTTGGCAGAGAAAGCACAGATTCAAGATATCCGGACCCCATGTGGAAATGCCCCATATTCATATCTGAATGAAGTGAGTGTTTTGAGTGCTATATTGCACCAATTGCATCTAAGGTCCCCAGAAAATGCAAAAAAAAAAAAAAAAATGAATCGGGAGGGGGACCCCCCTCCGATTAGAACCCCCTTCCCCCAGATCCGTCATCAAATTTCCCCCCCCCTCTAAATTGCTTTCCTACGAGCATACGCCACTGGTTCTACTGCCCGTAACCCCCCCCCCCCCCCCCCCCCTCAAACAAACTCCTTCACAGCATAAATCCGCCTGCCATATCAACGGAAAGCGTTCATAACGTCGGAGGTGACATTTAACAAACACGCTTTGCCCCATTTGAAGTCCCATTTTCTGTTGACGGCGGTGGACGCCATGATTGTTATGGAGACTTTATAAATCGTGAATGATGTGCTTGACTCCAACAGGTTCCTTTGTCTGGTGTGGGCATTACAGTGTTACACAGACTTTAAATTTTCACCCTACCTTACAAAATATTCCAGCCCACCCCCCTCTCAGCGCCGCCACTGAAAAAGAATCCCTAGCACTCCAATGGATTCAACTTTCGTGTACCGACAGTGCCGTTTCTTTCACAAAAATAGAATAGGTCGTAGATACGTAGCGACTCTTCAATATTTTTCCTTTCCCTAACATTGCACATATCAGATTGCAATCAGGCACGGATCTGCTCCTTACCGGTACCTCCTAGCATGGCTCCATCCAGCATGTTGCTCAGCGATGGGTCGGCCTGTGGCTCTCATCGAAGAACCCCGGCAGTTGAACCATCAGAATGAAGATAGACCCTTCCATCTGACTGCGGAGAACACACGCATATTCCACAATGGCGAGTCAATATTCTTCGTTTAGTTCCTATAGCATTGGGCTCCCTCCAAGCCCTACAGCCGAGTGAAACGGGTCGCGAAATCCCCGCCACTGAGCTGGGTGAGCATATGAGAGCTATGTCATCAAGTCATCAATGGCGTCACCTGTGGGATCTCCATCGAAAGCCCCGGGCAGATGACCATCACCGCATGAGAGATAGACTCTTCCAGCGACCTGGGGAAACCTCGCAATCCTCGAGGAAGTCCGACTGCGTCAGTACCTACCAGCATGGCTCCCTCCAACCTACAGTACTGGTGGTCGGCCTGTGGATCTCCTCGAAGAACCCCGACAAATGGACCAACATGAATAAAGAGCCGCTGTTCATCGGTGAAGTTGAACTGAGGAACGGTGCGCTCCATGCGTAACGGACGTCTATGTGGTAGGGTGGCAAACAAAGTACGTGAGATTTGTTCTATCCTAATTCCAATACCTGATCGACAAAGATGATGCACGCATGCTCTTTTCAAACCACACAATCCCCCGACGCACTATTCCCTGTCCGACACCCCCTACCCCACCAACCGCCTGTACGACTAATACCACCCCCCCTCTCCTCTCCTCTTTCTTTCATTACCACCCGCGCCACCCCGCCTGTGAAAAAATGCATTCACATATATGAATTATACAGCTGTTAAGCCCTTCTATCCTGATTCACATCGTCGCACGTTCCTATACTTATACACGTCATATCAAAGTGAGGGCGCTCCTAAACAAAAACCGTACCCCAGCCACCAATTCGGCCCCTACACACATGAGGGAGACTTCATTACCCTCATAACTAGAAAAATTCTGCTCGGTGGTGAGCACTTTCACACATTTCACCTCAATTCAGCCTTCCTCGATTGGTACCACCCTTCACACATACAGCTCTCCTTTATTTAATGGAAATGGCATTGTTCCATATTTCCTACATGTTTCTACTCCCATTTCTTCTTCACTGTGGCTCGTTCTGACGCGGGACCGCGTGGAATTCTCTGGAGAAACGCTTTTTCTCATGAGAAAAACAACTTTTCCCACGTTGTGCCCATCGAGATTACAAAGGTCAATTTTTATCAACAATTCAGCTCTATGGCCCATAGTCTAAAAAGACATATTTCATACATTTTCTTTACATTGGTACATATGACGTCATCCAATGTTGCCTAATTTGCAAATTGCCAACTTAACATCGATAAATTATAATCTTTAAAAATTTGTAACTTCAATACGGAACATGCTATGACCTGAAAAAAATTTGATTGGCATGCTTCTCAATGCCCAAGCCTATGACATTTAAATATTTTTGACTGGAATTGTCCTTAATATAGTAGTGCTTTATCAGAGGACAATTCCAGCTTGGATTTACTGAGATTATATATTGTGGGGTAATTGAAACATATATTGTAATGCAAACCTGACCTTCCGCAGAGTGAGAGGTTTCGAAGTTGGGGTGGTCATGTGTACTGCACAGATCGAAACATCCCATCCTGTCATAATGAATGAATGTCTACTTGCACAACCCTGCAAACATTCTGTTTTTCTATTGAGAGATTTACAAATAATTTCATTGCTCGCGAGGTGTCATGATACGTTGGTGAGAGAAAGACAAGAAACTTCTTGAAATTTTTGAGTTCCTACATTTCTCTGTGTTGTTCAACTAGACGTCATGCATTATTGCGCCAAATGGATTCCCCCTATTTCTCGCATGAATAGTCCAACTTGAAGGCGGGTACTCCATCGGGACATTGATTTGAATATGAGGTTTGGACGGACGCATTTAGTTTTCCTCCAGATATCATATGAGCCTCTCGATAATCCAGTCCAAATCCTGCATTTGTCCTATGAGACATAGACGTTCTCGAGTTCTTCGATCATGGACTGACTATCCTATATACTCACTCTCCAAGGTTGCCACTCCGTCCCCCTGAACGCCACCTTAGGCTTGCCGCTGATGACATCACAGTTATACTCGTTTTTCATTCGCTGGCGTAGACTCCAAGTGAGCTCCCCCATACCTGAAACAATTGTCTGCAAAAGTATCATAAATTATTAGGTTAAAGAGCAGGATATAACTATCATGAAAAAATAACATGACCTGATGAGCATTGAACTACAGTTTTCCATGTTTACCAGGTGGTAGGCTGCACTATACCATGTGCTAAATCCGTCCAAAACGCCCCACACGATATATTGCTGGTCATGGCGACTTGTTAAGAGCCCAAACTGTTTGTTCAAACCAGACATATACACCGGTGGGGTGCTGCAATATATATGCCCGGCCCGCAGTCTGTGTATCGTGACTCTCTAACGAGAATAACCACATTTTTCACGAGAGTCCCGGTCCATCATCAATTTTGCACACTGGCCGGCACTCTAATCTGCAATATTTTTTCTTTCTCATGACTCGGATCCAAATAATGATAACAACCATCAGAATCACCTTCCCTGCGCTCTCAAAATGATACAAAAATGGGTCATATCCAGTAAATGGTTTTGGAACTGTGGGGAGAACAACAAAACCCGTTCTTTTATAACCCCATCTCAATTTGGCTCGAACCTGCCACTGAATTTAGACAACTTTCTTGGGAAGTTCCATATAACGGTACAGGAGATTACTCAATTTCTATTACAAAGTGTGATTTGAGCAATTAAAAAGATTGAACAGTCACAACGACGGAAACCCCGCTTTTAGGCTCAACAGCTTAAACTACAAATCAGTGTTGCTAGGTATAGGATGGGTTCGCAAATCGAGAGGGTTGACGATTCCCACTTAACTCCCAGGATGGAAGGGAAGGGAAGGTCTCGAGAGAGAGAGCAACCCAACCCAATGGTCCATCAGCGAAACCCAGCAGCTCCTGCCAGGCCTCAAACTCTCCCAGATTATCTATTCTTCTGATCCAAAGTTCTAGAGCACTACTAACTACCATGAGGCAATTAGGTTGCAGACCGGAATAGAGCGCATTTTGTCAACTGCTGATCGTTAAAGTACAATGGTCATGTAAACATAACTTCTGCTATTTGGTGTCTTAGATCTAGTATATTCAGGGAACCCAAACCTCAGAAAATATTCCAGCTGATCCATGTGTGAAAAGGAGACAATTCTATATTGCACAATTGTGGTCCTGTGGTAATGGTGAACTGTGTAATACAAAGTCAATCCAAAACATGTATTTTACAAACCTATTGACAAAAGAACTAAACATGGGCTTGAGGAAACTACAACAAAGTTGTTACAAGATTACGAAAAAAATAATTTCATTAATTTCACAATGAATATTAACTAATATTTTTCTGCTTTATTGGTGCAAAATATCAGCATTTACTGTGTAAAGTCAATGAGCGACTTTTTTTTCATCCTTATATGTGACGTCTCAGTTGGGGAAATATTCAAGTAAAATGCTAAATCAAACGAAGGGAACATGCTCAGACATTGCAAAATCTTGGTTGGTGGGGTTTTGACCATGTCCTTTTTCATTTGTGCCAATTTGAAAATGATCTGTTGCATTGACCATTGTACTTCAACGGAGTATGCGGATCAAGGCTACGCATCTCTTGATGTGCGAGTGTTTGTTATCCCAATGCAGATGGGGACATGCAAATCACCTACTCCCTCATAGGCAATTGCCTTGATTTCCCACCTCCAGGTTTATCCAGCTGATTTGACAACTTTATCATAACCCTTTCAAATACCGCCCCAGGCACATTAAAAGTGGGCCAATGGGATGGACCTAGATACAGATTCATTTAGCCTAGTGTTAAGGTACACATACAACATTACACACCCTGCAGTAGAATAAAGTTGGGCAAATGTTCAAGTTAACGTTATGGCATAAATCACATACCATTAAGCATTCAACAATGTTTACCATGCAACAAGCCGGGCCACTTGAATTCACTGCCGACAGTAACACCATACCGTACACCACAGAATGTTCATTATTTGGAATATTGCCAAATTTGCCAACACAGATTTCAACCACGATTACTAGCTGTTAATGCCAGCCCAATGTTTGCTCTGCATCTGACCGTGTTCACAGTAGCGTGCTTGCACACCTTGGGTAAAGGTTGGGGGACATTTATGGAAGAGGGACAGTATGAGACAGAAATAATATGGTATTTCATCCTTCTGGTAATTGTCTTGAACTAGAAATCAGAAATGATGTTTTAGTTGTTAACTACCTCCTTGCTCTCATCATCAAAGTGGACTGTGAAGGTAGGATCCTCTCGTGTGAACCGGTTTATACCCTTCGAGAAGTTGTCTAAATCTGTCTGTGGGGAGAGAAATGGGGAAAACGTTGCTGATAATAAATCAATTGCTTAAAGAGCATGACATCAGTCACCAGTTATGGAAATAGTTTAAAAGTGTGATCCGAGGCTAATGGATACACTTAAAGATAACCATATACCTCACACTATCAGGCAAACTGCTCCCTAGCGACAAAAATAGTTGGATGGATAGTCAAGAAAATGAGAAATTTGGGCTAATTTACAGATGGCCGCCATGAAATGAAACACTGGTTATGGTATTCGGTCTGTTTAACCAGATATTGGTCAGCTATCAAATAAAAACAAATAAGCAAAAGCTTGGATTCTTTTGTAATGATACGTGTTAGTACCTACTTGTTCTGTATGTAACACGGTACCACCAAATTTTAATCCCAGGTAATAAATCATGGGTACACTCTCCTAAACAGTTCCAATATTATTTTTTGCCTAGCATTCATAGTCATGGGCATTGTTTTATTACCACACAGTAATAATACTGACCTCTGAGCATACATCAAAACACACAGCAATAATGCTTACCTGTGAGTATACATCAAAACACACAGTAATAATGCTTACCTGTGAGTGAGTATACATCAAAACACACAGTAATAATGCTTAACTGTGAGTATCCATCGAAACACTCAGTAATAATGCTTACCTGTGAGTGAGTATACATCGAAACACACAGTAATAATGCTTACCTGTGAGTGAGTATACATCAAAACACACAGTAATAATGCTTACTTGTGAGTGAGTATACATCAAAACATACAGTAATAATGCTTACCTGTGAGTATACATCAAAACACACAGTAATAATGCTTACATGTGAGTATACATCAAAACATACAGTAATAATGCTGACATTCGAGCTTACAATAAACCATACAGTATTCATGATTGACTCCGAGCATACATTAAACCATACAGTAATAATGCTGGCCATCTATCATACATAAAATCATACAGTGAGTTCCATTCTTACCTTTTTAGCTGGCCTGAAAGACAATGATATGACTGGTTCTGGCACATGCATGGATTCCTAAGAAAAAAAAAAGAAAATTATCATTACTGGCTACATACATATTCATGTGTAGGGTTTGAAATTACATTACAGATGTTAACCACAGAATTTACCTCTTCAACTAGCTTAGCAATGGAGAGGGAGAATGGCAGGAAAAACTGCACTTAGGCTCGAATACAGTTGATGCCTTTCTTATTTCTAGTTCAGGTGGCATCAGGGCCCAGTCATACTGTAGTGATAATATGATTAACCTTGAAAAAAAATGGAATTGATTCCCAATTAATAGCAATATTCACACATCGATTACTGAGCCTATCCGATAACAATAACTGTGGACCATTCAGGAAAAAAATAGGGGAAATAGAATACTTGCTTGGTGTCAATGTCGATACAGAAGCTATTCCTGTAGCGCCTAATTTGCATAGCAATGGTATTCTGTGTTTTTTATATCTGTTTTTCATTTTTTGATTCATCTATCACCATCTATCCCGAGAACCGAGGGACAAGAGCAGCATGGGTAGTGCGCGATCAGTGTTCAAGTCTATTAGCCACCATGCAAACAATTACAAGTCACTCCATGTGTCGCTTGCGAAGATTTTATTTTAGCATTTAACAGAACAGCCTACTAATCAGTGACCAATTTCAAATTTAAAAGGACTGATATTGCACAATTGCTACTAAAGAAGTAAAAATTTTGTGAAAATGTGACTAAAATTCCTAAATTATGCAAATTCAGGCAATTCACCAATGTTTCACCCACAAAAATCTGGCGAACTTGAAAATTATGCATTAAATTATGCGAATTAGACACGTTGAATGACCTCCGTGACCCTGAATCCATGATAGAATTTTTGGAACTCAACTCAAGGTAAATCAAACCCATCAGGTTCCATGAAAATCCAAGCAACTTGAAGATTTTTGCATAAATATGCCAATAGGTATGTTGAATGACCTCCTTGACCCCAAATCTGTGTTTGAAAATTTTGGGACCTGGAAGGTAGACCATATTCCACCAAGTTTTGCAAAAATCTGACAAACTTTTTAATTTCGCATAAATTATGCAAATTAGGTATGGTGAATGACCTCATTGACCCCAAATCTTGTTTTTTGAAAAACTTTTGGGGACTGAAGGTAGAGCATATATGTCACAAGTTTGACAAAAAATCTTGACAAACTTTTGAATTTCGAAAAATTATGCAAATTTAGAGGACGTAATCAATATTTCATGCGGAAAATCTAATCAGGTCATCTAACTTATATCCTGCCATATATGTGCCCAAAACCAGAATATGCCACTATAGCACCTACATTGGTAAATTGCTAACGACGCCGCTAAACAATAAATTACATAAAATAAGAATCAGATAACTTGAAACATTTGCATAAATTAGAATTAGACCACTCAATCAGCCTATTTTTAGGCTGCAAATCTAATCAGTTCACTTACTTGTTGCTGCAGGTCCTACATGCCGAACCAGATCACTTTAGGGGGTCAGATAGGTTTTCTTGCATAATCTGCAAACGAGCTTAAGAATAATTTACCCTAAAATAAGCTAATTACCAACTTAATGCCTTTGCTGCCCAAAATCTAATCAGATCGTGTACCCCAACCCTGGTGCACACACAAAATCTCATCATAATTGGCCTCACGATTTGTGAGAGATCCGCGAACGAGAAGTGCGACCACACACACACACACCACACACGCCATAGTGACCACTAAGTCTCTTCCTGAATTTCATTCAGGCAAGACAAAAATCTTTCGTGGCATAACAAGGGGGCCTCTGCACAGGTACAAATCCTAATTTCTACTGTCTTCGAAGTCAGTTCCTGGCATTTCAAGGGCCATTTGCATCTTTTGAAGACTTTCCCAAGAGGATTATGATTTTTTTTTTTTGTGACCATTGTACTTCAAGTTGGGGGAAGGGGGGCATTATCATGTGGACAGTAACATGCCCATTTGGCCACCCCTAGTACATTACAATACAATCGGAACATCATAATCTTTACGGAGACATTATAGGAACCCAACCCCCACCCCCCATCATGCTTGGCAGAATTATTACATCTCACCATTGGACATCTGAGCTGGGTTGACTACGAACTTTTATTGTTGTTTTGTAAGTACCATACCGCTGGCGCAGTCTATACCAAAGAATGCGCAATATCTCCAGCAGCTACTTCACTCACATCCTGGCGAGGGAGAGTGGGGGAGAGAGAGTGGGGGAGAGAGAGTGGGGGAGAGAGAGAGAGATTGTCGAGGTCAGTGGAAGTGCAAACATGACTTTGGAGAATATGATTCCTGATTATTTTAATAAGAAAATCCATTCCCAGTGGACAGTGAAAATGAGACAAACCTACTACTATTAGGCAGTGTCTTCATGACATCATATGTCATCATTTCATTCTCTGTTTTACACCAGCTGGGGGGAACATGATGATGGATGTGATTCCATGCGCACATGATTTTCTAAGAAATATAGATGCGAGCATTCATCGACTTCAAAAGAAAAAGATCTTTCATTGACACTTTTCACTTTTGAACGAGAAACTCCGGTGATTTACTGGTGTAAACTAAAGAGCACAATTCATTTGCTTCCCTAGTGGACTAAAACGATGTAGATAACATGAGAACGACAGGAGTTTTGGGGTTATCAAACACGCTCCTTTCATCCATGCTAGTTTCAAAGTGGATCCAATGCAATCTGAACCAGAAAGCCAAAAGGCTTAGTGATTCCTTGACTTTATCTGACAACCTATGGACAAGTGGGAGATTGCACCAGCTCATTATGGGCACATCAACATCCCCGACAATTTGGCCATTTTCCCCAGCCACTACGGTTTTCTATCCTGGGCTGATAAGATAGCTACAAACAAATTTCAAGATTTTCAGACTTTGAACTATGGTGACTTCAGACCTAACCCCAAAACAATCGGGTTCATGTACTTATCATGGGGAACACACATACCAAGTATGGGCTTCATCCATCCAAGTGAAGTCGATGAGTACCATTTTACAAGCCAAAATTGGCCAAAATATAGATTATTCACAAATTCTCAATTTTTGACCAAAATTCACCCAAACTTAAATGCAGAAACAATAGGGTTCCGTACTCCCCAAATAAAGCTATACACCACAAATTTCAAATCCTGATCAGACTAACCATTCTGTTCACAAGGTATTCACACTTTGACCTCTGGGACCTCAGACCTGACCTCAAAACAAAGGTTTGCAAGTACTCTCATGGGGAACACACATACCAAGTATGAGCTACATTCATCTAGGTGGGGACAAGTTATCATGTTTACAAGCCAAAATTGGCCAAAATATTGACTTTTCACAAATTTTCACAACAAGGTTCCTGTACCCCTGATAAGAAAACTATCACCAATTTCAACTGGATTGGAACACCAGTCTGGAATTGGTCATAATGAATCGTTCCGTCCCATTCCTCTCCATGGCATTTTAGACTGATTGACGTGCAAACCGTTCAATGGAAACCGCATGGCTACAAACGGTCTACATTTCTAGTTTTCACAGCTCTACGGCTTCAAAGCTACAGTTTGCCATTACTATGGATTGATTACTTGAGTCTCCCATTTTCTTTCAATGTTCACTTTCGTGACACAGAAATAAAACCTATTTCCAAGGCACAGCAAGGGTGCAAATCTGGTTGCTGCATCCAATTGTCACTGCAATCCTTCACCAGGTACATGGAACAAGGCATTGCCTCGTTGAACGTGAGCGTGGGGTTGATCACACACAGACTTGCAAATTGTCTATCCTTCTTGGTCCCTTCTCCCCTACGCCCCCTCAAATTCCCTTGGTGGTTCGCAACCAGCAAGAAGGCGACACAGGTACCAGTCTCGGTATGACCCGATTGGATTATCAAACTCCGGTCTCCAGGGTGGAAGGACGACGCTATACCAATTTGTCCCACCCACTTGGCTAAAGGTTGCCTGGGGTTAGCCCCTTACCTCCATCTTGTCAGCATGCATCTGCACCAGCCGCGATATTCTCCCCTCTTTACCGGTCCCTGTGTTGTAGAGGTAATTTCCCTTCTGGAACTGACCCTGATACGCCCTCATGTAGGTCAGCTGACCAAACCTCCCAGCCTGATGATTAGAGAGAGTAAATCAAATGGATTAAAGGAAAACTGGAGGATGATAATTTAAAGAAGCAATATATTAGCTGCTAACGAGAAATTTTATTAGCCAGTCCAAACCAAAGTCATACAACTTTCCGTTACGGGGGTTGGTGGTACAGTCTTTTGTAAGTCCTTGTGATGTGTATTGCACAAGACGAAAACAGCATTCCATCATGCAATAATGAGATGTTATACTTGCACAATCATTCTTGTTTTAGTTGAAAAGTTCACACATTAATATTCACTTTGAGAAGTATTTAGTTATCGAAGATGGTGTTGTTGTTATGTAGTGGGCTGGTAGGTGTTGATGGTCACTTTGGCGAGAAAAAGGACAACAGAACTTCCTGCTGAAAGTTGACTTATTCGACAAAATGAAACAATTGAAAAGACATGGACATAAATTGCGGGGTTGTCCAAGTGTGACGTCAGTGTATCCGTGGCTACCCACAAGGGGTTTTGGGGGTCAGAACCCCGTCCCCCCCCCCTTCCATGACCCAAGTGCTCAATACATTTTTTAGTTTAACACAAAACCTTTTTTTTTTTGCAGTTCAGTAGAGCTTTTACAGCTGTTATTCAGCACAATATTGAAGCAATCTGTGTTAGGGCCCAATAAATTGTACTTATTTGGCCAATAGGGAAGGTGAGGCAATTTATGAGGCCGCACTTCCTTGGGTTCCAACCTCATCCCCCCCCCCCCCCCCCCCCCCCCCCCCCCCCCCCCACTACAAGACGAACCTTCGGTATGCGGCCTGGTTGTATCCAAGCCTCTGCGTGTCCTTTAATGATGTGTAGGGACCGATAAGCAAGTTCTGAGTTCCTACAACATGTAGGAAAGATACCAGTAAGGAGTTGTGATAAATATGTGTGCTTCACGGAATTCAGGAGAATAATTACAAAGAATATTGTTTATCATTCACTCATATATAAACTAGTAAACCCTCAGAAAACAACCAGGGCCCAAAAATGACCAGCAAGTACTTCAGGTACATGTTGAAAATAGACTGATTGAAAGCAGCAAATCAGAAGACATGTGACCAATTCCATTAACCGGTTTACACCAGAAGGAACATTACGTTATACGAGGAGTTGGAACATTACATGCATGCCCTATGAGTGAGGCTGGTCTGTGCGTAAATCTCTTGAAGCCTTTCATTGTTGATTGGATTAAAGTATCGTTGCAGAAGAAAACTAAGATATAATATGTCATGTCACTGAAGCTAAATTTGAAGTAGAGCACAGCGGTGCGCCGTACCTAAAACCACAGGAAGGCAATTACTTCATTGCAGATAAATAACCTTTGTGGCTCAAGAGTGACACTGGACTTTGAATTATTAAACACCCACCTGCCAATACAAGTCCCATTAGTCACTGAATAACAATTAACCACAATCATGCAAGATAATCAGGAGGAGGAAATTTTGCCCCATTTACGCTCCCAGAATCCCCTTTGGGTAGACTGGCCCCTATAGATGACTGCTGACCCCTGACCTCTAGCTGACCCCATATGCCCATGGTGTCAGGCTACGCAATAGCTAAATAGCTAGCTAGCTCCTTTCTTTTCCATAATTTTTCAATTTTAAAAAGTGTATACTTACAAATAGAGGGAATGCATTTTTTCTTTCAATGGCTGTCCCTGGCCTTCACACAATAAGCTTTTATGTCCTTTAATGTTCTTGTAACGATCCCCCATAGCTGGTGGTTGGCGCAGCTTACCAGGTACCTCAGGGAGTTGGAGGGTGGGCCGCCCAGTCGCTCGCCCAGAGGGGGCCAGGATATTGGATGGTGGGGGATGCAGCTAGATGCCTCCCAGGCATGTACTCCCATGAGTGCAGCGAGTGAATGTATTGATCAAAGATGAACCCACCGGTTCAATGAACATGGTTCCAGTTTGGTCAAAAATTTTGAAAGACTGAGTGTACCACTAGTTCAAATAATCATCTAATCTTGTAGAAAGTATTTTTTTTTTCAATTTTTTAAATATGGCTCATAATAGCCCCTTCATTGCCTCTGATTTCAAATCCCTGAATACCCTGTAGTAACCACTAGTCCATGATAACACTGATGGAGTATCATGGTAATCCAGTCTAATCTGTAGGGGATGCATTAATTTTGTAGAGGTTTTGCAATTTTTACCCATAGTTCATTATGCCCCTTCGATGAGACACTTTTGAATTCAAATCCCTGAGCACCCTATATGTAGCATATTTCCTAAAACACTGACCGAGTTGATGGTAACCACCCCTAATCTGTAAGAGTAAATACTTTGCAAGTTTCCCCATAATGGCCCATTATGCCCCTTTAATCACCAGTGACTTTGAAGAGGTGGAACAATTCCCCATGGACCAATAACAATCGTGTCCCCAGTTCAGTTCACATTGGCAAGTTTTTACCGCTTGACCTCGATTCAGCATCAGAACTTTTGACCTCTCCTGATTCCTCTCGTCCATGTAGGGGATGCTTGATACAGCTCAGACAAGGTTGCACGAGGTTTCTTTAAACTATGCATAAACAGAAACTTACCCTCCGTTTGATGCAAGAGCAACAAGTCTCGGAACTGTTTCTGGTCTGGAGAACATCTCTAGTCCGGTTTCCTCCCTGCGGAGGTTGAATATGAATATAACTTTGAATATAATATTCATTCCATCTGAATGGGCATTCTGGGACTACGACTGCACCTGAACCAAAACTCTAAAGCCCTATATTCTCACTCTGAGCAACAGGTGTTCTGGTATATTTCAGTAAATCCAGTTTGATCAAGCCACAATCCACATGTTCTCTCTAATGTAGCAGCAGGGGACCTCTGCGACACAGCTCTTCATGAAGTAAGCTACGCCACACAGGCTCCCGACCGGGCCGTAGCGATCGGGGAAAATCCTTGTTGCGTCCGCGGACCAATCCTGGATCGTCTGGCCCATTCCGGGGAATCCTGGCCATCGTCCCAGAAATTTAAAAAAAAACTGTTTAAAATTATGGGATGGTCCGCTGGTCAGTCCGGGGACCGTGTGACTGTGGCTTGTGCACCTGTTTGCTGCCGTTTTGCAGGGATTCATTGTTGCTTGCATATGTCCCTAGTCACTAGGGATCCAGGTAAAGAGGCAATCCAGCGTAACTGCAGCTGGGTTTGGGGGGAGCAATGATTCTCAGAAACACTCAAAAACATATTTGCCACTCCTTCTCGGTGGCTGCACGTTAAACACGGTGGCACCCAGCCAAGATCTGTGGTACTAACATCAATAAATGGAAAAAGTCCTGCATGGTACTATGTATTTCCAGTGCTCCATGCCACAAAAAAAACCTTAAATGCTGGAATATCAATAAATGGCAACAAATTTACTCAATCATCCAAATTGCAAAGTTTCACTTCCGATGGATTGGGAAGATAGTCCAGAACAGAATCAAGTAAGGTCTGAAAGAGGGATGCTGGGCATATTAGAGGAACTGACCGATTAGTCACTATACCTGGCGAGGGTGACTACAGGAAAGGATTGGTTAATCATGTACTAAGCTGTGTCGTTAAGCATTATCCAGCTATATTAAACACTGAAGTATTGTGTATGTTGTATGACAGTATTTAAACAGGGTTTTGTGCTTTTCATTGAAAGGGCAAAGAAGAAAAATTAATGAAAACGCATGCATAAATGGATTGAATGCTTATCACCTTGATTAAGAGAGATTGAGACCATTTCAAGCTCTACTATTCAGTAGTTTTAGGAATAATTTCTGACAAGTGAAGATGACTTATTTCTGCCAAACAGTTGCTGCATTGGGTATCGCAAAAGTTGAATCATTCTTGACCATGTGATGTAGTTTGAAATTGGCCCCTACAACTAGTTTGTTATTGTGAGATTCAAGTGGTAAGATAATTATTTATCGACTGCCAATTAGGTATAATTTATTCATATAGATTTCCCTATT
The DNA here is from genome assembly GCA_026419785.1 of Sclerodactyla briareus. Taxonomy (NCBI): domain Eukaryota; kingdom Metazoa; phylum Echinodermata; class Holothuroidea; order Dendrochirotida; family Sclerodactylidae; genus Sclerodactyla; species Sclerodactyla briareus. The sequence goes on along the minus strand of JAODTK010003599.1, from coordinate 138,130 downwards.
CAAAGGTTTCTAGTTGTAATTAAACGGAAACACTGGAGAGAATCCATCTGTTGTGTTATTCGTCGATACTGTAGCAGGGAGGGCAGCACAAACAGTTCACAGCTTTTGGTCGTGAACGACTCTACAGAGGTTTTTCAAGCCCATACGGTATATTGCACATCCCTTGCTGTTAACACACCGCTGTTGACATACCGCTGTAGTATTAGTGTTGCTTCCTGGTTTGATAAGTCTGCCCAGCACTACCCAATTCACTGACTTCAAGGACTGCTATAGCTATCCATCAGACTCACAGCGCCGAATAACTGTGAGGTACTAGCGATGACTACAGGGCTGTAGCCACTACAAGCGAACCCAACAGGTCACGAGATTGGCAAATTTTGACCAAGAGAAATTTGACCAAGTTTAAAAAGTTTTAGGAATTCTACAAGGCCTACATAGTTTTGTGATAGAAAATATAACAACGCAGTTACAAAGATGGAAACTGTGGAATGAGCTCAAATGGAAATAGTATCGCGCTACAGTGGTCCAACCTTCTTCAATAATCCTCATAGAACATCTACACAGGCCCTTTGAAATAAAAAAACATTCCCGGCTCTCCTCCAATGTGCGCCAAGTCTCCACAGCAGTCAAGTGTCTGATCGCCAGACGTTTGAATCTTGTTACAGTGTGAGGGCGGCTAACCCTCAAACAGGTCAGTGTAAAATGGTCAGATTGGTCTGAGAGCTGAACAGAAGAGTTGTCACAGCTAGTCCTGTCACAAAAAATACAAGAATGCAGCAGAAAAGCCTGTCAAACCCTATAGAGTAATTTTAAAATGCTCTGAAGCACCTGTGAAAAGCTGACAACATACCCAACCGAACCTACACAGTAATGCTGCAATTTTGCGCCATGATAACTGGAAAACGAAAGAGGGTATTCACCTATAAATGGATGAGATTATTCTCTAGTATATCCTGATCGAATTTGTAGGTTTCCATCTGGATCCCATTTATTGTTTGTTTGGTACAAGATTTCCACCGTAATAGTTTTAATTGGACTTTATATTATCGGGGATCCTGCGTCCCCCATTATTCACAAAGCAAACTTTGCAATAGCTAAGCTTATTGGTGCCTTATCGGTACACCCATCAAATCCTGCAGGATCTGCTCCGGGTTTTTCTGTGTCATAATTGCTAAATGGAAAGCCTAAAAAATCGCGTCCTATTTACATGACTATTGGCCTTTAATATGTTTGATAAGGGGTGCTTGACTCATTTCAAGCTGCGATCTCTACAACAACATTACGGCTGCACAATTCCTTTTTCTCGTCTCTTGCGTTGACTCCTGACTGGAGTAGCTGTCAGTCCGTTCTCTGGGGTCTCCTGCTTGCTAGCCGGGTCCTCAAACGATCCAAATCATAATACCAGTTAATTGCACTGACATCTTCACATCCCCTGGAAACGCCACCCACACCGGGGAGGCACTGGAAGGGGAGAATTGCCTGGCTGGCACATACAATGCTGTCTTTCTTTCTAGCCCCCCACTTGTCCTTCGTGAATGATTTTTACCCCAGTACTCTTCTAAGACACATCTCTGACCTAGTTACCTCCCCCCCCCCCCCCCACCTATCCCAACCCACATTTATGTAGAAAATGAATACAAAACACACATGCATACATTATAAGTATGTATGTTGATAATTAATAGTACATCAAGTAGCTCAGTTTGGATTATCTCTCAGCAGGTAGTCGAACATTGGTGGAATCAAGGTGATACACAAAATGGTATAGGAATTGTTGGGAAGATATCGTGATCGTAACAACCTGTACACCTTTGTTCTTCAAAGCAGTCCCAACTAAGACTGGTACAAAGGTTCTGCTCAAAGTAGTCCTCCGGATGGCCGCCTAAACAGAGAAACATCACAACAACCCAAATATAAGTTTTGAAATTCCAAAAATTATTCAGTGTGTCCAATCAGGGGATAGATCCTCACGTGAACGGATCTAGAACATGCTCATACGATTGTTGAAATATTGGCATGTGAGGATTCAGCTCCCAAGACCCACCTCTCATTGTTTTATCCCCGCAACATTTTTAAGTGTTGAGGGATATTATGGTTTCAGGGGTGTAGCCGCCGTCTCGCCGCCGGAAACTTTAGGCGTTAGCGCAATAACTCTTTAACGCTCCATCTGAAACGAATGTCCATCCTAGTGAAATCTTGGATGAGTTCGAAAGTGGGCATCGCTGAATGTCTGCTGCCTCTATTTGCAGGTTTTACATGAAAATACAGAGTTAGTCCGTTTCACATGAAACTTGATAGGTGGGGACGAAAAATGGTCCCGAAAACATGACAGTGATTTCAAGGGTGTGGGTTTTTCTTTGTGAAAATACAGAGTTAGTCCAATTTACATGAAACTTGGTGATTGGGGACAAAAATTGGTCCCGAAAACATGACAGTGATTCCCTATCCCTATCCTTGCAATTTATTTGTGATTTTTCTAACCTTGTTGATTTGAACAAAACTTGGAAATTGAGGACGACAGTTGTCCTCAAAACCCAGGTAGGGCATTCCAAAGTCACCAGAGGTCAAATAGACATAAAATTGAATGTGCTTCCTTCAAACGAGGCCCACAAAGGCCATTTCTGTGGGGGTATAACGTCGCCTGCAAATGTCTAATTATTGACTGGGTTGCCTCTCATTAGCACCAACAGCAAAAAACGGCACAATACTCCTGACGTCACCGAAACATGTTCAGGAAAAATTGAACAATAATATGGTTGTCAAAATATTCACACTCAAAGAGTCTCTCAAGCCCCGTCCACTCAGAATATATAATTAGATCGGCACCACCACCAAAAACAATATTTACTCAAGTACAACATCAGAACAATGTGTCAGTGTTTATTTTCCCAACTTGAGAGTGTTTGACAGACAATCAAGTGTACACAACATATACACACAACACACCTACATACACACACTCTGACAGACACACATGCAGGAATGCATAGATTACTAGAGGCAAATACCTTCAATTGGTCGACTGATGGCTCGACCTCTTGAAGGAACAGATCTCCAATCTCATCATCCTTGTTAGCAACACATTCTGGGAGAGAATGAAATGAAGCATCACATGGCTGTTATGTGGAATATCACTTGACTTGTTAATCACATGATGTTGAACAACAAATCTATGTGTACATTATAACAACGTCCAGGGAGCTGTCGAACATTAAAACTTGAATATTCAACAGATCTGAACAAAGTCTGATTTTTTAGTAGTGTGGCAATAGTTGGGAGGAGATAGCATTCTAATGTATGCATTTATACAACATCTAGGACCTGTCAAACATCACACATGAATATTCAAGAGATTTGAACAGTCTGACTTTTGAGTAGTGTGGCAATAGTTGGGAGGAGCTAGCATCCTAATGTATGCATTTATACAACATCTAGGACCTGTCAAACATCACACATGAATATTCAACAGATTTGAACAGTCTGACTTTTGAGTAGTGTGGCAATAGTTGGGAGGAGCTAGCATCCTAATGTATGCATTTATACAGCATCTAGGAGCTTAACATGAATATTCAACGGATCTGAACAGTCAGACATTACACATAAATATTCAATTCAACAGCCAATGTGACCACTTGGGTTTCAAGAACAGTAGCAGGTAAAACCAAACGTCTCCATAGCTATTAAGAGACCGAGGATACATTCCCACTAATTCCAAAACTTGAAAGACAAATTAATCAAGAAAGAAAGAAAGGTATTCTAAACAAGAAAGTGTGAGAGGGGGTCAACACCTTAATTGAAAGGTGGTGGTTTTGGAAATAATCAAAACAGAATTGTCTCTCGACCTCCCGATGGGAGGTATCCTTTTTACAATATATGTCAAAGGAGTGGGATGTAATCTAGACAGGGAAGCGCTGCAATCTGTGTGACTGTATTTAATGCTTTGAAAGCTTCTTCTGTGGGTTCTAAGGCATACAGTACAATGTAAGCAGGGTGTATGATCCAAATATTCAGGCTGAACATCAGTTTATGATTGCTTTGAGTTATTTGTTTTTAGAGTAACGACAGCTGTACAGTTCAAGTTGGTCTTGGTACCTTCGGCAGGCTGGTTGTTGATTATGGTCATGGTGTACTCTACTTATTTTATTGGGGGAATAAAAGGAACCAAGACACACCGGTATTGGCATGTCATGTATCTGTCTACTTCAAACTAGTTTTGAAATAATGCCAAGTTTCTAGTATGCGAGCTCCCTTCAACTCTTGCCACACTACCCAAGAGTAAGACTCTTTTCAGATCTGTTGAATATTCAAGTGTAATGTTCATCAGCACCAGATGCGTCTATGAGGGTTATAATAGGGGGTGGTAGCTTAAAGAAATACATCTTGAAATCTGTTAACTGCTGGCATCATTCACTTATGAAGAGAAAATAAACCCTCCAGGAATAAGGAATAATTTGCTTGCCCATTATTAGCTAATTAACCAAGTGGTTGGCACAATTGGTAGAGCATCGTCATTCCATCCAGGAGACCGGGATCAAACCTGGTCGGGGTTCATACCAGAGACTTTAAGCATGGTGCCTTCTTGCTGGTCGCTCAGCACAAGGAATTAGAGCAGGGACAGAATAGGGCTGAGCAATTTGCAAGTTGCTATCAGCGTGTGATTAACCCCACCCGCACATTAGGGTATGGCCAAAGGGCCATTCCCGTACCTGGTGGAGGATTCGCAACAGACATTAAGGGAAATTTCAGCCAAATCATATCTTCTTGATGTTACAATGTTAAAGAGAATAAAAAGTCACATTCAAATATCACTTTGTTCCAGGTTCATAGCATGTCCGGTTGGGAAGATATGGCTTCCTCAAATTTCATATAATTTGCTGATTTCGGCCAAACTGGCAAACTTTTGTGTGTCAGGATCTACCAATATAAGGACAAAGAAATATTTCTTTACATTTTCTCTCAGATTGGTAGATATGGACGTCATCAAATGTTGCCAATTTGCAAAATTGCCAAATTAGCAGTGATTATTTGTTAATTTGAAAAATCATAACTTTTATAACCGAACATGCCTATGAACATGATATAAAGTTTGATTGGCATAATTCTTAATGCACAATCATATGCCATTTAAATATTTTTGGCTGGAATATCCCTTTAAGGTACTGATCCAGGTCTGCACCCTTGCTGGGCATCAAAAAATAGGTCTGGTCCTCTGTGCCGGCAACTAAGAAATTAAAAAAACTTGCAGCACCAATGGTGGCTGTTGTAGCCTCAAACCGGATAAATGTACCAAATATTTCATTACAAAGAGACCAATGATTATGTGCAGATGCATTTCTTAATTTTCTCTGCAATATTTCACACATTGCCTGATTTAACTGGTGCTAACATGGTGAAACTGACGCACTCAAGGAACATACATTTTCATTTGTCTAGCACTCAGGGCGCTTGCAAATTTCAGGATGGTGCTTACGAGAGTATAATTTCACATCTGTTTTATATTCGCTTTGGGTGTATTTTTGCAGGACTAACCATTTGCGTGATTGCACATGAATGGCCGCCCTCAGGCCCAAATGGGCCTCAAGTTGAAAATTCCTGAGAACCCTGAAGATTGGCTATTAGACTGTCATTATGACTGAACATCAGCACTGACCTGTGCATCAAATTTGTAGAAGCATTTCGCATGATACATGATGGGCCCTAGTGCCAACATTGAGCCTTCAGCCAGAATTTCGCAAACACCCGAGGGACCACAAACTGAGGAACATTGCATGAACATTAAAGAAAATCAATTGGAACATACGAAAGATGCATTTCAAGTACCAATGTGTGAAACTTCATGAAATGGGCCCTGAGGCCCAAGTGGGAGGGGGACCTTGGTCCCCAAAAAATTCCTGAACACCCCGAAGGTACGTCTGTTAGACCATCATTATGACATAATGTCATCTTGTGTCACCAAAACTTGTAAGAGGAGAAGCATTTTGTGTGAATCCACATGATGGGCCCTCGGGCCCACACTGGGCCGTGGGTCCCAAATCCCAGGGCACCCTGAAGGTACAGCTATTAGACCAACATTAGGACCGAAAATCAGCTTGGTGCAGCTGGATTTGTAGGAGATACAAGATTTTGCAGTATTTCAAATAATGGCCCAAGGGCCCAAAGCCCAAAATTCCTGAACAACCCAATTGCCAACCCTCTATCAAAGGACCATTACATGTAACTTGAAGAAATTAATTGAAGCTTGTGTGGAGGAGATGCATTTCAAGCACCATTGTGTGAAATATCATAAAATGGGCCCTCAGGACCAGTCGGACCTTGGAACAAAAAATACTCAACACCCCAAAGGTACGTCTATTGGACCGTCATAATGACCAACATTAGCACTGTGCAACTAATTTGCAGGAGATACAAGATTTTGCAGTATTTCAAATAATGGCCCAAGGGCCCAAAGCCCAAAATTCCTGAACACCCCGAAGGTACAGCTGATAGATCATCGTTATGACTGAACATCACAGCACTGTGCACCAAAATTGTAGGACAGTAGCGTTTTGCAGTTTTCAACTTATTGGCCTATTGTGCCCCTTTAATACCATGTGACCTTGACCTTCAGGTGGTCAAAGTGACAATCAGTCAATAAACATTGTCACCAAGTCTGGTCGAGTTTTTCATCAAAGCTGAACATTTTGTGGGCCCAAGAGCAAAAGTTTACAGACTGGATAGATAGGAGGATAGATAGATAAATAGATTGATAGAATGACATGGGCATCACAATAGCTCACCAGCATAGCTGGTTTGAGCTAAAAACTTGAAGAGGTGTCTATACAACACAGGGGACATATATGGAATCTCTAACAAAAATATATAAAAAAACATCAAAACATACCTATGAGCTCCTGCCGCCTATCCTCCATTTCTGAAACCATATCTGGTGGTACGGCATCCTCACGGACACTCTGCCTGTTTGGGTGAGGCCAGCTTCATATTTGACAGCAAATAATTTAGACCAGGCTCACTGTTTGAGAGACATGGCAATTTAAAATTTAGCCTTTTGTACTGTAAAAAAATAGGGAAGTGCTGATGAAGAATGAAAAAAAAAAAGACTCAGATTTCTGAGTCGAGAAATTGTAGTCTCCAGTTTTTTATACAAGTCCAGTTAAACAGAAAGCAAAATTCAATAACTAGTCAAAAAATTTTTATTACCTTTCGAGTGACTGACAGTCTTCACCAGCTATGATACTGCACAGGACAAAAATTCATTCCCAACGATTGTAACAAAGGAAATAAACCCAATGATCAGTCTAATCAGCACACACAGAAAAGCTGACCAGTCTAGGAATGCTTTGAACTATCTACCTTTGATGCGTTTTGATTAGATGCCATATAACAGGGGTTCCCCAACCTGTGGTACGCCTACCAGCAGTGGTACACTGGGTGGTATGCGGGGTGGTACAAAGGTCTCAAAGACCTATACGGTACATGTGCACCCATCACTGGACACTCACCCAAATTTCCCGCAAAGTAGAGGGCTCTCCTCTGTATAACATCGACCACTCCCTTCATGTCAGACTTCCAGCCCGATGGGTATCTGTAAGAAGGCAGCATTGTGGCTCAGCTTGGCCCTCATCTGGGACAAAACCCGGTTAGGGTTGGCATTCATCCTGTGAGAAAAATGGTATCAAAATTTTATGAAAAACCTGCAGAGATACGATTGGTTCAATGCTAATTCTTTTAGGATTCTCAAAATTACTCAATTCAGGTTGAGTGAACTACCCCAAAAAACAACAGGCTTCATGCTATTCAGAAGAAAACATGGTGACATTGACCTCTGAACATGCACAAGTTGACTTCGGGTCTGCTAGCCACGACTGCCTATGTTATACTTACACAAAGCCCCCTCCATTCAGCCTATTAGAACTACGAATTCTGTTACCAACATGAGACGTTCAATGCATGGATTCTAGCAATAGAGGAGGATATGGTGGTGGGCCAGAGGTGGCCAGATTGCATAGGTTTAGAAAGAAAAATCGCCAGAAGGGGACTAATGAGTAAAAAGGGGAGGGTATTGTGCAAGTATAACATAGACAGAGGAGTGAATAAACCCTGACCAACCTTCTATGACATGTAGACTCAATCTTATTAGCTGCTGGGGACTTGACAAATTGGTATTTCAATTTTATTCTACACTCAAAGACTGCATGCAAAGGCCATTTTGGGTCCTTATCCTGAAGTTCACTGACGGACAATTGAAATAGAACCTGACTAACCTGTTGACGAAGGCAATGATCGCATGGCAATTGGTATCTTTTCAATGGTTTCAACCGTCAGTGTCTGACTCTGTCCACCACCCGCACCATCCAATACCCTATTACACATAAAATCAATCATTAATGTTGGATTAGAATTCATTACCTGACTAAGACTGTAAACTTGTGATAAAGACAATGCATGTTACTTGACATCTCAGTGCCTGACTCAGTACAGCACATCAATGCTCGTAAGCATGGCAATCGATGTTTTACAAATTTAAAATTTCGAATTTGTATGTTAGTTATATTTTTTCGTTGAAATGTTCCTGTACGCTTCACGGGAGTCCAGGCCTACAAGACAATTCCCATTTGTGTTGCACCCGAAGTATAGTCAATGCCCTTTGCATCTCAGCTATCAGAGCAAAACCATTGGACCTTGGATAATCGGCACCTGTCATTGTTATTTCAATACATTGTTAATCAGTAGCTGCTGCATTTCAACAATGCCTGGTATATAGCAAGCAATACAGCAGTTGTTAAATTATGCCTTGAATTTGTTAAAAAAGTACAGGTCAAATTTGCATAAGGACTCGAGGACTCAGGACTCGGACTTGGACACTGTGACTCAGACTTGGAGCCATGAATCAACTCAGACTGAGAAGACTCGTCTCCAGCACTGGCACAGAAGACCCAAGACTGCACCATCTAAGACCCACAGAGCTAATCAACCGAATCGTTTAACACTCGCTAGTGTAGCGAGATTCCCTGACTAACCTATCAACCTTCTTGATGGGGGCAATGCATGGTACTTGGTATCTCTGTGTCTGACTCAGGACCAAGGACTGAGACTGCACCAACAAACACCCAAACACCCACAGAGTTCTCTCAACTCAACCCAATTTTAACACTCACTGGGTACACTCCCTACCTAACCTATCTAACTATCTAACTTGTTGATGGAGGCAATGCATGGTACTTGGTATCTCTGTGTCTGACTCAGGACCAAGGACTGAGACTGCACCAAGTAACACCCACAGAGTTCTCTCAACTCAACCCAATTTCAACACTTATTGGGTACATTCCCTGACTACCTACTCAACCTAACTTGTTTATGGAGCCGATGCCAATGATACTTGGTATCTCAGTGTCTGACTCAGGACCAAGACCAACAGAGTTCTCTCAACTCAGCCCAATTTCAACACTTATTGGGTACATTCCCTGACTAACCAATCTACCTTCTTGATGAAGGCAATGCATGGTACATGGTATCTCTGTCTGACTCAGACCAAGACCCACAGAATTCTCTCAACTCAACCCAATTTCAACACTCACTGGGTACATTCCCTGACTAACCTATCTACTTGTTGATGAAGGCAATGCATGGTACTTGGTATCTCTGTGTCTGACTCAGGACCAAGGACTGAGACTGCACCACTAACACCCACAGAATTCTCTCAACTCAACCCAATTTCAACACTCACTGGTACATTCCCTGACTAACCTATTTAACTTGTTGATGGAGGCAATGCATGGTACTTGGTATCTCTGTGTCTGACTCAGGACAAGACCAACAGAGTTCTCTCAACTCAACCCAATTTCAACACTCACTGGTACATTCCCTGACTAACCAATCTACCTTCTTGATGAAGGCAATGCATGGTACATGGTATCTCTGTCTGACTCAGGACCAAGACCCACAGAATTCTCTCAACTCAACCCAATTTCAACACTCACTGGGTACATTCCCTACCTAACCTATCTAACTTGTTGATGGAGGCAATGCATGGTACTTGGTATCTCTGTGTCTGACTCAGGACCAAGGACTGAGACTGCACCAACTAACACCCACAGAATTCTCTCAACTCAACCCAATTTCAACACTCACTGGGTACATTCCCTGACTAACCTATCTAACTTGTTGATGAAGGCAATGCATGGTACTTGGTATCTCTGTGTCTGACTCAGGACCAAGAACCGAGACTGCACCAACTAACACCCACAGAATTCTCTCAACTCAACCCAATTTCAACACTCACTGGTACATTCCCTGACTAACCTATCTAACTTGTTGATGAAGGCAATGCATGGTACTTGGTATCTCTGTGTCTGACTCAGGACCAAGGACTGAGACTGCACCAACTAACACCCACAGAATTCTCTCAACTCAACCCAATTTCAACACTCACTGGTACATTCCCTGACTGACCTATCTAACTTGTTGATGAAGGCAATGCATGGTACTTGGTATCTCTTCTTTGTCTGTTGACCGTCAGTGTCTGACTCTGTACCCCGCCCACGGCGCAGAGCACCAAGACTGCACCCATCAGTACCCTCAGTGCCCTCTCGACCTCCACAGTAAAATCCACGTGTCCTGAAAGAGGCAGGGAATGTACGAGAGACGCATTTAAATCTTGAAATCTTCGTCATGGGTGTTAGTACACGACTCCGGTCGCCCCTGATGGATTCACAAGTCCTCTACAAATTCTAGTGAAAGTCCCTAGAGTCATAAGCTGCCAAAGGTCAATCAAAACTTCACCTGTGTTATGATCCAAGAGCATTTCAATTCACATTGAATAACAACCAGAGTACCACCCATTCATCAAAAAATGGACCGAGGAACACATTTTGGTTATCATGATTTCGGAAGTTTAGTACATTGTGAATATAAAAACTCCAGACCAATCTGTTATGAAAATTAGACACATCTATTGTACTGTATCTCGTGAAAATTGCGGAATGAAGGGGAGGGAGAAGTGGCAAAGAGAATGGTCTGATGCAGAACAAGAAATTTGTGGAAATTATATGGAAGAGGAAACAGAGCAACAGAGCTTCTGCAGAATGTTGACCTCCTCAACACAATGAAAATGCACATACATCATTATCTGTGATGCTCAAGAGACTGTGACATAATGCCTCATTGAGGATTGCCCCTAATTTCTCTGCACAGTGGACCAAACTTGAAGGCCAGTAACGCCACATAGGAATATTGTTCTGGGTTTAGACCTACCGTATTCATTCTGATTGACGGGCACTGCGGGAGGGCAATCTCGGGAACATGAGCGTTTTATTGGGACCGCCGTCTGGCGGAACTGGCACACGTGTTGAGTGATGGTACGTTACTACAGATACCACAGAAGTCTAGCTTGGAGTGCTGAATTACCTTCAATTCAGTCATCTTACGTACAACCATGTGTAGCGAAATCAGTCCAAAAGTGATAAACTGTTGTACAAATACTAATGCAATTTTTGTAAAGCGATTCTGAACTAGCCTGTAGATCTTTAATGCTTGGAGTGCCGTTTTGCGGCGTGTCCTCCCCCCCCCCCCCCTCTCCCCACGATGAGGGTTTGCTGACAAAACTTTTTCTAGGCTTCTGGCTGACCCCTTGCCGCCAACTTCCAGCATCACACCTTGCATTAATTTCCTACCAAAAGTATTTTGTCAGTGTACAATTTTAGTGTTCGCCAGTTTGAAAGTGTGCCTCTATTAGGGTTCCAAAAATCATGAATCTGGCGAAATTCCATTGGGCTTCTTTTAGGCATGGCTTCTATTAGAATGAAATAGGTATACGAATAGTTTTGTCCATTCTCACGATATAACCTCTACTGTATCCAAGTCGATCCAGTGCGATCGTGCAGTATGCTTCTAATAAAATGAATGATAGTTATTGAAATAAGGCAGAATACTTGAACTGAATATCTTGTGTGCATGGTCCAGACATGAATCCACTTTTCCACTGTCAGTTTGAGGGAAAATTGCTGAAGGCCATGCATGCAACCTTTCATGCCAAGACTGGTACACTGTAGAGGCCACTACTGTACCTGGTGTGTCTATTATGTTGATATTATTGTCTTTCCAGTTGATGAAGGTCGCGGCTGATTGGATGGTGATCCCTCTCTGTCGCTCCAACTCCATGGGTCCACCGAGCTCCAACATTGTCCTTGCCCCTCACCTACAGGAGACAGAATAGAACAAGAAACTAGAGGGCTCTCTTTACACACCCTGGAGGCAGTCGAGCATAACAGACGAACAAGACCTTGTTGAGCTACAGTAGCTGTCCATTTATCAGTTGGACCATTTCTCAGAATGGATTAAGAAACTGCGACAGCACCCAAGTGGTAATTTGAATCTGTCACACTCATACATGAGTTAGGCAAACACTGCAGTAACTCGGCAAAATCAACTTCAGGTAAATGGTAGAGAATGACCGATCTAACACAACCTACACAACGTGGTGATTCTTGATTGCAACATAGCATTGAAAGTTCATACATACACAATTTTGTGAAGCGCATTCACAAACAGTCAATAACCTGCATATCGGATGTTGCCCCAGGTACAAACACACCAATTCTGTTCTAATGCTCTCGAGTACTGTGTGGTTTTTCAAGCATCAGTATAAATTCACTAATCAGAAAGAAGATGCCTGGTAACATGCGACACATCATTGAAAGTCTCTGTAGAGAACTTGCAGGAAGGTCGTGCTAAGCTTACGGTAAATGCTAACAGGCACTGGTAGAGTTACAAATGGAGACCTCCTCGTTAGAACAACAGGAAAAGATGCAGATGAGCCCCATTCATAACCTGCTGTCATATCGTGATGGTAAACAACCCAATTTGGGAACTGCAAGCCCTACATCGACATTCAGGTCATTACTGATACAGATACTAACCTACCTGGGCCCAGCCATCTTCACCCTAGCACCCAGTAGAGAAGCAAATACACCCGGCGGGTCCTGTCGAAGCATGCCTCTACGGCCCGATACCAAGCCCTTGGCAGCTCAGAGTGGCGACAACAGCTACCTCCGGTATACCTCACCCACTGTCCTCCCTCCACCACCTCCACCAGCTCCGCCAGTGACCACCCGCTCCCCCCCCCCCCCCCCCCCCCATGATGTTGATGGGAATTGCAAGGAGTCCTGCGCGGACAACAGCCGATGGCAGCACCGGGTCCGAGCCAGAGGTAGCTGTGGAACAGTCCTATGGGGTTTTCGCGGCCACATTTTCAGCAAACATCTCTTGTATAGTGATCCTAGGCTTTCACCTCATTTTTTTCGTTCAGTGGTTTGACCCATGAGTAGTCCAATTACTTGTGCATGGAACTTGACTGGCACATTTATTTAGACAACACAAAAACCAGAGAGTTTGGAACGAAAAAAAGTGAAGATTGAGGTTATCAACACGATCTTTCTCATCTCTGCTAGTTGCGAAGTTGAATCTGATGCAATCTTAAAAAGTGGTGAGTTTCCACATCCACTAGTCCCTGACCTTTAAATGTTACATTCTAACCTCGTGCATTTCTTTTATCCTGCCACTGTAGAAGAGGATCCTCTCCGTCACCGTGTCTTCCGGAGTCAATGTGAGCATGATCCGATGTTCCGCACGGGACACATCATCCTGCACAAGCAATCGTTTGAAGCGTGTCCAATATGAGCTTGAAAAATTGTGATGCAATCATGCTTGTAATAGAATCTCAAGAATATGTAGTTCTATATTTATGCTGTGAGAACCCTTGACATGACGTGCAAAAGTGAATTATACACAATAAAATTGTCATCTTGACAGAAATAATGAAATGTATATACGTCCTTCATGATACTGAGGACCTCACCCAACCACCCTCCAGTGAAATGATATCATTTTTACGTGACATGATTTGAATTTCTGAGAGAGATACAAGTTAAAAACATATTTGATTTGTTACCTTCCATTGTGGCAGTCGCATCTAGTAACTTTGCCAAGGATAGACGGACTCGAAGAAAGAAATTTGTGTTGAAAATACGTGATATATATATACTTGGTATTAACTTGTGATATGGTCACTAAAGTGGGCAAAGCATGGGTGGGACACCCAGCAAGCTTGTACAGTAGCACGACCGACGAGGGCGCCATACCAATCCTGGTGGAGCTGACCTCCCCTGGGCATGACGTCATCCGGGTTCATGCTCCACAGATTCCAATTGGAGTGCCCTGAGCATTCTCCAACCTCCAGGGAAACAGAGGTATGAGCAAATTGCTCCCATGACAACGGGTCACTATGAGAGGTTAGTACATACATGACAGGGATGTCGCTACGTGGGTCGGCAAGGGACGGCAGCGACCCCACTGCTTTGTCAACCACACTCGGGCTAAAATGAAGCTCTTGACCCTCACAAATGTCTTCTCCAAATACCTTAAACCAGACTCAGAAACCATATTCACTATATCTTTCCTAGTATAAAAGTAAGCCAAAGATTAAATTGGGCACTCTAGTGAAATGTTTAATTTTTTTCATTGTTTATGGGGTCAATGGCCGGGGATTTCTCGATCCGCCGCTCCAACAAACTCAGGGGCTCCAATTTCATTTCATGCAAACCCACACTCAAATGATCTAGCTACATCTCTACCCATGAAGTACAGTTTTGTACACAGATATACCTAGCCTACATGTAAGCCAAAAACATGTACTGGGACTGGATTTAAAGCCAACAAAATTGTTCCGTAAGAATGAGAGAAAAATATTCTTCATAAATATTGATGATGCCTTGTCTTCCTGCATTGTGTACATGTTGGGGCTTTGCGGAAATCCCAATTCTCATTTAGTTTTGCGCTCAATTAGTACATTAAAGCTCCATTCAGCCTTAGCAATATACAAGAAAATCAATAATGACTGGAAAATGATGCCCATGGTTTGTCCTCTCTAAAAACAGATCGGCAGTCAAAATTACAGCACTCATTTTTATATAGGTGCGGAGAGAGAGAATGATGATCAGTTCGAAAATTTTCAAAAGTCAGCCGGCAGTAACAAGTTCTAAACAAAAAAAAGTCCGCCACAGGGGCCCTCTTCATGATTTATACAAACCCTGGACTAATATTAACATTTCGACAGATTTTCCTTTTTCATGTAGTGTCATGTCAATACAATAGATTACTAGTCTGAGTTAGCTTCTTGGCTGGAAGGAGGACATGGAATAAAGGCTGAATGGAACTTCAACCAGAAAGCAAAAGGGGCTTAGGGATTTCTTGATGAATTCTACTAACGAAAATGAATAGATACGAGAACAAATGAAATAAAAATGTTAAACACCAAAAACTCCAGGTGATAGGACCAAGAATTCCAGACTATCTTCCACAAGTGTTTGAGACTGACCTCTGCTTTCACCAGAAGGACCCCACCCAGCTTACACAAAAGCACTCCCCATGAGAAAGAGTATGCAAAAATCCCCGCTTGATTGGCTCCAAGCCCCTTGTGGGACTTATCCTGTCCACAAGGCTTTCAGAATCGGTACGAATTAGAATTTCGACTCAGTGTCGGAAGACAAGGTGTCCAAGGACCCTAACTTGTGATTTATAAACCTGTCATGTGTAGAATGGGAACTAATGAAGGAGAAGGTACATCACTTCCGGGCACTGATTCTAAATAGAGCTCAAACTCTACCCTCTGCTGGAATTCGAACTCAAATGACCTTTGACCTGACCACCAAAATGATTTAGGATTCATTGGATCATCATGGGGGAACAGGCATACCAAGCTATGAGCTCAATTGATCCAGACCTGTGGGGTAGAGTTATCGTGTCCACAAGCCAGGCATCACACCAGGGTTCGAAAATAAAGCAATCATAGTCCAGGGGCTATTGTACCAAAAAAGTCGCCGTGTATACGTAATTTTGCCTGGGACCAGGGGTATTGTGCTGTACCCCAGGAGTTTTTCCATCTACCAATTTTGATCCAGCGGCAGGTTCGACACCATAGTTTAGTCAAATCACCTGCATCGAATGTTTCGTACTCCAGCCATGTCAGATCTGATGCTTTGCATCTTGCTTCGTTTTGCAGATTACACTGACAACTTCTCTTTTTTTGGGGGGGGGGGGGTTGTCAGAGGTTGTTGGATTGCACAATAAAATACATTACGTACTGGCGGAGGAAAATTACCGGTATTGGCTACCAAAATCCCGGCGTACTATTGAAATTACCAAAATACAGTGCTGTCAGCTTATTACAACGTATTTTTGCCCATCCCAGCCGCCACCGTGTACATTGAAACTTCATCTGCAATCTGTCTAAAATTGATTAAAATGCCCACGTGTGTTGCGAACTGTTGTATTGCATATTTGCCGAAATCCCAGCCGATGCGGACAACGCAGCTTCACCGTACTAAAACATGCAAAGCGTATGTTGCTAGGTTGTACTCAACTCGCCCGATGCGTGCACTACTTTAAACATAGCCCTGCTTGGAAACACGTGGTCCTAACCATGTTATGATGTGCCCCCAATTCCCACTGCATGCTACACCAACGATACCAGTAGGTCTACGGACCGACGGCCACGAACCTCTCGCACACACAACTTCAATAGGATTTTCCCACAGACTCTATGATTAAGGAGTGCATTTATTTACGATAGTCGATCAGCGATACTGCAATTTAATTCTGCGGCAGCCTACAATCTTTGAATGGAAAACGTGATTAATTAGAATGTCGTTGATTTAAAACCAAATTACATGAAGGTTTAGCATTGATTTGCTCGTTTTGACGACTAATTTCAGTTTCGCGCCTTGCTTAGGTTTCCCTTTGCTAAAATAATCACAGTTCGTTAGGGCTGGTAATTGCACGAGCGAACCTGTTTCGTGGGGCTGGGGTTGTTACATATATACGTACGCACGTACACGTATGGAAGAATGTATTAGTACATGTATTCTGCCTGCGTACTGTACTACGGTACTACCAGCAAGGACAGTGGTCAATTAAGCATGTGCTGGGTGCATACGTACGTTTGTATGAATCTTTTCAGCTATACGATCAATTATAGGAAACGCGGCCACCGATTATAACACTTTTGCAATCCCTGGTTGAGAATTCTGTGCGGGAATTTCCCGCACACAATTATTTCTCTGCGGGATTCTGGCTGCGTATGCGGAATCCTGCTGCAATCCCCGCGCTTAGCGCGAAAACACTTGTCTCCACTATCTTGGATACGACCGTCAGTAAATCTCACGAGTAGGCCTATTAAACGGAGATCCACGTGGAATCCCAGCTCGTTTTATCGTGAATGAAATCCGGTGAATCGACGATTCGCTCGAACGTTCTGCTTAATACAGGGTAGTGCAACAAACCCCCCAAACTGAAATGAAAGTGTGTTGTGGATCATGATGCGCTGTCGCAAACTGTGTACAAAGTCAATGCGGGTGGCCGAAACTGCAGCTCACCAGCTGTGCAATGTTACATATCGATGGAAAAACCAAACTATACGTACATGCACCAAATCCTTCGAGGGAATTGTGCCGTGCCATGTAATTGCCTAGCACAATCAAGTATAGCTGTGATTTTAGCCGAGATTTGGATCGATCGTTCGTTATTCCAAACAATCGGTGTGGTTTGTGAATCTCCTGACAACGCGACATGACACATTTTCTATTAATTTTTATCAATTTGGCCCACCCATTTCATATCTATTCTTTATACATTAACAGGAATTACTAGATGATTGTCACGGGTGCTAGTCTACTTTAAGAAAAAGAAGGCAGCGGCCGTGCCTGCTCAAAAGTTACCCCAGAGGGCGCAATTTTATCACGTGCTGGCGCGAATATTTCGCCTGGCGCCCCCCGTTATTTCGAATCCCTTGCATCACACACACCCCCACACACATACCAAAATATATCACATCAGTTGAACTCTGCTTAGATTCCCCCTGGACTGTTTCTGGGGCATAGCTTTCATTAGGCAGGTTTAATTATTTTCCCAAAGTTCCCACCGGCAATTCAAACTAACGTACATAAGATACAATGTTAGGAATAACAGGGAATAATAATAAACCCGCTAAAGTGTAGTTTTGCCGTTCCGGGACTGTTTTTCGCACGTTTCCTTACATAGCCTAGGCTATGACTATGGTGTACACGGAGTTGCGTAGGCTACGTTAAGTGATAGGTACGAAAAATTACCTAGCTGTTCTGGCCTTTAGCCATAGTTGAATGCACGTTTTGGGGAAACCGCAATCGAGCAGTAGTTGCATTGAAGAATAACATGGTGTATTGAAATTGGACTATCAGTTTGCATGTAGGGATCCACGGAGAACAACGTTCGAGATGAAAATTCACCTGTCATTTCGGCCGGCCCGGTCTCTGCGGTTGACGGCGTGACTTTTTTTACAAAGGAGAGAGAGTAAGGCGCGGCAGGCAAGAAGGGCTGATCAAATACTGCCAAAAGCATCTTATGATATTGGTCGCAGAAGAGTCAGTTAACATATCACTGACATCATTCTCCCACAGCACGGATCTGAAAAAAGATTATCAGGTATTGGTGCAGACAAACAAACAGCGGGGGCTGTAATCTCCCCGAAATTGTCAAAGGTTCAATGGTCAGCTGTTTTCTGATCAGAAATAAAATATTCGAAACTTAAGCGTGGATGCATGGCAATGAGATATATGACCCACCTGGTATAGACCCACCAGAAGTACACATGCACGATATGTAACGGGAATCGAGCGTTTCTCGAGCACCAATTTAGCTTTTTAATATATCCCTTTAAATATATCTTCACAGAAAAATATATGTAGTGGGTTAGGGAAATATCCGCGTCTCCCCGCTCTTGTTCAACCCCAAGCCCGGAGGCAGATTTTCTAAAGGAGGGTCCAAGCCGATGGAGTATAAAATGGAGCGCCCTCCCAGCCGCATCCCCACTTTCAGAACGCGACCCTTGAACGAGTCAGTGACATAGCTAATGACCCTCCTTAAAACGACGGTGCCACATTCTTGATGGTTTCTACTGCGGACTGGGAAGTTTATTGTTCAAAATGAAGTGATTGAATTATTCGCATTCTTCATTTCATGTTCGAATTCGGATCGCTGGCAAAAAAGAGACTGAAATAAACGTTTCAATGATTGAAATCGGTTCAATTTCGAATGAAAAACGACAGGACTCAAGTTTATATGAAATCCGTTCAAAGTTGAAAAAGGGGCTCGTTGAAATATTTCGTTGTCGGCCGTTGCTCCGTATTTTACGTTTCGTGTGGAATTTTTCTGAGAAAAATGATAATGGATCCCAGTACTATTTCCACCAGACATTTCATGTTGTCAAGTATTAGCCTCGTCACACCCGTCGCTTTGTTTCAGTTTCACGTCCAAAAATCTGTTCCCAGAGAGTACTGATTGAAACCACTTCAAGGTCCAAATACCAACTGGTCCAAGGAGATGCCCCCTTGGGGAGAAGCGGCTCTTGATTTTTATGTCCGTAAACTGGCCGATCGGCCAGTTCACATGTCCACCGTTCAAGGGCCTGGAAATCTAAGGCAACTGGGCCACGCCGGAGCCCATGTGGGCCAACACAGGGTTGGTACCATCTGGGGCCCCACATCGGTTTCCACGCTGGGCCCCCCAGCTGAACTGAGTGTGACACTGCGCGGGGCCCATGAAAATCCGCAACACACCCCACATACTGCCAACATGGGCCCCATTACAGTGAGCCTATCCTCGCCATGAAGATCTGACCCACATGATTAACCCACACAAACCCACGTGGGCCCCCCCAAAACACGTGCCCATGGTCACACCGTGCCCCCCCCATGGAATGCCATAATGCCCACAGACACCCACATGGACCCCATGCGGCAGATTCGCGTTTCTACGGGGGGGGGGGGGGGCTTTGGGGGCTGAAGCCCCCAAAATGTGCCTCAAGCCCCCCTCCCCCCACACACACAAAAAAGACAGAAAAACGCCCGCCCGAGGGTGTTGATATTTTATGTCGAATAAGAAATATGAGTATTGGCATATCGAACCTAACATGAGCCGTAACGTTCCGTTCTCCTTCCACCACCTTGGCCTACCCAATTTCCCATGTCACTCTTTCTCGCGATTAATTAGGATGCGCCTACTCCTCAATGTCTTGATAGTAAATGCTACCCTATATTCTGTGAGGTCGAGTACATCAGAAGCGGCGGATGTCTTTTTTATGGGGGGGGGGGCTAATGTGACGGTTTACTATCTAAGCGTTAGCGCCCACCATTGGTGGGCGCATAGTGCAAGAATTGGGGGGTTTCCAGGCCCTCTAAATGGCCGGAAACGGCCTGCCGAGTGGCCTGTACTACAAATATATCTAGGAATAAAATACAAGGTCTCATGTGTGAATTGCATGACTATCAAGGAACAAAAACAGAGAAAAAATGCATTGAATATGGTTGAATATAAGTTTTAATACAAGTAGAATACAAATGTCAGCCGTTCAAGGTAGACATTTGATCCCGCCTATTTACATTTAAAACACCCTTGTCTAAGTATGGTATCAAGTGTGAAGGTTGAGATGCGTGCGGTGTCCCGTGAAGGTTAACGCTATGACCATGTGAATATATTTAAGCATATGTTTTTAAACAACACATTTGACATTGCAAATGTGAAGATTAACCGACCAAAGTAATCATTACACTGTCGTGGATGATAGTGATCCCACCGAAATTTTATTCTTTAATTTGGTATGCTCTTTTGATGATATAGCCTACCAACTTACCGTACATCAACTACATACCATTTTTCAAAAATGGATACTTTCATAATAGTTACTTAAATTTTACATATTCTTAACTCAGAAGAATGAAGCATGAAAGAACATGATGATAGGGAACATGTTTTGTCTGAATAATTCGAATCGTTCAGCCTTCTTAATCACGTGACAAGCATATACCATGCGAAATCAATACAACGGAATAAATATACACCACTTGTGTGTTATAATGCGTTAGCCTGATGATTACACCGACGTGTAAGTGTACAATTGTTAAATTGATTTTAATGGCCATCTGACCGTAGGTCATATTTAGTAGTAAGTAATCTGCTCGACGTCCTGACAGCATCGCAACCTCATTGATTTGATTGAGGGGTTGCCGGGAGCAGATTACCAACGGGCTAGGTACATAATGGGCAAAAATTTAGACTTAGTGTGTGTACATAGGCTACATGGATGGTGCATTGGGTGAGGAATCAGGGCGTCGCCAGACCATTATCTTCTTTTTTTTTTTTTGGGGGGGGGTGGCGGGGGTACATATAATTTTTGCCGACTACCATGCCAAGTTGCCGACTAACCCCCATGTAACCCCACAACAGTGTTTGCAGCCGGGGCACCACAGTAGCAGGATGGGTGTTTGATTAATGAGGCTGTGCCACCAGCGGATGGCGCAGTGGCAAAGCTTATAATTTTGATCAAGGGTTCCTCAGATATGCTAAGCTGGTACAACGATGGTTTGGGTTGCATCTAAAGTAGTAGTCGTCTTATTCTGGGGCACTGGGGACACATCAGTGAGTAGAGTGGGGTAGTATACTATGTAAGCGCAGCGCCACCATTGTTGGCGCGTAGGCGTTCCAGAAAAGTTTAGGTTTTGGAAGACTCCAGATGGCAGGGGAAGGGAAACAGCCCTTTCCAAGTGTTTCGAGCGCGATGGCACTGAAGGGAATGTCTAGACCGCCATTCATAAAATGGACAAACATTTTATTCTCTTACGGGCCTTCAATTTTCACTTTAAAAGGGGCGGCTGAATTTTTTGTTCACAACATTTTTATCAGTCAGTTAGACCAAACTCAGTGAAGAAGAATACTCTAGACGGACTAGACGTCAGTCGATTTTCCTGAGATTCAGTGACTGAAAGTTTGCCTGATTTACTGACATTCATCAAGAAGTTGGATCCCAGCCTTACCTGAAATGTCATTCTATTAGACGAAATTTCCGTCATCATTTCAAGAGAGTTCTGTCAATTTGCCGACTGGGCACAGAAATTGGTTTAGACTGCCACAAATGCGGGTTGGCCTTCCAGACCATTTGAGCCAGCAGATATTCTGAAGAGTTGAATTTAAAAGTTTTACGTTTTCTCTCCTTTCAAAAACACTTCATCCTTTCTTTTATCCCTTTTACGCTTCAATTTGCCGACTGGGAGACATTTAAAGTTTAGTTCTAATTTCTACTAAAACCCCTATTAAATTGCCGGAGGATGACCACCCAGGCCATCAGTGAGCAAGAAATTTTTGGACTTTGTAAGGGTTGAATGTATACAAGTTATGTTTTTCTCTTCTTTCAAAACCTTCCCTCCCCCCCTTCACCTCTCTACCGCTCGGGGGTCATGATAACCCTTTCTACGTTTCATTTTGTTCTTCATTTTGCGACTGGGGCAAAAAGGTTTGGTTTATACTACCTAGATATTGGAGATGGCCCACAGCCATTTTGGAGCCAGAGATATTTAGGGATGGTGAGGGTAGGTAGAATATAAAGGTGGTTTTTCCTTCTAAAACTGTTTTGACTCCCTTTTGTTAACCTCTTTTACGTGCAATTTTCCTTCATTTTGCCTGGGGCATCATTTTGCCGACGGCCTGTGACCCATTTCCACTCTAGCGACGCCCCTGTGAGGCATGCAGAATGCAGAAAACAGTGATATATGTCAAACCGATGCGACGCGCAGTACAAGCCTTCTGCTCACGAGTAGGCCTATCACTTTACGGCCATTACGGGACCTCAAAGATGCAACTGGGAAGATAACTATATGCTATATTATAGCCTCAGAGTGCTTAATATTTGGAATTGATGGTACTATTCACGGAGTATTCCTCGAAATGTTGAAATATTAATTTAAACAATTCAGGCCGTAGCAATTAAATGCATACATGAATGGGTTTCTGAACACTCTGAAAAAAAAACTGAGGGGGGGGGGGCTAAACAAAGTTTGCCCATCATTTTTTTCCAATGGGGGGCTGAGCCCCCCCAAAGCCCCCCCCACCCCCCCCTGTGCCCCCCCCCCCCCCCCCCCGGTTCCGCCGCCCACTGGCTCAGTAACGAGGCGGCTTTGTACAGTATAGTGACAATTCTGCCAAGTCGACAACCACGGCTTCGGCTTTGCCCCATTCCGTAATGTGCGTTCTCAGTGCACGTGGTTACGCAACCATGCATTGGCAATATGAGTATTTCATGGGAGTGAATTTTCGTACTAACTAAAATGGCGGGCGGGTAAGCCGTCAGACGTATATATCCCTGTATCTCTTATCAAGAATTTGGGTGTGAACAATGAAACTGGACAATATTCGACCGAAAAGAAAGAAGACATTTATAGAGGGGGGGGGGGGGGGGGGACTTGTGATGAAGCGACAAACGTTACAGGATATGGGTCATTCCTGAATTGAAACAAAGGGGCCAACCTGGAATGGATATTCAAGCCCACAAAATCAGGTTGTTCATCGCATTGCTCAATCAATTTCTTGTTAACGAAGACCTGGCTTGTTGATTTCATTCTACTGATCAAACAGTACTATTTTGCATTGAAAAATATTATATACAACATCCACACGTCTCATAAATTGGATAATATAGGGTTTCATATGTTAAAACGGGGGGACACCCCAAAGTATTAAAATTAAATCAACCCCAAACAAGCTTTGTAATTTGTTTTATGAATTGATCTGATTAATTTGTCAATTTCTGACAGGGATATTAAACAAATTCTTCATTTAATGGTAGTTTCAGGTGTTAGCGGCCATATAAGAGCCATTTAGCCTATAATGCATTGTAATTGTATGAGGACCCCTACAGCCCCGGACGAGGATGCGTCTAAATAGCACATTTATCAAGATGCGACCATTAACCACATGACACCCGACAGAAGGTCAAATTCAGGTCAGAGGTCACACACATGCAGGTAACAATTATATCACAATGTGGTCTTTTTGAACATTCAGCATTCGCAGATATTCAATTCTCCGATTATAGCCCTAAAACAAAGGTTTTGACCCCCTAAGTGACTTCAGAATGACCTTTAATGATATGACAGATTTTTGAGAATTGGTACTCTCCATGTGAATACATCCATCTCCTAGGAGCATGTTGCATTCTGATGAACACACCCAGTGCTTATGCCGGAAAAGTACTAAAATCAGTTTTTGGACCCTAAAATTGTTACCCTCCATGTGTGCATCACGCCTAGAGCATATTGCATCCCCAAGGAACATACGTTCCAATGTTATTGCGAAAAAAGTATAAATTGAACTTTGGTACCCCTTGTAACTACCAAAGTAAAGTAAGTTCCGATCGAAGGGGAGTTTGTTTCCCGCCATAAAGCACACAAAGCTCCAATCACAACCAAAAATAACCAGTTTTTATTTTTTGCCCGTACCTCCTTAAATAAGAACTTATCCAAAGATTCGACTTTAACCACATGACACCGACAGAGGTCACATTCAGGTCAGAGGGCACACACCTGGCAGGCAAACAATATATCCACATGCGTTGAAAAATCCAGCCTTAGCAAGACATGGCGGTTATGAAAATTGTTACACTCCATGGATGATCCACTCATAGACGCAATATGCATTACAAATAACATGTGTCCAATGTTATTGCGAAAAAAAAGAAAAAGACTTAAAAAAAGTAGTAAACTCTCATTTTGGACCCTGATCAGGATAACTAATATGCAATTAGTCCCACATATTTACCCTCAGTGATCTTGATGCTATTGAATAAAGTTATCAGGATCGTAGTAGGTCCTATTCACCCCCAAATTTCGTCAAATCCCTAAAAGTTGATAGAGAAAATGATTGCATAATTTATTCTAATTATGCAAACGAATATGTAAATTAAAACACACATAACGACCTCAGTGATTTCAACGCAATGAATAAATTTTATCGGGACTGTTAAAGGTCCTACTCACAAGTTTAGGGAGAAGCCAACAAAGTTTATAAATTTACCTTATTGCTAATGGGCAGTGGCAACATTATGCAAATTAGCTCATGCAAGATGACCTCCAGTGACCTCGGGCAAATTAGGAATTCATCGCACTGATAGTTGGCCTATGCACCAAGTTTCATGCAAATCCAATGAAGTTTGAAATATCACATACAATGCTAATTAGGCTACTGGCAAAGGATGCACTCCTCGGATGACCTTCCTTGATTGCCTTGAAATTGTCGCCATGTTTTTTGGCTCCAACAAATACCCCCACCACCACGTTTCGTGTTGTAAATGGCGCCAAACTTGAAAATTTTGCGGAAAACCTGCAAAATGGCGGGCAGCAAAAATATACGATTTAGCCCATTTTCGAACTATCCGAGATTTTACTCATACGGACTTGTGTACAATGTTTTCTGTAATCGGATATAACCCGGGTAAAGAATGAGAGCGATACGCCTAAAGTTTCCGGCGGCGGCGGGGGCGGAGACGGCGGGCAAACGGTCAAAACCATAATATCCCCGAACACTGATCAGTGTTTGCGGGGAGTTATAAGTGTACACCTTTATCAGATGCTATACACCCAATCATTCCATCATTCAAGGTGAGCAGTTTTTTGGGTTGTCAGGTTTCAATTAGACAAGGGCAGCAATCATAGAGGGGTCCGTGGGCCTCGACCCTCCAACTTTCAGACGGTGGGATGCGCACTTGCAATTATGACTGCAAACAAACAATCAATTCTTGTGGTCATTGTGCTGTGCTGACCAACTTGTCCAGATCAAAGTCATCAATGATCTGATAAGCAATTACGTGTCCTCACCATGAATGGCAATTGGAAACCGCGGTATATGTGTCTCAATGATTCGTTTTGAACCCGTAGTACGCCCCCGCACCCCCCCCCCTCTCCCGAAGCGTAGGGCTTTCGGCGGTGCCTGCTTGGTTTAAGTGGCCAAGTGCCAGTAACGCCCTGACAAACTGGTGATCTGATGGTTAATGTTCCAATGAGCCTAACAACTCCGTAAACGAATGTGCATTAGGCCAATTACAAAGCAAATGCTTTGTGGCCATAATGCCACGACCAGACCAAACTTGGGTGACATGAAACACCATAATGATTCTCCATATCGAGTACTCAGGTGATTGTCATATAATACTATTTTCACAGAACAATTTACACGTTAATGAGGAAATTTGAGACACGATTTTTAGTACGGCTGGGAACAAGAGGATAGACACTAGTCAAGTGCCGTCTGGAGGAATCGTGAAATCAAAAATGGAAAATATTTCTTGTACGATCCCGCGCCAATCTATGGTGGCTTTCGTTAGATATCTGGGACTCTGGAATCCGCGCCTACATGCGCGTTTGACGTGCGACAGCCCCCCCCGCCTATTGAGCCCAAATGTACAGCAGCTCACTTTGGGTGTCACATAGTCGGCTAGCCCTGATCCACTTGGCTGACCCGACTGGGGCCCACATGGGTCATGGTGGGCTGGCCCAGGTCAACTGGACATCTGAGCCCACCTGAGTCCACATGGGCCCCATTTGGACCTTCGCCCCACTTGCCCAGACTAAACCACAGTGGTGCCCGGATGGGCATGCTGGTGGGCTTAATCGGTTGGCCACGTAGAGTGGACGTGGTCTCTGCCCACCCTCCACCCCCCCCCCCCCAAAAAAAAAAAATGCAAAAAACGGGGCCCTTCCCGAGCCTTTTCAGTACGCTCTGTCAAAATCATCTACACATTGAGATACTATTTCCAGGAATTTCATACCACCGGAAAATTCTCTCGGATTTTTTTTCCTACTTATTCCGGGAGACTAGTTCCAGAGGACATCTTCCGACTCCCGGTAGTGTGCGGCGAAAAAAAAGGACCGAAAAATCGCAAAGAATAGGAATTAGTAGCACTTATTACACACTTGAATCTGTTTCCCATTGACGTTTTAGAAAGGATGAGTTGGTGGGAAGTTGGGCCAGTGGCACCATCAGGATCCTACAGTAGGGGGAGAACGAAGCAGCTCAAGTCGGGGGTGCCGTTGTGGTAATCGAAGAATCGCGAGTTCGAATCCCGGCGAAGCTAGACGTTCAGTTTCCTTTGCGTTATTGAATAGGGTTGCTATACCTTCTACTAGTTCTCATTATCCTGGAACCATCAGCAGGACCCGCGCTTTTAGTAAATACTTATAATATAATAATAATAATTAATAAAATAATAATAATAATAAAATGGGGACTTGATAGAGCGCCCCTAATGCGAAAAAGCCTCTAGGCGCTTCACAGACCTTAATATAAACAACACAGGAAGGCGAATCGGAAACAGAACAAGGAAACAGAAAAGACACAGAGAAAAGAAAGAAAGAAACAGAAGACAAAACAATGGTTTTCTGTTTTGTCTTTGAGAAAGAGAGAAGAAACACACAAAAAAGACAGAACAAAAGGATTCGTCAGAAGATAATGCTGGGTGGTAAAGAGGAACGTTTTAAGACGGAACTTGAAAGTAGCCACAGACGGGGCCAGACGAATAGATTTTGGGAGAGCATTATATTCCATAAGTGAAGGAGCAGCAGAAGCAACCGAAACGATCCCCATTATAGAAACACATGGTGGGACGAGAGTACTTGCCATGAATTGAAGCTGATGCTAGATTCTGACAAGCTCTGAATGAAATCAGGGGAGCCCATACAGTTGACAGCTGGTAAGGAGTAGAGAATTTTAAAAAGGCAATTCCTGCCTTATGGGGGCCAGTAAGCTGTTTACAGGAGCAGTGGCGTGATATGCACACAACGAGGAACACAGAGCACAAGTCGAAGCAGGCAATGTATGCAACTCGCTGAAGCTGTTAATGGGTTTTCAGGCAAGCCAAACAACAAGAAATTACAAGAATCCAGCCTAGATGTGACAAAACATGGATCAGCATGGTGGCTGGTCTTCTGACGAGGTACTGCAAATGTTCCCGATCATTCTAAATGCGTGCAGAGCAGCTTTACAAAGGGTTTGCACCTGGCCTGACTTTTCAAAGAAGAGTCCATGATTATTCCAAATGCCGAAGTTCAATGAGATTACAGATTCGATGACAGAGTTGCCGCATGATGGTAGGGACGCCAAGACGAACTACTATGAAGTTGAAGAGTAGGTAAACAAACTCTGTCTTCCTGTCATTCAGCACAAGCATATTGGAACGGCACCATGATCTTATGTCGGTGATACAGGCTTCCGTCTGATTCACAGCGGATGCCCGATCAGAAGGGTCGAATGTCAGATTAAGGGCTTGAGTGTCGTCACAGTATATCATAGTGACAGACTGAGTTCGATCCGCACAATATGCTAGTCAAACCACCAAAGCGCATTCCAGTAACACCCTGCGATCTCTCCAGCAAGGCGATTGATCAGCTGAGATGGTCCATGGTGCGAATGCAGCACTAAAAAATAGAGAGAACCCAAAAATAGCTTCGTTAAGTTGCGCCTATCAAGCGCACATAAGCAATGTCGTCTGTACACGAAGCAGTGCAGTTAGGTTCGGGTACTATGAAAAGGACGGTAAGCCGCCTGCGAGGGGCATGAAGCTGGTTTTCAAAAAGATAGCGTTTGCGCTGATGAAGCCACTCATTTCAATAACCTTCCCAAGAAAGAGAAAAGGCAAGATCTGAAATCGGGCGGTAGATTGGGCGAAGCGACGCTTCGCATCCAAGCCTGGTGTTTTCAGCAGCGGTAGTGACACGATGCGATTTGCTCAGTGAAGATGGAAAAAAACGGAAAAGACAAGGAGTTGTTACGATCCTAGTATATATAGGAAGAACAAGGTGAAGAAAAGATTGAGAAGTGGCAGGTAGAGATGCAAAGAGCAGGATTTATAAGGAGAGCTGATGATGGCGGAGTACCTCATACTCAGAAACCACAGAAAAATTAATAAAGCTGCGTCTACAAGATCAGTAGCGGCCATGAGGGAAGCGAGCCGCTGTAGAAGAAACAGGATTCAGACCATTACGGAGTTGGTCATGTACTACTGCATGAAAAGAAAAAACACGTTGAGAGAATTTGACCAAATCCTCCCAGCTTCAGCATGGACAGGCAACGTCTGTGGACTTAGGAGACGTTTTTTTTTTTTTGAGTTTATTGATGACACGAAAAAAAGGTTCGTCGATCGGACTGTGAGATAAGCTCAGTGTGGATAGTCGGTTTCAACTTAGCAAGGAGGCTTGTGTAATTGATTACAATGTTTCATATAAATTTCCTTATCTACAGCAATTCTGGACTGCAAAACACTTTGCGTTCAAGACGACGCCGCTCTCTCTCGTGGAGCACGGAGAGTATCAGAATACCAAGGTACATGAGGACGAAGAATGACAGTTCTATGCACCATTGGTGCATGGCTGTCGAATGAACTAGTCAGATGTTGTTATTATTCACGGACCAAGGGATCGAGGTCATAGCAGGAGGCATATGAGCGAAAGCAAGGTCTGATGTGAGAGATACATGTCATCAAATTGCTGGACATTATGTATGCACGGGCCGTTATTGCGTGGAGCAAGTAGACCCCTGGCATGGGTGTGGACTTAATTTAGGCGGCTAGCCACTGACCCGACGTGTGGTCCTCGCTAGGTGACACCATATCGACTGCAGGCGGCCGGGGGTATGTTGAAGCGCATTTGATACGTAGCTCTACCGTGAATCCACCTGCCTTCTCTCCCTTGACTGATCAGCCCCCGCAAAAACCGGTTTTGCAAAGAACTCACGTATACTTATTACATTCAGGATCGGGCATGGCATGGCATATACGTTCCGCGGGAAACGTAGAAATAAATACAATGCTTTATTTCTGTAATGACACTAGGCCTATAAGCGAATCGCTTTGTTTCAGCTCCTCTCGTAGTTTCAGCAGTGCACCGAGTTAACACACCTATTCATGTCAGGCCACGCTTATAACGAAAAACGAATTATGTGTTTTTATGAGGCTATAGAGAAATTCAGCATGTGCTCATTTGAAGGACGGAAAATTACTTAAATGTTATTAATGTAATGAAATCAATAATGCTACGTACGATTCAGCCTGAAGTGACGGCCCGGGCGGCACACTTTCGGTTCGGGGTCATGGCCATGGGGAGCCCAATTAGATATGGGGAGGAAACTTCGAATTTACGGTGTCCTAAAAGAATGGAGTGGAAGGGTGTTGGGTCGAGACCATAGTATCAAAATTTATTGAAAAACAGCTGCACTCGTTCACTGAATGAGAGAACAATGGTTCGTACCTAAAATTGTTGGTCACTCAAATTGCGGGAATATTACGCATGAATTGTGCTAGAAGTGCCCGGTAGTATGCTATGTAGTAATTCCAGTGCTTCCACATCGAAAATTCAAGAGATTTCCTCCAAATCGCTCGTTATTTTTCTGGAAATCAAGGAAAGCACTCCGATACTGCCTCGCATCGGCCCCTAGCATACGCCGCCTTATACAGCGTGGAGGAAACGTTAGGGGGGGGGGGGGGGCCGGGAGTTTGGGTCTACCATCAAGCCATCTAAACACATTTTATTAAGATCATTGGTATTCAAAAATATACGGACCATAGACGACCCTCCCCCCTCTCTAGGCGGATGCAGGATTTTCGGTGAAAGGGGGCGGGGCGCCAAAAATTATCCACATAATATTGAGGAATATGAAAGCGAGGCGGCGCGAAGCCCCCAATTCAGAGGGGTGCGCTGAATTTCCCTAGGATACCGAAACTGTCAATTTGATTTGAACGCACGTATTGATCAGTGGGTAGCCAGAGATTTTTTTAGTAGGGGGCCATGAAGGGTTGGCCGAGGTCAGGGAGTGTGTGGGGTCAAGGCATATGAAATTCATCATGTTGAAAAAAGCATAACCAAAAAATTCTAAAAAATTGTTGTTCATGGATTCTGGACGGAGGAACACCGTGTGGTTCCATTAAGACTAGCTCCTGTATTTACACCTTCACTTTCGTATACGACAATTTTGGCAAGTAGTGATCCCAAATATACACATTTTTGGTGCCGTTGATGGACAAAGTCTTCACAAAGAGGTGTCCACCACTGCGCGTATGTAGTTTGACTCTTTTCATAATCGCAATCGTGATGAGTGAAATGAACAGTTGTTTTGGATGAATTTGAAGGTCATCTGAGATACGAGAGGTCTATACCCGTGCACACCGAGCAACAGCCATCAATTGCCCATCAAGGCTAAATTTGACGTGTCGAGCTTTCTGGCGGGGAGGGGGGTACAATAACTATATCGTTTTGGTGTGCGTATATATGGGTCATTTTGAGAAAGATTGTGAGAATGCATTTCTCGCCAACATCGGATTAGCCCAGAAGCTTGTCGCCGAACGCCTGATCAAGCTGAAACCTTTCCTACTGATGTACAGATCCTGTGATTGTAGAATGTTGGCAATTCTTAGGAAAAAATTAATGAGAAATTTATTTTTGTCAATTTTGTGTATTATAAATAACCTAACCCCGATCCCACCAACATGCCCTGTACGTTTTTGTCCTCTTCTCTCATCCCCATGGTAAGTAGATTGAGTTTGGCACCGTATAAAATAGCACAATACTTTGACCAGGCATTGATACATATTTCTTCCAAGAGGGGTGGGGGCTATTTTCGTGATGAGAATCGAGTACAGACAGACCATTTTTGAAAGTGGGGGGGGGATATGTGGGTAGCCCCCGTCCCCCACCTGTTTCCGGAGCCCATGGCTACAAATCCTGCCGAGCGGAAATGTTTCTTCATCATCCGAGCAAAGAGATGTTTGTTTTCGCCGCACAACATTCAAAGCGCGTTGCCGCTCTAACGTGGGGAAATCACCACAATGTCGTCGAAAATCATTATAGCCCTGGACAGCGCACTCGGTTCGTACCTAAAATAGTAGAGTTTGCCGTCCCTAGATACGCGATAGCGTTTGAAGAGCTAAGAATACCTAACAATACACCCATCCGCATCGTGGTGCTTCTTCTGACTGTGGGACAGATGGCAGATGGGGCTGGTGTCAACCAGGCCTCGAATTAAAGTTGGAATGGCAAGGCATTTTTCTGAGTGCAATGTAAAAATTGCCTTCGGTTACCTTCCAAACGGCAGGGCACCAAGGCAATTTAGAACATTTTTAAGGGCGCAAGGCACTCTGAAAAAGAGACAAGGGCAAGAAGGCAAACTTGAAAGTTACCGCAAAATGTCATCATACTACGTGACATTATAAGCGAGCTCCAGTTTATTCTTGTCGGTCGGATCCAACCGCTGATTTTGGACAACGATTTTCCAACTCGTAATTAATTCACTCTAGATACTCAAATGAGATCGTTTTTTTTTATTTTCCATGAAAAAATAATGTATCTTCTGCATTATAATTCCATTTACGCGTATCACGTAGGACTACTGATATATTGCAATTTATACTTGTGATGTGAAAAGTTTCGTCGCTGCGAAGGAACTCGAGAGCAACTACAGTCATAACAGCATCACCTCATATCCCACACACACACATCATACGACCGTACACTACTTCTTGTAGCGCTAGCCGACCCGCCGCCCATCGCTAGCGCTGTCCTGCATTCTGCCGCGAACCGGTTCGAACCAGTTCAACAACCATGTGCGCGGCCGGCCAAGCCTGGGTTAACGTTTAATTATGCACCTTATCTATTGATTCACAAATTCACTACCATTCCTACGACAGGAAATGTAGTAATGATGGGTGTGAAGGAGACACCGAATATGTGCGATGCGGAGCAAGAGTCGATAGGCCTACTCGATGAAGTGTACAGTACGGTTGCGGTTATTACATAGCTCCAGGGGTTTGCGTACGTCAGTCAAGTTTGTACTTCACTACGCAATCACGGAACCATTGGACATACACGGATATACGGATGCATGTGTGGCTCAAACCATACAAATAAAATAACAGAAAGGGCTTCTAATCCAATTCAGAATTGAGTAGAAATGAAATGCGGAAAATCATGACACTTTTACATGTAAGCATGATGAATCAATGGAAACTTTCAGAAGTTGCTGTAGGGATTATTGTTAGTTTTGGAGGAGGGGGAGGGCACCGACGGAATGAGCAATTAGGCACGGCAGTCACTGCCGTCGGTGACAGCTCGAATGTAAGGGCATCACGGCAAATTGGCAGCGGCACCGACGGCGATGCCGTCGGGCTCGGTTAATTCGAGGGCCTGGTGTCAACTAACTCAACGGCTCAGGCTAGCCTGCGCTAATCAAGGCTTTAGTAACTATACTAAAGCCTGCGTTCACAACTCAAGGCCTTAGTCTGTTTTTTAGGCTAGCACTAAGCGACCAACTTTCTGTTCAACTTCAGTTTCTGACAAGCGTGCATCTCAATCACATAAAACAAAAGACAAATAATTGTAGTTAAGAATAGGTTCAGAAACTTAATCATTCCTCATATTGGTCTTGGTAGGTGAGAATTACCAAGATTACCCAAAATCAGTTAAGGAATCCCCATAAAGGCTTCAACCAGTTCAAGTTGTGTCTGTGTTACGAGTTGCCAATCTAAGATATTAAATAAGCAGGCACAGATTTCTGTAGTAATGTCCTGGCATGTGCCCAATATAAATGATTAGCGATTTGCCAAAATGAGCCCGAGTGGCACACTTTGTCACAAAATTAGTTCCCAAGCAAGACAAGCTGGGGGAAAACAGGTGGTTGATTTTCCCAATTATTACGGTCAAAATTAGGTGTGAAAGTATTCAAACTTTACTAATGACCCCATTTTAACATTGTAGCTGGATTGGAATGTTCTTGAATGATGTTTTGAAGATTATAGAGGGCTGTGTAATCGGAGGGGGGAGAAGTTGTGAGCATGAGGCGACGGATTTCGTCACCTTAAATGGGAAGTTGTGCTACAGTCAAATTTCTTCTGATATGTGACTAGCTGAGGCCGGCAAAAAAAAAGAAAAAAAAAAAAAAAAAAACCTCTCGAGATTTTTAGGGGGCGCGCGCCGGGGGGCGCCCTCCTGGCTCCGCGCCTGCTCTCTCTATCTCTGTCTCCGCTACTGCTTTCCCCATGTGACAATATTTTTTTTTAATCGATAAAAAACTTACTCTAACGGTAGGTCGACATTTCACACGAAACAGTAAGAGTCAAGGGGGGAGGTCTGACCCAGATCCCCCTTGCATACCCCACCGGGGGTACGGTATCTCAGAATTCCACTTACAGTGAGTCACTTATGTTACCTCGACTGATACTGATAGCTTTCGCCTGTCTATTCAGCATATGATATAAAAGCAGTGCTGGAGGTGGTGCTCACTTCTGTTAGGACTGAACGTCAAGCTGGCGATCAGCCTAAGTGTGAACAAATCCCATGTAGCTTCAGTCATTATCTGAACTGGTGAATCTGTGTTGGGTTAGTCCTATGTGGACACAAAGCTTATCGAGTTTTAACAACGAAAACGGCGAAAAATGTCGTCTGCCAGATCAGAATAGAATGTGTATACGGTCATCGGCTCCTCCTGGTGCGTTGATCGTTGTTAGGGCCTAGCTCGCTTTTTACTGGGAATGTTTCCCAGGTTTCAATGTAACTTTAGGACTCACATTACCACAGCCTAGCCTAACGTTAGGCATAATTCCATAACTGAGGCTGATTGAACCTGAGTTCAATGATACTGGCAACACTCCAGTGGGAGCAACGACCGGAATGGGTTGGCAGCCAAAACGAAAGGGGGGAAAAGAAGAAAAGATGTTATGATCAGCTTCAGTGTAGTTACTGGGTAACAGCAGCTTGCGATCCTTGATTGCCAGGGAAATCGATGCGATATTGGTGGCAAGGGAAGGCATTCCAATCACACACACACATGTTCCTCGCCCTCGGACAAAGGAGTTGGCCTAGGGCCTAGGCCTCTGTCAATCCTTATTGTGCGATAAGGAATAGAATCCGTGGTGGTGCCGCGATTGACGCGGAACAGGCTGAAGAAGGTTCCCAGTGCCAGGGTGCATTTGATGCCGAAAGAAATAGACTCTTTTGAAAACAGTGTAAACTGTAAGGCGACATATTGTCTCCTATCAGCGAGCGAGCAAGAAGGAAAGAATAACAGTGGCTAACATTTCAGCAGCACAACAATAATCGTAAAAAATCGTTAAATTTAAAGCGAACAGCATGTCTAGCCAACCGCACTGACACAATGGCAACGTGCAAAACTCATTCATAGGGGCACTTTGTCGTTAGCAGTATTGTGGTTTCATAGATAATGCATGCATGTGTACTATATCGAGACCTCACTGGCTGGCTAGCGTTGAGTTGCTTGGTCGGCAAATATCGGCCTTTGTCCCGATCGCCGCGTCGATACGGAGGGCCAAGTTCCGTCACTGACTCTGGATAGTAGATCTTGACGTAGTAGTAGACGGATGAATGAGAGTAGTGGGCGCTACACTATTGGCGAACAATGTCTGCAGATTCTGTCCTACCTATTTAGGTTATAACCTTTTACTGCCGAAATGTCATTGTTGCCAGGGGATAATATTTAAAAGTAGATTATATAGATCTATATATAAAGTAGTAGTAGGCTTGTCTCCAGCAAGCTCATTAGCCTGACGAGGTGGAGTGCTGCAGACGGGCCCTTGTGCGTTAGTAGAAGCGATAGGTGAGTTGTGGAGTTGTTAAAACAATCCTGATGTTACTTGCACCGTAATGGTTCCGTAGGGTATGCCAGTATGGTAGTTGCACTATGAGTACGGATTACTCGTTGCGCACTGGCCAAGTGACATTGGTCCCCCGCAGCTGCTCTGTACAGAGGGTCAGGTGACGGCAGAGCCAATCAGAGCCCCTGGACCACTGAAAAAGCCTGGGACTAATGAACCTTACGGTTCCCTGGTGTAGACCAGGGTCATTTCAATAAGAAAAGGGAATTTGGTCAAAATTCGATTGTTTTGCAAAATCAGCTTGTAGGCACAAAATCAAACTAGGATGGGTGAAGCTGTACTTGGTATATCTACTTGGGTCGGCTGATCCCCTGATGAGGGTGCACATTGAACCCGTTGGTTGGTGGTTTCAGGTCTGGGGGCCACCCTGAGTCACCGCAGGCCAAGGCAGAGAATCCTTTAAACCTAAAAAGTATCTCAGTCTCATGGGCTCCTTATGAAGAGGAGGTACATGTGAGACAGTAAAGCTAAGAAAGAGTGTTCTTTTTTTTTTTTTTTTTTTTTTTTTTTTTTTTTTTTAAATTTGGTGTGTAGTTTTTTATCAAGAGAGAGTACAGAAACCTAGTGGCTGGTTGGGGAAAGGGGGAAAATTTGTCAGACGTTATGTTTAGGGCCCGGGAGAATCCGCGATGCAGAAAATAACATGTTATGCGCGGGATTCGGGCGTCAGCGCGGAATTTTGAAAAAAATAGCGGATTACGCGGGAAATTGTGCTTCTAGTCACGGAAAATCAGGGTTGCAGTCTGTTTCCTTCAATCTGCATATGAGCACTTTGTTAAAACTACGATCGTTTATTTGATATAAAGTTGGGTACCACTCACCAAAGCCTCTGATAGTATTTCAGTATTAATTGTGTCTTATGGTTGGTAAGGGCAAGTATGAATCCGCTATGTCGGCAAAAACATAAAGCGTCGCAACAATGTACGGAGTTGACGGTGTTCATTCATCAATCTTCTCAATTGATTAGCGAGATCTGTCGCATTGGTTAAGTGATTGACAGGACTGACTCTGACGAGTGAGACAGCACTTGTCCACTCAGGATTCGAGAGTGCTGACCAGCATTGTCAATCAGGATTATCACATGAACGACGTGAAAAGTGTTTAAATATGAAGTCAAGGCACAACGGAAAATACCTCAGTTGGTTCCTTCCGCTCGTTCGTACAATTACATCAGCTTTCATAACCAGTGTTGACGATCCGTCTTCAGGAATTGTTATCCTCTCCTTACGCAAGCTATTGCCCATCCAGAGTAGACAGTCTTTAGCCAGTTAGTCAATTTCTATTAGTCAGCCAATTAATTATCGTCATGGCCCTCTATTTCAGGGTAACCGGAGCGAGTCAATCACTTTCGAAAGCCGTACTACCCCAAGATATCAAGACGAAACGAGATCATCGGAATTCCAGGACTATTGTCGAATTGGACCATACGCGTCCGGAACGAGGTTGGGTTGTACGTTCTGTGACCACACTAGCAACCACGACCGGCGAAAACTATCAAGATCATATAAAGTATAACAAGCACTGGGACAATACGAAGAAGAAGGAGTTAGCAAGTCGCTGTTACAGGTATCATTGAAACTTTGCTAGGAAGTCAAAGGTGGAAGCGGGATGGGAAATCATCAAGGATTTTTGTAGCGAGTGAGCCGAAATGGACATCCGCTTGGAAGGCGCAGAACATGAACCCGTTTCTACGTAAAACATGCCGTCAGGGACGGTGCAATTCACTCGGACGAGTCAACAGGATGCGCAAGTGGCCCCTGCCGACGGGGGGGGTGGGTTTTTCCCTTTTTTTTCGTTCGCAAGACAAATATGGACAAAACTAGGATGTGTAGTGTCGAAGGAGAAAGTGGTGATTGTGGTAGACGAGACTACGGATGAGAGGGACAAGAGCGTTCTCAACATCAATGTTGGTGAGTCCCATACTTTTTTTTTCTCATGATAATCTTCTGATGGCAAACCTTTTCGATACAAAAGGGTTCACAAAACTTGAAGCAAGGATGTCCCCGCGCATCAAATATAGCCTACATCACTGAATATGAATATATCATGCGTCACTTGACCATTATTCAATTGATAAATTCATACATTTCATTAACCTTTGGATTAAGATTATTTTCACTTGGACAACTTCTCAAATTGAAAGACATAGAAAAAAAATGTGAGTGAGTGTATAATAAGTGGATCGCGTACATGAAGGGTTGACAAAAATGTTTACTCAATTATTTTTTTCGCCCGCATCAAAGGATATATCCAGAATTCATGTTCGGCGGCAATGAAATATATTCCTCGTGTCGCGGAATTTGATTGCCGTAATTAATTAAGAATCTACATCTATCCATATTGATTTTATCAAACTTGTGAGCAAAACGATTTCGCGCCGCCATTGACCACTTCTCACATTCGTAAATCATACATTTCATAACTTCGGATATATAAAGAATATTTCACTTGGACAACTTCTCAAATTGAAGGAATTAGAAAAAAATGGGAGTATAAAATAAACATTGGTCGCCGAACATGACGGGTTGACAAAATGTTCACGCAATTATTTTCGCGCATCAAACGATTATATCCAGAATTCTTGTTACGGCACATGACATGAATATATTCCTCGTGTCGGCGGAGAAAATTTGATTGCGTAGATTTAATAATGAACTCTACATCTATTTCACAGTATTTTATATAACTTGTCCGATGCAAACGGATTCG
This sequence comes from Sclerodactyla briareus, assembly GCA_026419785.1. Taxonomy (NCBI): domain Eukaryota; kingdom Metazoa; phylum Echinodermata; class Holothuroidea; order Dendrochirotida; family Sclerodactylidae; genus Sclerodactyla; species Sclerodactyla briareus. The sequence goes on along the minus strand of JAODTK010003599.1, from coordinate 99,861 downwards.
CGCGCCAACGGACCACTTTTACAGGCGTAAATTCAATACATTTCATTAACCTTCGGATAAAGATTATTGCACTTGACAAATTCTCAAATTGAACGGATTAGAAAAAAAAATGTGAGTTGATAGGATAAAATTGTCGCGAACATGACGGTTGACCAAAATGTTTACGCAATTAGGTTTCGCCGCATCAAACGATTATATCCAGAAATTCGGTTACGGCACATGAATATATTCTCGGTGCGGAAAATTTGATGCGTAATTAAAATGAATCTACAATCTATGTCCACATATTTTAGTATAAATGTCGAGTTGCAAACGATTTCGCTCGCCACTTGACCACTTTTCACATTCGTATTCATACATTTCATTAACCTTTCGGATAAAGATATATTTCACGTAGACAACTTCTCAATTGAAGAATTGAAAGTGAGTTATATACTAACTTGTCGCGTACATAACGGGTTGACAAAATGTTTACGCAATTATTTTCGCCTCATCAAACAATATCTCCAGCATTCTTGTTCGTCGGCACATGAAATATATTCCTCGTGTCGCGGAAAATTTGATTGCGTAATTAATAATGAATCTACATCTATTTCCATTTAATTTTAATTATAAACTTATTGATGCGAGTTGACATGTTTGGACATAATACATTGTATTATCCGGACTTACCAAAGCGAATAATCCGCTCATTCTTGTTGCATTAGATAGATTGTAATGATTAAGTCCTTGAATATTGTCATTATTATGGACCGTGATTATTCTTGTAACCTTCGTGTTACGTTCTCTGTCTGAATTAATACGACTTTATAATTCGGCATACGACTTTATAATTCTTGTGAGTCACATATGAAATATATTTCTCGAGGTTCGTGGATAATAGATACTAGATATATGATTTCCACCTATTTCCACACATTAAGAATTGAGGCTTGTCACTTGTGTAATAGTCGCTGGCTGTTTGACTACATTACTTCAGCCTGCAACAGACATAGGCATTTGGAAAACTACTACTTCAGTCGGAGAGCTGTTCATAGGCTACATAAGATATTTACTCGTCTCAGAGATATCAAACATCACCGACGAATTAACACCCCTATTATTGATCGTACAATCGGTACAATACCTTGTGGGTTGAACTAATTCTGATAATCTGGCAACACGAGGCATGAATAGATCGAATTGATGTCTTCATCATCTTCTCCACGGACTTAATATTGAAAAACTACTATTCAGGGGAGGCTGATTCCTAAATAAGAAATGTACTTTAGAAAGCTATTTCAACATCATGAGAATTCAAAAACTCTATTATTGATCGTTTACAAACTCAGGAACATTAAAATACCTTGTGGGTGTGTTTGTAACTACTTCAGTAATCGGCAACGAGGCATGAATAGATCGGAATCGATATATCATGGCCTTACTATCGAATTCCGGATTCATGATTCGTTCCGTGTCGTCAGGATTTCAAATCAGGATAAAAGTTTGTTGGGTGAATCATTGTGACAATCGGGTTGTTGGTAGCACGAGGAGCCGTTTGATCTTTTAAGAACCAATAGTCAATGTCCTATTCTGTCTGAGAGTCGATTCATGCATCAGGAATTACCTGATCGAAGAAACTATTCAACAGCACCGGGAATCCGACACTCGGCGCTCATGAATAGATCGTATTGGGTTACCTAAATCGGCGCCTGCTACTAATGAGAATTCATCCATAAATCCGGGTTTACTGGTCTCATTCCATTCCACGATTGCTCTGAAATCTTTTGATTGGGGCCGCGACCATCAGATTGAATGTCAGGATTAGACGACAATACATGTTCGGTGCTTGAATTGTAGCAGAAGAAAAAAAAATGGGGAATAGTTTTCCCGTCATTTATTGTCTCGCGCCTGAACAAAGTTCCGGAAGTGACGATTAGCGATCACTTCGTCGTGTGCTATGGTGGTGATTTGGTTCGGCACATAAGTTCACTCGTGGTCAATTTAGGTCATTCAATGAGACTAATTTGCATAATTGATTGCGAAATCTTAAAGTGGGAGTTTTTTTTCATGAAACGTAGTCGGTATGGTCCAGTTTTTTCACCGTGGATCCAGTGTCACTGGAGGGCTATTCAAGGTGTCTAATTTGCATAGTTCATGCGTAATTTTTAAAGTTTGCCGAATGTTCGTGAAACTTTGTGTGTATGGGAGTATGGACTGCTTACCTTTTCCTCCAACATTTTTACAGAGACCGGAGGTCATGCACTGCGTCTATTGCATAATTTATTCCAAAAAAAAAAAAGGTTTTTGGACTCCCATGAAACATAGCCTATCAGGTGTGGTACACCATTGGTCCTGAGATTTAAAATGAGAAAACGGGTGGAGGGAAGTTGAGTATTGCGTCCTAATTTGCATAATTATGCAATTTCAGTAGACATCGTACAAACGCTGCAACCAGGGAGACACTATTTGCGATTGCCTTGTATTCAATCGTTTTTATCTCTTCTCTACAACAGGCATATCTGGGAAGTACTACTGCTGGACGGCATCTCATTGAGGCCTGCAACAACGTAACTTTCAGCCAGTCCATCATCTCATCGCTTGTCAAGAACGGGATCGACTTGAACAATGTCGTTGGGGTGTGCTGGATAATGCAGCGTATGCATTAGGCCTTCAGAACTGGTCTGGGTCCACTGATGCCCAATGCCTGCCATGTGCTATGCCTGTGTCATTCGCTGAACTTGGTAGGTGAAGTATGGGCACATTGGGATGACTTTGCAGAGGTGAACACACTCGTCCACTCCATGAAGTCCATCTTCACGAAGCAGCCTGCACGTAAGCGTCGCTACCTCGCGTACCTCCGGGAAGTCATGGTGTGAAGTCTGCTACCGTCCTACCTGAGCCATGTCAGACAAGTGGAACACATGGTTCAAGGCAGTGTTGTACCATGCGAGCATGTGCAGCACTACGAGGGTTTCCTCACAGAGGAGGGCTCGGATGCCCAAGTTGTACAACGAGTTATGACTGCTGCCCCAGTGGGGAGAGGTGGGGCAGGTGGACTCCACCTCGCCTTCATTGCAGACTGCTGTCCCAAGCTGATGTCCGCACTTACATCCCTGGAAGCTACCCACACTACGGTTGCACGAGAGCCTTCAACATGATGGAGGATCTGGCGCTTTTCTTCTAATGGTGTGTGCGAAAGTGTTTCTGACCACGCCAAGACAGGTGTTCGGAGAGAGATGGCCAACTCGGAGCGGAACGACACATTGGATTTGTTCCACGATGTGTTTGCATGTGCTCTATCCAAGTTGAGCAAGCACTGGGACACCCACCCAGCACGCAGGAGTGGTTGAGCAGGATGCGAGGTGCTGGACCCAGGCAGGCACCTGCCATGCCACAAGGTATGGAGAGGTACGAGGCAATCGGCCTGGAGTTGAAGTGTACTGCCCTGTCCGATGAGTGGCTCATTTATCTGCACGCGGCCAAGAACGACTCCCTTGTAGTCGACGGGGAAGACTTTGTCCTCGATGAGTACTGGCAGGGTATGGCGCATCGACTCCCCCTCCTTGCGAAGATCGCAAGGCTTTATATCTTCTTCCCAGTGAGTTCGGGCTCGATGCGGAAAGGTCTTTTCAGTCAGTACAAGCACATGGTGAACAATAGGCGAGGAGTTCAGACAGAGGAGCACACACGTCAGCTGGCCATTCTGAACTTCAAATGGCGACATTGAGGGCCGGTGGTCGAGCTAGGGTTGCTAAAGTGTGTAGATGGTTGGTAATTACATGTGTATAGATGGATAGTGAAGTGGGTGAATTTTTTGATAGGTCACTCAAATGGAAGGAGTGATTTTTTGATTCAAACACAGTCAGAAACTATTGTGGATTAACACAAGCTGGGATTCATGCAGAAATGACCATCAGCTGAAGTAAATGTGAAATGCAACATACAGCCATTCTCTGTATGCGAATGGAGTGAAATAACATAATTTTATTTGTATATACCGGTCAGTCCCATCCCTTCATTCGGCACTATAAAAAAAAAAGGATTGCCTCTTTGTTGACTTGTTGATACCACACATCGCGCCCAAACTAGACATGGCGGCAGGTTAAACCACCGATGTTGTATATATCCCGACTGTCCAAGTTATGATTTTCGGGCCCCTCGTTTGTCCCCACCCACCAATGTTGGTGTAAATCGGACAAGTTGTATATTCGTGTAAAACCTGCAAAATAGAGCACAGCAGGTGGGATATGCAGCGATGCCCACTTTCGAACTCATCCGAGATTTTACTGGGATGGACATGTGTACCAAGTTTCAGATCGATCTGACAAAGCGTTAAAGGTTAATTGACGTAACGCGTTACGTTTCCGAAGGACGGCTGAGACGGCGGCCACACCCTAAAAACCATAATATCCCCGGACACTTTAAATCAAAAGTGTTGCGTTCATTCATGTTCAGCTTCTGCAGGTTTTTTTTTTTTTTTTTTTTTAATATTAAACCGTGGAAGAAAAACATATTATAATGTGTGGTAAAGATGATGATATAAATACACGAGCGCGAACGAGCGATTCGTTGGTATGAAAAAAATATCAGAATCATATCGTTATATCTTATTTCTTCTTTGTATATTTACTGAGCAACATCAAGTTGATGTATCAACGATCTGCCAATAAAGGAAAAAAAAGAAAAAACTAACGTGTCAGGAGAATCATTTTATTCATTGTGTCGTTGTGATATGTCGGTAGTAGCCTACAGTGAGCTTAGGTGTAGGCCTGCACCATTTATCGACACTGCCTCGATCGAGTTTTCGCGAGTGAATGAGCCTGCATACAGCACAGTACTGTGCTCGTCAACTGAATACATGAACCTTTCGATGCCCAACGAATAGCGGTACGGTAGATGTAGGCTAGGAATAAATATGAAAATATAAAAAATGACATATGTGGGCAGAAGTTTGATCTGGCTGTGTCGTCGTTATAACGCCCACGAGAGGAATTGAAGGTCTGGTAGCGAAGTGGCAGAATTCCATATCAATACACAAGCTGCGATAACATCGAAAATCGGTAAGCCTGACTTTCGCGGACGGAACAGGTACACATGGCGCGGAATCGCGCGGAAACGGCCATCTTACGATGCGCGGAAAAAAACGCGGAAGTCGACGAAAATGGCGGCGGGAATTTGCCATTTTTCAAAAACGCGGATTCTCCGGGCCTAGTTATGTTGCCCATAATGAGCTGCGTCCAATCTCTCAGTCGTCTTGTTTCTGGCTAAGGTTGTCAGAAAAAAAAGTGAAGGAATCACTGAGCCTTTTGACTTTTGTTTCTATCATGCACACCAAGCCTATCCTCCATCTAATGCCAGTTAGGCGCCTTGGAGTACCACAGTGAAGATGAGAGTCCATTTCAGTAATTTTGTTTGAACGGTCAAGCAGCTCCTACTACTACTACAAGAGTAGTAGATTCTGCTGATCAGGAATGTTGGTCAGTATTATCATTGACAAATAGGGGGCATATGAGATGTTCTGAAAGTTGAGGTCGAGAGTCAGCTACAGTAGGGTAAAAAATTTTGGTTATTTGGTTTGATCGGTCAGGCAAACTTATACAAAATTTTCAGATGATCAAGAAAGTTGGTCAGTACATACATACATTCATTGAACAAATTTATATAGGACATTCCCCACATAAATTCAAAGCACTTCGCAGTTATAAACAAAAAGGGGAAAAAGGAACAAACGGAAACGAGCGAAGCGTCTTCGAGAGGAATCAAAACCATATTTGAGGAGTTTGAATACTACACAGGAAATTATTTACAGGTCGTCAAGCTCTAATGAAGCAGTCACATGTCAGATTCTAAGAATGTGCGAGAGTGGTCACTCCGTGACGTCAGCCCAGGCCTGGACTGATGGAACAGTAAATAGACCAGAGTGTTATCAGGGGTAGTTGTTCCTCTCAGGGCTTTGTACATGAGAAGCAGGGCCTTGAAATGAACATAGGAATCCACTAGGAGCAGTGTAGTGATTTAAAGCGGTTGGGGGGGGAGGGGGGGGGGGTCTTGGGTTGATGCGTTCTGTACTGTGGGTGTGTTGAGTACTCCTTGTATGGGTTTGAGAGTAGTGGCAGGGAGATCTCCCAACAACTACTTGCAGTTGTCAACCTTGCTGACATAGTGTCTCAAACTAACCATGGCAGTAAAGCAAATATTTCTTACAGGGTTCTTGAGGTCAGGGGAAAAAACCTGGCAAAGTCATGGAATTTCACCAAAAAAAATCGAGGCCTGGATAGGTGAAACGGAAAGAGAAACCATAGGGGGGTGTTAGGGATTTTGGGCATCAAGGATACGTTGGGGGCACATATTGGATATGAAATACCGCAAAATCTTGTATCTCCTACAAAGTTGTTGTACATTGCTGATATCCAATCATAATGGTGGTCTAGTAGCTGTACCTTCAGGGTGTCCAGGGATTCAGGTCCAGTGTGGGCCCTGCGGTCCGTCATGTGTAATTATGCAAAATGCTTTCCTCTTATGAAAGTAACTGTTCAGGCACATGCTGGCATTCGGTCATAATGATAGTCTATCAGCCGTACCTTCGTGGTGTTTAGGAATTTTTTGTCTAAAGTCCCACTTGGCCCGTGGCCCATTTTATGAAATTCACACAATGGTACTTGAAATGCATCTCTTCCCACAAGCTTTAATTGATTTCCCCCCTTCAAAATTACATGCGACAGTCCTCGGTAGAGGGCCATTGGAGTGGTTTGGGAATTTGAAACCCTAGCGCCAAAAATTTGGAATAGTGCAAAATCTTGTAACTCCTACAAATTCTTGCACAGTGCTGATGTTCAGTCATAATGATGGTCGAACAGCTGTACCTTCAGGTTGACCAGGAATTTAGGGGGGGGGGCCCAAGGCCCAGCGTCACTGTGGGCTCTGCGGCCATTAAGTGGAATATTTATTGACTGCTAAGCACATTTTGGGCCATATGAGATCATGGTCAAAAGTCATTAAAGGGGCGCAACAGGCAATTGTTTCAAACTGCCTCATCGGCCACATGATCTTGAACTTTCATCACATGATTGAACATTGGTCTTGGTACATTTGTGCGGTTCAAGCTACAGCACCATTGGCGCTCTAGTTATATATAACTTATGCAGACTTTGACAGTTGTTCAAATGTTTCTCCAAACCCCCCTGATGAAATCATGGAGGAAAACAAATTTGAAGTTAACCCCTTCGCATCAAATCTCACCATAAAGAAGTGAGCTAAGTGCCGTTGCCACTCTACTTCCCTTAGTTGTTCTGATGGTCTTATTTTTGACAGTCTTGGGTCCACTGAAGGCGCGCAACCGACTGAGGGCCCAGAGGGAAGCAAAGAGGAAGTGCTGGGTCCACCTTACCACCGGGCTGTCAAGCAGGAGGTGTGTGACGATGACGCCTGACGGCCCCAGCGGCTCCCCAGGGTACAAGCAGGAGCGTTCAGGAGGAATCGGAAAGGAAAGAGGATGACTCTTCGGGCCACCTCTGCCCCCCGGCCATCAGAAACAGGAAGTGTCATCAGAGGAGGAGGGTGAGGTCTGGCCCCCGCAGCCTCGCCTCGGATATCGGCTCTGTCCTAGGCAGTGGGAATCCCAAATTGAAGCCATGGGCCACAGCGGAGTGAAAGACAGGCTGGAAGGCAAGGTAATGTCAGTATGATGTGGTTCTTATAGCAGGGGAGAAACAGTCAGCATGTAGAGTTAGAGTGTAGAGTAGTGGTAAGGTATGGACCTGAGGAATATGGTAGGCGGTGGCACAGTTTGGGTATCGGTTATAGGCGAAAGTAGTCATGGAACCCACAGTCAGTCGTAGAGTAACTGAATTCAGAGTGAGGCCGTAGGATAGTGGTAGGGCAGTGGACTGGTCGTACGGTAGACACAGTATGATTATTGTTATAGCGGTCAAGGAACACATTCAGCCATAGAATCACTGAATTCAGAGTGAGGCCGTAGGATAGTGGTAGGGCAGTGGACTGGTCGTACGGTAGACACAGTATGATTATCGATGATTGTTACTTTGGTGAGTGAAAGACAACAGAACTTGTGCTACATGTTGACTTATTCAACAAAATGAAACAATGAAATATGGGACATAACTTCCGGGTTGTTCCAAGTGTGACGTCATGCTTTAGTGGGCAATTGGGATTCTCCCAATGCTTCTGCATATGGACTAAACTTCAAAGCCAATAACTCCACATAGGAAATGGGATTTGGACTTTGGTCCTATAGATAGTTTCCCATTATCCACGATTATAGAACTCCTGTTGTATCCAAGGCCTGCAGTTGTCCGTTAAACTCACCTGAATGAGCCATTGGCATGTCCACTTCCTCCCCCAGGATGAGCAGTCTGCTCCCACGGGGAGCGGATGGATGTTGGACCTCCCCGAACCTACCAAGTCGTTTGGTCTCGGTCCAAGGACCTCAGGAAGAACGCCCGCCCGGGGTGTTAGAAGTTTCTCTTGAATTCGAAGACCGACGACAGGTCAGTGTGGACAGATACCCCCGCCCAACAGGAGAAGAAGATGAGGGTATGTATATCCAGCTAGCTTGATAGGCGACGGCCAGGGTCTGGCCGTACCCAAAACTTGCAAAGAAGTGGAACCTATCACGATGCAGTTGTGCATGTGGTGTAGCACATGAGCGTCAAAGTGAGGGAACAACCCGTACCGTAGCATGTGGAAAGACCTTAGATGCTGCTGGGTGAACCAGAGGGTTTCAAGAGACTTGGTTGAACTATATGGCACTTTACAGATATTACCACGATAATGGGAACCAGATATGGGACTCTGACATCCTGGGTAAGTTGCTGCATACGGTACGGGGTTGTAACTAAGGTTACTCAGAAATTACCGACTGAGTGGAGTGTACTCACGATGGAGATAAAGTACCTTCGTTAAACTGATTCAGTGAGTTCAAGTGATTTAAACCCTCATTCTGTGAATCTCAAATTTGGAACTGTGCGAAACGAGCTAATCCGATCTCCAAATGAAAATCCATATCTTTACCAGAAACCCCTTACTCCTGGGAGTAGCCAATGGATAATGTTGTTGAAGGTCAGGGGAAATGTGTGGAACATGACTTTGGAGATTATGATTCCTTCTGATTAGTAAAATCCTACCCGCAAATTAACTTTTAGTCGATTTGAGACTGAAAACGAGGCACATCGATTATCACAAATGCGTTTCTGACATCACGGAGGAGCGGGAAAAAAAGACTTGCTCATTTCGCTATTTGCCAACTGTCCCAATTTGGAATAGCCCTTTCCTAATTCCCTATGACATACATTTCTATGTAACGTTGAGTTATAAAACAACTCTTATCACACAATTTCATCATATTTTCAAATGACATTGTTTGGGGATTTTGTTTGTCATGACTACTTTTGATTTTGAGAAGATATGTGATGGTATACTAGTATTATTGATACTAGAATGATTGCAGATGACGTTCATTGTAGGTGATATATGGGCTTCCTTAATGACTATGGCACAGACTTGATCGAGTCAGAACGTTGGAAGTGTGAAAAACAAAACCTGATGTCCTCAAATTAAAATTGAAGAACAAATATTTCAATCAGGTCAATATTAGGTTTAAGTTAATATGAGGGCTCTGAATCATTTTTCCTCAAGCATTCCCCGTAATTTTGGATGAGAAGCAATGGTTGATTGCAATAATCAACATTAATGTTGGTATCCAACAGGGAAATCAAACCCTTTGTGGTATTCAAATAAACATACTAGTACACTTGGCCAGTGTAATCTTCTTCAGGAAGTGAATGACCTTGACACTAACAGTGGGTGGTCAACAATTTCTGTATCGGGTATTGCTTCACTTCAGATATTGATTCATGGCAAGCTTTATTTAGAATTCATATTGTTTATAGTAATATTTTATGTATACTGCATGTATTCCCTCCATTCCATTGTTTGAATATGCTGTGGACTGCAGTTGCAGCTGTGTATGCACTATGCAGGCAAACATTTACAGACTTTCTTTTGTTATACCAAACTTCCACTCTATGTCTTTGTGTATCCTCAGATCTAACATCCACTTGTAAAGTTCTAGCCAACGTTTAATTTGGGCACCCTAGATAATGCCCAAGAAGTCAGACCTTAGACACATTGTCCTCTTATACCCTGCAGTCAAATTTCAAATGATTGTGGGTTCCCTAATGAGTACATGACCCATTGGTTTGAAGTTAGGTCAAAGGTCATCTGAGGTCAACAGAGGTCAAAGTCTAAGAATCTTGTGAACATGATTATTCCAGAATGGTGGTCCAATCAAGCGAAATGGTATCACACACTTTCCTGGAGTGGACGTTAAAGAACCAGGTGTTTTGTTGTAGGTGGGAGTCATTTTGGCCGATTTTGTTTTTAATTCTAAAAAATATATTTTGCCAATGTCCGTTGTGAAACTGAAAATCACACCCCACCTGGATGTATCAAGCTCATACTTGGTGTGTGGGTCCTCCATAATGATTAAACGATCCTAGTCATTTTGGGGTCAGGTCAAAAGTCATCAAGGCAGTCAAGGAATTCATAACATTTGGATTTTGGTTTTCATATAGCATCCACCCACTGTAACAGTCACATGTATAACTCTAGCCAACACTCACTTTGGGCACTCCAAATGTTGCCCCAAATATTCATGACGATTAGGCACAACCTCTCTGTATACCCCCTGCAGGTCAGATCAAATTGTTGTCATGTTTAAACCAATCTTTTTTTTGTTAGGAAAAATTAAAAGCCAAGCCAAGGCCAAGGAGAAAAAGGAGGAGCCGGTGATTCTGAGAAGGATCGTCAGATACGGCAGCAAGTGGATGCTTACAACAGCGACCAAAGGAGTCAGTCTTTAATGGACATGCATGCAAGCAAAAGGAAGCGGAAAATGGTAATGTCCTTTGTTGATAATCTATAGTAATGCTAGGTCAGGACCTATATAAGGAATGCTTACAACAGCGACCAAAGGAGTCAGTCTTTAATGGACATGCATGCAAGCAAAAGGAAGTGGAAAATGGTAACGTCATTTGTTGATAATCTATAGTAATGCTCGGTCAGGACCTATATAAGGAATGCTTACAACAGCGACCAAAGGAGTCAGTCTTTAATGGTCATGAATGCAAGCAAAAGGAAGTGGAAAATGGTAACGTCATTTGTTGATAATCTATAGTAATGCTAGGTCAGAACCTATTGCACATGCATACAACAATGACCAAAAGAGTCAGTCTCTAATGGAAGGCATGACGATAAAAAGAAGTGGAAAATGGTAACGTCCTCTGTTGATAGTCTATAGTGATGCTAGGTCAAGACCTATATTACACATGCTCACAACAGCGAACAAAGGAGTCCGTCTTTAATGGTCTATGGACTTGCATGCAAGCAAAAGAAGTGGAAAATGGTAATGTCCTTTGTTGATAATCTATAGTAATGCTAGGTCAGGACCTATATTACACATGCATACAACAACGACCAAAGGAGTCAGTCTTTAATGGTCATGAATGCAAGCAAAAGGAAGCGGAAAATGGTAATGTCCTTTGTTGATAATCTATAGTAATGCACGGTCAGGGCCTATATAAGGAATGCTTACAACAGCGACCAAAGGAGTCAGTCTTTAATGGACATGCATGCAAGCAAAAGGAAGCGGAAAATGGTAATGTCCTTTGTTGATAATCTATAGTAATGCTAGGTCAGGACCTATATAAGGAATGCTTACAACAGCGACCAAAGGAGTCAGTCTTTAATGGTCATGAATGCAAGCAAAAGGGAGTGGTAAATGTGGTCATTAAAAAATATACATTAGGAATGCCTACAACAGTGACCTCCGTCAAAATTCAGAAGATGGACCTACTTTGTTGTATGTGATTTGTGTCACATCGGCCCCGTAGTGGAATTTCTCTGAAATCATAAAACTGATTATGATGGAATTTGTATGTCGTATTGGATTGGGAGAATACGATCTGATTTGAATTTGGGCACGAAAGTTGCTGATTAAGTAGGGCAGTAGCTCTATTATTGTTTGAGCTTGTCAGCAACAATAATATATAATAATACTATTAGTTATTAGGTAGTCTAATTCGCACGAATTTATGCTAACTTTAAATGGTTGTTGGATTCTACTGAACTTGGGCGATATGTTCAACCAGTAGTCTTGAGAAAGTTAAAACATAGACTTGGGGGGACTGGAATTCATTCAATGTGTTTAATACACATAATTAATGTTTCTAATTTGCATGATTTTAATATATAATTTTTTTATAATTTCTTTGATTCCTACATGTATGAAACTTTGTGGATGGTGTCCACCTTTGGTCCTGAGATATTTCAGTTCATTTCAGTTCAGCTCTCGCTTGAGAGTTGGAAAGGAAACTATCTCCATGAACAAAGGATGAGAAACATTACAATCGAGTGACTCACCACTAAAAATAAAATGCGGTTGTCATGTTTAATAAACAGAAGTGTAAAATATGTTTCCATGTCATTCATATCCTCTTTGGAATAGTTCATTACACCACAGTGGCAGTGCCTTATTTGTATTGTAGCGGATCAGTCGATGAGGCCTTTATCATTGTGGTTGGGCGTTACAGCCATAATGACAAGGGATTGACCTCTGTAGCTGAGTAATTGGAGAGGTATGGTTGGGCGCAAACTCCAACTACCGATCATCTTGTCAGTTTATTCTGTCCAGGTAGCACTGGCCCCATCCTCTGGACATTGAATGCATGTATGTAGGGCGAGAGGTATGGGGATCATTAAAGGACAACTGCAGGCCGGATACAACAGAGGTCATATTGTGAAGAATGGAAAACTCTATAAGTCCAAACCCATTTCAATACGATGTTCCTATGTTAATGGCTTTCAAAGTTTGAGCCATTACTGTAGGCAGAGGAATTGGGGAGAATCCCAAATTGGACGATAACGAATGAGTCACACATGGACAATTCATTGTTTCATTTTGTTGAATAAGTCAAATTTAGAGACGTCTGCTGTCTTTCTCTCACCAAAGTAACCATCAACACTGACAGCAATCCTCTCCCATGGACTAATGCATTTTTCGAAGTGAAATTAATGTTTGAATTTCAATAGTGAACAAAGATTGTTTGCACGTTTGTGCAAGTATGACATCATTCATTATTGCATGATGGGATGCCTTTCGATCTTGTGCAATACACATGCTTCACAATACACAAACTTCAAAGGACTATAACTCTGTGACGGAAAGTCCTATGAACTTCCCGGTTGGACTGACGCCATTCAGTTTTCATCCAGCTACTATTTTAATATATATATATATAGATATATAATATAAATCATCCTGCAGTTGCCCGTTAAGGCCCACAGCTAGGAACTTTCCTTCTCCAAAACTTTAAACCTGCAACCCTACGGAAGTAAGAGAAAGAAGCATCATTTATGTATCGTACATGAAGTGTTGTGTCATAATGTGAACATAATTACAGAATTAATTTAAAACTGCAACATTTTATGGACAGGTCGTTTTTTCCCCGTCTCACCAGGAGGAAGAAGAGGGTACTACTAAGGAGAGGCGGCCATTCGACAGAGAGATTGACCTACAGGCAACAGGTCTTGAAGAGGCGCAGCGTAAAACCGATAAAGAATCTGCAAGTGGATACCGTTTCTCTCATGGGAAGGAGAAAGTCTTCTTATGTCAGTTGCTGTGCGCTTGCTTACTTTCAACTTGACGAAGAGGCTGGGCGATCAGGGCGTGGCCTACCATCTGGTCCAGCCGGCCTCTGGACATTCAGGTGTCTCTGTAGTGTTGGGTGTGGTGATCGGGGCATTACTTCTATGTGAAGACTATGGGATAACCTTGTGACTTGACGAGATTGGTTATGGTGCATCCAGTTACGGACACCCAGCCTTTCCCCTTCTCCCCCTCCCCCCCTCCCCCCCCCCCCCCCCCCTCCCCCCCCCCCCCCCCCCCCCCTCCCCCCCCCCCCCCCCCCCCCCCTCCCTCCCCCCCCCCCCCCCCCCTCCCCTCACCCCCCCCCCCCCCCCCCCCCCCCCCCCCCTGGGCCTTCACTATGTGTGGTGATCTCAGGATGGTTTATCTTGGGTTTTCATTGCTCTATCTCCACAGGTCACTTGTAAAGGAGAAAATAGTGGTCACTGTGTTGTGTGTCTGTCTGTCCCTCCGTTGTCGGGTCAGTCTTGCCCGACCATATGTGATGCGCTTATTCCCTTCAGATCTCCTTGGGATCTCATTTCGGTGTTTTTACTCCCAATGGGGTGTTGGGTCAAGGATTTAAGTTTAGGCCTGGAGAGCAGCAAACTTTCGTCACTTTGCTGACAGGATACAGTAGTCCTCCTGGCAATCCTGGCCTGGCAGTATTGATAATGATGACACCACGAGAACTCACCTTATCTTATACGATTAGTGCTCAGATGAATCGAGGCAGGGATGTAACCATTCCCAACCTTTCCCAAGACCGCCATTTATGGACCCTCCGAAGGACCGATCATTGATTCCAGGAATCCTACCACCTCGCTCGAACCCAATAAACCCAACCCAAATAGGGGTATTTGCAGGAGAGGGGGTTACTGGGGACTCTGTTTACCAACATGTAGTAGATTCATAGATATATCTACCACTGATGAATGAACAGGGCTATATGGAACGTATTTCGTGAGTTTCGCGATTGTGCGAATGGATATGAGGACAAATAGGTGTGCCATGACTCGAATGCTTATTAGGGCCAATATCTAGTGGTCAAATGGTGAAGGAATATAGAATTGATCAGTTTACTGGAATCAACTCCGCATACTCAACTACCCATATTGACAACATTGCGCCCTAATTTACACCATCTAGCAACCCTGGCAAAATTGAAGGGCACTATCTGGCCACACCATCCTCCTAAGTTTGCCAGTCTCGTGACTAAACACATTTGTACCCTGGTAGCAGCTTTCTAGCGATTTTTAAAGTTACTATACGGGATTTTGGAGAGGAGTTGTCGGAAGTCCCCTTGAGCGTCGTATACAGCCCTACGAGTCATCCTTGATGAGTCTAAAAACACATGCAGGAAAAACATTGACTTTTGAAGTTTCTTTGATCAACCACTGCAGCGTACTTGAATAGAACACTCTGAAACCATGGTGTGATGTATCTAGGGCGGCATTCGTATCGCAAAACATACTGAAATGTACATGTATACAAACTGTGTTCATTCACATGCATGTATGACAAGTTTGTGTTGATACCCATGATGCAAAAAGCACAGGCTTCCCATTCAGAATGATGCCTCGTTGTAAATGGTGACTGGACACATGCCTCGACATGTCAAGTTTGTAGTGTGTGAAGCACAGGATTTGCAATCTATTTATTATTTCTTTATGAAACTTTGTTTTAAGAGGGTAAAACTCATTTAGCAGGAGCAATCTTCACGAGGCCCTCTAGAACAATATACAGTGGACTAGAAATGGAGGTACAATATGGAAATGTTACTAAAATACAGCTTCGAAGAAATAATATAGAAATAAGAGTTATCTAGCAATCATGGAAACTATGCCAATTGCAGAGCGCCTACATCAGAAAATTACCAAAAATATTAGTAATTAGCTGTTTTAAACGCTCTCAATTGAGATGTACGTGACCAGGATTCTAATGACGATGACTGGGAACATTTGAACATCGGGGGCAGAAGATTGGCGGAGCGGTATCAGTGACTCTTCGCAAGCAAACATTCCCGAGTTCGAGTTGCCGCTTTTCATATACCTAGGCATTTTCCCCCGTGGCGACTGTTTTCCATTGTGGTGGGTATTGGTCTTGGTCAACATTTAACAGTTTTGCTCTGATGCAGTGGACTTGTGGGCTCCTGGAGTTTTGTTCCTGGGTATTCGCAATATGTTTCATCTGTGAGCAGTCACTTAGACATGTTTTTCTTCTTCCACTTCTCCGGGTTCACTGATCGTCCTCTCGGATGGGGACGTGAATGGCAGTCTCTGGAGCAGATCGGATTGGTTACACCCCTACCTCGATCATCATCTGAGCACTGGTCGAGAAGAGAAGGCCATTTGTCACCCCGTGCCCATCCGCGATCATTATGGACAGGGTATCTTGACGAGATTGATTGGCTCCCTGGAACTTTGAAAAATTGAGGTAAATCGAATCATATCGCACCTTCCCATTTGGCAATCTTGTGAAGAGTACGCACTTTCCAGGTTGTGATACTGTACGGGTCATTGTCCGCTACTATTTATTAGATTGCCAACAAGGAAGGCAAAGGCAACATTCTGTAATGCCTTCTTAGATTTTTATTTGGATTTCATGTCTCGTATCACAGATGTGATGCAAGATTTTTTTACCTCTGGTATTGTACTTTATCTTTTTTGCAAACCTTGATATCCTGCCGTAAATTCAAAGAAGGAGCCAGTAACCTACTGGTGGTATTAATGAATTGGCTCTTGACCCCACTGCACATAAAGTATAATAGGAAATGATTAAGGCCATTGACAGTCAGAGACTCACCATTCCAGATCTATTGATAAGCAATCCTTGTGACAATTTTTTTTCTAAAAGTTCCTTGGTAGCCCTAAAATAGGGTGGGAGGGGGTCAATATGTTGCAGTGTACCTGTCAACAAAGGCAGGAATTCTAATTTGAAAAAAAAACAATATAGGAAGAATCCAAATCAAGTTCCATAGTATGTTACATACTCCATTTCAGCCAGTCATAATTCACTATGGAAGAGGTGTGATTCTGTTGTGATTATTATTTGAAGATTACACTGCACTGGGAAGACTTTTTACTACTTGTGAATAAGCAGTTGAGACTCTGAATTCAGGTAAATAACAGACGAGACGCATGACTTTACTGGTGATAAACAGTCGAGACTCTGAATTCAGGTAAATAACAGACGAGACGCAGCCGAGTTCGTTATTTAGAGCTGAATCGCGAGAGGTCGAGACTGTGTGAACCAGTTGAAGTCGACCTGCTGTAGATTATTCCAATTCTACAACACTCCCAATTAAGACTACCCAAACGAATTAGAGATATCCAATCTCTCGCTCTAGATCTTTTTTTTTTGTATCTAAACAGTAAATAAGCAGCTATGTAACTATTGGTTAGTTTGAATCGAAGTACATTGCATTGCGTACCATACACAAAAGATGGCAGTGCCTGCTGTGCGTACTTCCACAGAGAGCAATACAAACCACGCGTGCCAACTGGAAGTTATGCGCGTATGAACATAGCGTTCATGAATACAACAAGCAACGCGTCGTTTCTCTCGCGTTATATACGCGTATACTGAGCCGGATTTGCGCGTGTGAACATGACATGAAACCAAGGATCACGCAACCTTACTTTTGCGTTTAAAGACTGCGTTCACTTAGGACGCAGCAAATCGAGCAAGTTATTTTTTGTTGTGTTTAATTGATCAGCTGGACGGTTATTAGGGAGCTTTCGATTTCACGACGGCAAACGGCAACGATATGCGTTAAGTTTTTCCGCTGTAAGACCACGTCGCCGTCCTGCAGTAGGGCGCTTTAGATTCCTACGACGTATCAATGTGCAGTTTGCGTTGTTTAAATGCTTATGCGGCGTTTTACGGTTGCGTGTGCGAATATATTGACCGTACATTTCTCGAAATTTCCAGTGTGTGGCCTGTTGAATGATTGAATGCCACGCGCAGGGTCCAAGTTCACGTCGTAGGACAACGAGAGAAAAGTGAGTGACTCCCGTCAGAATCGACGTAGTACTCAGTTGGTGGGTCTGGTCGCATGCGCAAGTGGGTTTAACATTACGTCATACGTTGCCGTCGCCGTCCGTGAAATCTAAAGCCCCTTACTGCACAACATGAATGTGATTGCAAAAATAACGGACGGCTACGTGTTGGGATAGCCAATCAGAACCCTGTAATCGAATAACAGATAGCCTGGGGATTAAGGAATAAACTAACTGCAACTGGGAGACTTTTTACTGGCGAATAAACAATCGAGACTATGAATTTAGGTAAATAACGGACAGGCGCAGCCGAGTTCGTTATTATACTAAATTCAGAGTCGAGACTGTTTATGAACCAGGAAAAGCGACCTGCTGTAGTTTATTCCTATTCTACAACCCACAAATTCAGGAATTACCAAAAAATTAGAGATCTCCATATCTCTAGATCTATATCTTTGTATCTCTAAACAGTAAATAAGCAGCTAGGGTAACTTATTGCGTTAGTTCGATTCGAAGTGAATTGCATTGCGTACCATACACAAAAGATTGGCAGTGCGTGCTGGGCGTACTTTCACGGAGACGCAATACAAACCACGCGTGCCGAACTGGAGGGTTCTGCGGTGTGAACATGGCGTTCACCAATGCAACGAGCGACGCGTCGGTTCGCCCGTTTGTATTTCCGTTGAGGCAGTGCGCCCTGTGAAGCGCGGTATACTGGAACAGGATCTGCGAGTGTAAACAAAAACTCCAAGGGTACACGCAACCTCACATTTGCGTTTGAAAAGTACTGCTTTTACTTATGACCCAGCAAATCGAGCAAGTATTCGATTGTTGTGTTACTCTGACCAGCTGCCGTGGTTTCCAAAATGAAACAGGGACACAAACCTTGAAACAAGTTATATAGGATACTGCACTGTTTGTTGCAGAATAAAGGACAGTCGCGTGGCTGGGTTTAGCCAATCAACATGTAGTATTCCGTGAGAACACGGAGTAGGGTGGATGAATGTAGAAGTAAGGGATTCATCAGTAGAAGTTGAAGAGGCAGTATCCTCTCACTTCACGGGCCATTAATTCACATGACCCCACAAGTGGTTAAAAGTTGTTTGGCGGTATGTGATGAGAGCAATTTTCAATGGACTCTGCAATATCCGATCTGTCGATATCGAATTGTAACTGGGATCTCTTGTCTCATAACGATGCCTTTATGCCATTATTACCTAATTCCATTGAATAAAATCAGAATTCTAATATTCATAACACACAACATACGGATGAACACATTATCACACTTTTCAGGTTATGCGTAACGTAACTAATATGTATCATCTGCTATCCCTCTTGTTTAATATTCTTGTGTTTTTTTTTTTCATAATTACAAGTCAAATTATGAAGCATTATTAAAAAATAATAGATTTCCGAAAATGAAATACAACCAAAGAACGTTTTGTGTGACACTACAACACCCGAAATAGCCACCGGTTTCAGTTATGCAGTTTATTTTTTCTTCCCTTAACAGAACAAAAAGTTGACTGACGGTATGTATTGAGACTAATTTAAATTGACATGACTATGATACCAAATATCGTGATCGAATTGTATGGGACAATTGTCTCTGTGACGTTGCTTTTTTGCTAGTGACTACCTAATGATAGTTTCCTTGATAATACATTCAATGGGATAGGTTAGTGATTTATTCTTGAAACTCTGACCAGAATTAACATATTTATATCAGACAAATATAAACTTTCCATGTGTAAATGCATGCACTTTAACTAATGCTTGTAGTCATTCTGACTATCATGTCTTGTGTCTGGTGTTCAGGAAAACGTTTAGGAAAAAAAATTATGATAATATAGTACCACCAGAGAATGTGTAAAAATACAGCCACCTGAATAGCCACCGGTTTCCGTATGCATGTTTCAATTATTCAAAGAATTAAAGTATTAACTTTAAAAAGGATTGACAAGAATGAAGTAATAAGGCACCATATGTAAAGGGGATAAAATCTGAACTTACTTGATGCAAAAATTGGAACATTGATTCCCATGCAGTTGTTCATGACGGGGCACATTGCACAACACAGCATCTCACCATAAAGGAATCACACTGTACAAACCATCGGTTTTCTTCTAAAATTGCAAATGTTAATCTTGAAGCGAGGATCGATCAGTTTTAAGCAGGGTTCAATATCGTAAGTGATATGTTGTGACAGTTAATCCTGGGGAAAAACAGGCCGAACGTCGTGCCATGTCGAGTAGTAGTTGCTGTTTCGTGTTCCCACAAACTGGAAAAAATAGAATTGTCTTATGTTGTGCTATCACAGAGTTATAAATTATTTTGCGATATTGTGCCATACAACTTGTAAATACAACCTGCCATACAACTTGTAATGGAATGTTGATCATGAAAGAGTTGTGACAATAGACTTTCTGTTTGCTTTCTCCGACTTAGGTGGCTTTTAATATGATCCTTGAGATTTCCATTGGTTAAGTTATTATCATGGTTGACCCACATAGTGAGTGGGAGTGTACATAATAAAGATTTCAGATAATGATGAAACATCTCTTCTGGTTCATTTCTTGCTAACTTCAGTTTATGAAGAGACTTGGCGATCATTCATGTTGTGTATGCATATGTTTGCGCTTGTACAGTATGGTGTTGGTGTCACGCTTGCCTTTTAGCAAGATTTATCCAACTGCTGGAGGGTCATTGTGACATTTCAGGAAGAGACTCACGATTACTTTGTCCTGTGTGTGTAGGTATGTGTGTCCCACTTCTTGTCTTCGTTAGCAGGATTTCTCTCTGAAAACGTAAACCGTTTTGATCGGGGTTGGCTGAACACGCTCTGTTAGATTTAGGGCACAAAGTCACCAAGTTAGGGAATTAGCCTATTTTATCTAATTTATTGTTTAGAGGCTCGTTCCAGATTACAGGGCCGCACACTATAAGATTTTTTTAATCGTTTTCGCTACAAAACGATCTTCTTATATCCCAGGCTGAACCAAGGAGGAGAGGGTCTGTAGGTAAAAAATGTCATAAATAATAAGAGCAACATAAATTACCTTCTCAGACTGGGAGTGTTTTGAAACGACCCCATCTGAATGACGTCATAATCTTAAAAACGATAAAATCGTGTACGATAAATCGTTTTAGCTCCACCGCAAAAGAAAATATGTGATATCCAAACGTAGGGAATAGCTATTTCACATAAGAATGGTTCGGCAAATAGCGAATGACGTCTTTTATCAATGTGACAGGGAGACAGCCGTCAATGACCATGTGGCTTGGTATCATTCGGATTCGGCTCCTGAACCAAATTCTCGGATCGTTGCACGACACATATCGTTGTAATGTGAGACCGGGCGTTACGGATACCGTAGGTGGCTTTTTTGGTTGTGCACATATGGCAGGAATAAGGTAGATGACTGATTGGATGTTCAGCGTAAAATACTGCCTAATTAGGTCGTCTAATATGCATAATTTATGCGAATTCAAAAGTTTGGTCATATTTCACGAAAACGGTATACATATGGTCGACCTTCAGTCCCAAAATTTTCAAACGACGAGTCGTGGTCAAGGAGGTCATTTAATGTTTATTTGCATATTTAATGCGAATCTTGAGTTGTTGGATTTTCATAGAACCACCTGGGTATGGTTTTACCTTCAAGTTTCAGATTGTTTTATCATGAATTCAGGGTCACTGGAGGTCCATTCAACATGGTCTACTTTGCATAATTTATGCATGATTTCTAAAGTTCGCTCGATTTTCATGAACACTGTCTGTGTCGGTATTCTTATCTTTTTCTCCACAATTGTAAAAAAGACTGGAGTCATTCGGTGTGTGAGTTTATTCAAAATTTCAACGTTCGTTCGATTTTTAGGAAGCCTATGGGTCTGGTCTACCCTGGTCCCCCCCCCCCCCTCCCACATTTTAACATTGACTTGAGTCACTGATGGTTTTATTCCAGTTTGTATAATTCGCTTCATTCATTTCATGCAAATATTCAAGTTGTTGGATTCCCATGAAACCGTATAAGTGTGGTCCACCATTGGGTCCTGAATGAGAACTTGGTAAATGAAGTTGAGTATTGAGTGTTATTATTTGCAAAGACAATTTTGTCACATGCCCCAAAAGTTCTACTTCTTAGGTGACCACTGGTTCCATAATTAATCAGTCCTTAATATTTGAAATTGGTCCTGTATTAGTCAGTTTTTCTTCTTAAATGCTAATACCAAATCTGAAAGCAGCACATGGAATGACTTTTATGGTGACTGACGGGAGAAATTACTGAAAATGACTGATCGCGTAAAACCGGGCGAGACACTGGAGGGCGATCGCCACTTGTTTTGTATTCTAATCAATTTTTCATAATAATTTTCACTGAAATTTAGTGGTGGACTTTCGGAATAGGTCTATAAATGGTTCAATTCATGGGCGGCGATCACGGGGGGAGGGAGGGGGACAGTCCCCCATATTTTTGGTGGGGTGGGCTTACTATCACATGCCCCCCCCCCCAATATTTAACCGACTGATAAGACCATCCACGATCACGGGTAAAGTAAGACGACAACAAAAAGGCCTGAACACGTATTTCTAATCAGATGCTCAATTTATTTGTGTGAACGCCTAAATGCCAAAAATTTCGCGCTGCGCGCGCTGCGGTTTGTCTTTCCGTTTCGTGTAGATACATAAGGCCCTAAACTTTAACTTTTCAGATTTTGGCAGATTGCTGCTTCTCCATTAGGGTCATCTACAGGTGCGGTACATATATGGGGAGGCACAAGGATAAGTTGTCCCCCCCCCCCACACACCTAGCTGGAATCAATGCATTTCCCTAACACTGCACATAAAACGATGGCTAATTGAGTTTAGTCTACTTCTAATCCTTAGGTTTATAATAGACTGGCTTGCTGAAATGAACGAAAAGCAATTCGGACAGGGGGATCGTGCACATCAGTATGGAAGTTTACGTGGTTGACGTACGGCACTATATAGGCGCGGCAAACACTTTGAGACATGAACCTTTCGACCCACCAAATTTTGTGCGGAACAAATCTGAAAAAAAAGTGAATTCTGCCGGAGTGATGCTCTATATCCATGGGGTCGGGCCGTTTGAAAAGGGGGGGGGGGGAAGCAAATCGAATGCAAATTACCATTAAGCGGAGCGCCACATCGGTGGCGCGAAGCGTACGCCGCGAAAATTTCAGATTTCATACCCCCCAGATCGAGGAAACAGACTTGGTCAGTCAATAGCACCCAGCTACATTGTGTGATTCAGTTGAAAGACAGACAAAAAAAGTCGTCATTATGCATACTACGATGTTTTACCGAACATCACACATGGTATTTTTTTATTACCTTTTCTATCTCTGGCTTCGTTTGCCTGAGATCCAGGGGTTACGAACGGTCTCGGGGGGATCGAAAGGAAAGCCATAGGCGTACGCGACCATCCAAGTTGGGAGCACAAAATTCGTACCCGAATTTTACAAGTCAGTATTGGAAACACCTGGGCGCGCGCGAAGGGCGCGAAAAAAAATGCATTGTTTCCGGGCTTTTATCGAAAAAGTCGGCCAAAAATTCAGGCATTTTTTTCACTTTTGCCTTTTTCCTTCCCAAATTGTTCACGAATTTTCGCCCGAAATTTTCATCTCTAGAAAAATGGGGGGGGGGGGGGAAGTCTGCCCCAAAGGCTTCTGAAATTAATCGAGTGAACAAAAATGCGAAGCATGCATGGCATATTTAGCATACAACGCGGAAGAACAACGCCATGGCGCGCGAAAACACTTGAAAAATTATGCCACTTTTGGCTATTCGTTAATTCGAGAAACCGGTATGGAACATGGGTAATCCTTCGACGTTCGGCCCCCAAGGCGGGTCAGATCTCACCTGGATCCGCACCGGGAATTGTGGAATTGAGACAATTCCCAAGGTTATTGTTGGTTAGACAAAAATGGAATATCCGTTTAGGTGAATGATACAAATCGGGCATGTGCTATTATTAATTTTATTACGGTCCGGAAAAGTGGGGGGGGGGACAACGATAGATTCCCCCCCTTTTGAAAGGTTGGGGGACAGTACCGGGGCCTCCACACCTGTGACGCCATGCTCGATTTGCTTTGATCGAAGGACCGGACCGAATGCACACTTTCACGACAGCATTTCAAGCCATGCGGCATTTCGAACCCAATTGGAGGGATATATGAGCAGCGAAATTCGGAAATTCATTGCCAATTTCAGTGATGTTGCGCACTGCGCCAGCAAATAAGGCCCGCGAAGTGCCGCTCCCTAAAATCTCTGGGGTCTGTATGACGGAATTTTTTTTTTTTTCTCGTACGTTCAAAGACGCGTCAAGTGATGGTGGCGTGAATTGAAAGGTTCACAGCATCGATCATTTCCTTCAAAACAAAAAACGTTTTTTGAGATTAATTCGGAAATTCATGTCAAATCTTATGGATGCGGCATACCTGCGTATCCTTACGGGCACGGGAAGTGTCGTTTCCTGCATTTCTGGGGGGGGGGGGGGTGGTCTAGCGAGACAAAAGAATGTCCCGATAGTGTAAGGATAACAATCGCATCACTTCCTTCAGAATGTTCCCTGAGAGTTGAATTTCGGAAAGTTATTGCTGATTTTCGGGCTCTTGCATACTGACTACGGCGCGGGAAGTGACGTTTCCTGCAATTATGAGGGGGGGGGGGGGGTTCTGTAAGGCCAAAATCTTGTACACTACGCGTCGACCAATGGTGGCGCAAATTGTGAGGCATAAACAATCGATCGATTTTTTCAACAAGTTTTTCGGAATTAAATGTGGATATCCGTGTCAATTTTTTGATTATGTTTACTGCCATAACGCCCGGTAAGTGCCGTTTCCTGCAATGTAGGGGTTCTGTGGAACGTAAAATTTTCTGGTACGCTACGCGCCAACCTATGGTATCGCTCCCGCTTAGATGGTCTTGACCCCGAATGGCCCCCCCCCCCCGCCTGCCGCAATAATTAACAACAGATCGCCGGCCCCTAGTTTATAATATCACGTAAATATTATGGGCAATGTAGTACCCCCACGCTTGTAGGATAAATATATTGGAACATGTTCCATGTGCTGATCACCTTATGGTTGCAAGTTCCTTTCCATAGGGTTGTGAAACCCTCCTTTCCTGACTGCTAACTGCAACCTAGACGAAAGCAATAATAACAAAGCACCCGGACTGGAACGATTATCACAGGAGTGTACTTGAACGAAAAAGATGTCTCACCACTAAATTCAATTTCCTCATTTCCGCTGAATTTAATTAACCTCCCATGACCATCCTTCCATTTCGGTTCCTTTAACTGAAGAAATTGTACCCGGGACCTCCTGCAGACTATGACAGTAGTCATGAAGTACACAGGTAGCAAAAGCGAAGTTCAATCAGCTGGGAGGCACTCATTTCTATAATAGATATGAAACTCCTAATCGAAACATGATGTTTACTATCGGACATTGTATCGGCACTCGTGTGAAAAAATCATATCCATGCATTACCATGACGGGCATGATTTAGTGCGGATACGGGGGTCAGGCCCACTTTGGGGTTTCTACTACTAGCAGTAACGTCCTTCAGGGTTTAGAATGATGGGAGGAGGGGGTCATAACCTTCAGCCAGCCTATTTAGTCCCACCTAGCTGACGGATGGTATTCCAGGTGGTGTAATAAGATCCCTCAGACACGTAAAACACAGCTACGCTGAGACACCAGAGCCCGCCGTACCATCCTGGCAGTTTGTCCTGGATGACTCACAGAAGGCATATGACGGTGGTACCGCCGCGGCACACGGATAATTGAGGCAGTGAAGATGCATAAGGTGGATACCGAAATATCACATTCGTGGGAGACCCAATGGAGAACTGGAGGTACACCATGGAGACAAATGGCCAACCCATCGCTACCGTATCCCGGTGCGGAATATTCAAGGAGACGCTTGTACCTGCCGGTCTGCAAAGCCCTCAACCCCCTCAGCCACTTCCGGCGATCTTCAACTTCCCGGGTGTACCCTGACTTAGGGTTCACAAGTTTCATCACCCTCCCGTACACGAAGTTCATAAGCACGGTAATGACAAACATTCTTCCAACTAATTACACAGTGAAATCTGATTTGTTGCAGTTCAGTAGCGGTTCTGCAGCTGTTATTTTAGAACATAGCGCAGCAGCAGGTGTCTAGGGCCCCATAAATGGTACTTATTGGCCAATATGAAGGTGCAGGCCCATATGAGGGCGCACTCCTCCTTGTTCCGCCCTCACCCCTCCCCCTCCCAGACAAAACTCTCGTTATGCGGGCGCGCGCTTGATAGTATAGTAGCGTATAGTATAGTATAGTATAGTATAGGAGTATAGTATAGTAATAATCCGCCCCGGAGTTCGAATTATAATATATATGGGCCAATACCAATCACTGAACCTTATGGAAATTCCAGACACCAGCTCGAATTTAGACGGGGAGCCACTTACACTCACCTTAAAAAAACTATACGGTTGGTCCGGGTTGCACTGTAGGATGTGAACCAACTGCTTACATTACAAGTAATGTTCAAAGTCATTCTCAACTGTAGATGATAGATAGAATAGATAGATAGATAGATAGATAGATAGATAGATAGAAGATTAGATAGAATAGATAGATAGATAGATGATAGATTAGATACGGATGTCCATTTCCACCCCCAGAAAACGGAAAAATTGCATTTCCGCCGACAGTACAAACATATGGTATAGAGCATACATAAGATATGAAAACAATATTAAAACACTGGAAACAGTTAAGAAGACATATAAGAATATACGATAGAAAGAATGGCTGGGTGAAGTGGTGTTGAAGTGATGTTCGGTATCCGGGAGAACGGTTTGCGGATTATGGATGTATTGTGTACGGGACCCGGAAGTCTGGAGGCCTGAACCTGTATAATTTAGAGGTCATGAAAAAGCGTGTGTGGATCACTCAAAATTTTAGTGGGCTTCTGCAGAATCTGTAGATTTTGCTCATACAAAACATTGAGAGTGGCAAGAGGGTAGGCCGATACCAACCGTTCAGTGATTCCTTAACACGATCCGATCCCAATTATGTTTGTGTGACATGCTGCCAAAAAGCAAATGAGGTTGAAGGTGGGAAACATTTGAATAACGGATTGGTAAAAAAGCTGCAGATAGATCTGTCTACTTTACATTTGTTCAATTTCCTGAGAAAAGTACAGGCGTTGGGAGGCTTTCATTCACTTTCCTTAGCATGGGCATTCAGGTAGTTTTGTTATGTCGGTATATGTTAGGTAGCAGGTAATCATGATCATACGACAGGAGACAGTTCAACCATGACACGGAAAACCAAAACTATTATTGCCAATGGTTCCAGAGTGTGTTCGTTTTTTATAGCTCAAACCAGGGGCCCAGCTTGGTTGAGCTAGTGGTCATCTGCAATGTAATCTATCATCTATTATCTATCGATATCTATCTATTATTATCCAATATATATCTATCTATCAGATCTATCATATACTATATATCGTGGATCTATCTATCTATCTATCGACTTCTATCGATCTACTATCAGCCGAGGTGTCAACAATGGCCTTTGTGCCCCCAAACAGTTGTTCTGCGGGGGATTGTCAACCAAAGTAGGTGGAGAATAAGGTTCCTTGACCAATGAGACTGTCTGACCTTGGACGGTCAAAGGTCAAATGGGTTTTATTTAAAGGGGAATTCGGCCATCATCGTGTAAAACTTTTCAAAATGTATCTCCGACAAATTTTGTTGTGGCACAGTGCTGATGTTCGGTCATAAGTGGAGGTCATCAAGCCGACCTTCGGGTGTGTTCAGGGAAAAGTGGGTCCAAGGGTCCCACTTGGGCCCGGTAGCCCATTTCAAGAAATCCACACAATGGTTTTTTTTTTTTTTTTTTTAACTTGACATGCACCTCCTCCACAAGCTTCAATTAGTTTTCCTATGTACTGTACATGTAATGCTTCTTGCGGTCAGGGCCATTTTAGCGTTCAGGAATATGAGAAGGCGCTCAGTCTTGGAGCCTATGTGACGAATGACAGCTGAACTTCTTGTATCTAGTCTACCAAATTTGTTGCACCGTGTGATGTTCAGTCATAATGATTCAGCCGTATCTATCCGCCGTACCTTCGGGGTGTTCAGGCAATTTCGCGTCCAAGGTCAACTCTGGCCAGTGCCCATTTTAAGAAATTCCACACAATGGTACTTGAAAATCAATCTCCTTCCACAAGCTTCAAATAATTTTCATTAAGTACATGTTAATTTGCTGCTTGGGTAAAGGGCCATTAGGGGTGTTCAGAATTTGGAGGCCAGTTTGGGCCATCATGTGAAATACCGAGCGAAATCTTGTATCTCTACAAATTTGGTTGCACAGTTGTGAGTTCAGTCATAATGATGGTCAATAGCCGGACCTTTGGGATATTCATGAGTGTTTGGTCCGAAGGTCCGTCTTGGCCTGAGGCCCCATGCCCTAGGGGCCCGGGGGCCCATCATGTCGATTAGGAAAAGTTACATGTAATGCCCTGGGTTAGTGGTCCATCAGTGTGTGTTTGCGAACTCCTAGCTCAAGGCCCAATGTGGGACCTAGGGCCAATGATATATAATCACATGTTAAATCAAAACTGCTTCTACAAATTCTGGATGCATAGGTCCAGTGCGAGTTCGGTCATAATGACGGTCTAATAGCTGTACCTTTCGGGTTCTCAGGAATTTTGACCTTGAGGCCCAGTGTGGCCGAGGGCCAATCATGTGAAATCACGCAGAAGGCTTCTCCTCCTACATATTTTGGTGCAAGTGCTGATGGTCGATCATAATGGACGGGATAGCCATACAAGAATTTTTTGTGTTCGAGTACCCACTTGGCTTTTGCCTTCTGGGACCCCGAACAGTCATTCTGGGAGGAGGTTCAAGTACCAAACTGACAGATGTTTTTATGGCGGAGGGCCGGAGTGATTCTTACACCCTGCCTCAATTGCCATACCTTTTTGCTTTCGATATTTTAGGGGAGGGGGTCCACTGCTCCCCTGAACAGTCCAACCCTCGCGGGCATTCCCCTGCTGAGCACAGTGCCTAAACACTCGTTGCATCAAATGATATAAACTGGATTCAGTTTGCTCACCAGTCTTATGAATAACTGATGGCTTAAAGTGCAAGTGGAAATGACCCTTGTCTCCCCCCAGTGACTTATCCCTAGCATGGATGCTCACTAATCCCCAGAGTGCAGCAAGAGCCTGGCGGATGATGATGTTGTAGTTTATTCCAAAGGTTTGAAAGAAGTCATAGGGCCAGCAAAAGTTAGAGGATAAACAGTTCAAAACCAATTAGTTAGTCACTATTCTGTTTGTCGCTTGTGTCAATGAATCATTCTGTTAAGAGAGACAAGGATCTGTGAAATTGTTCTGATCATTGTAGTTTCTCAGATTACCAGGGGCACATGATTAACTTTGTGATGGGACAGGTCAAGCGTCATTAAAGGGGCATATAGGACCATTAGTGTGTAATTTCCAATGTATCTCTACAAAAGTACATTAAATGTTCTTGAAAACTGGGTCATACATGTCTTCTCTTTTCAGTGTTTGCGATCTTGGATGCCACATCATATAATGTCATTTAGAATTATTAAAACAGCTAACATCAGATAGGAAATGAAGCAAAAACGTCATCCTTTGATGGCTACTGGACCAAACTTGGACCCAATTTCATCGACTTGAGGATATCTTGGCCATGTGAAGGTCATGGTAATAGGTCATTAAAGGGACACAATAGGCTACTGTGTTAAATTGCCACCGGTCTCCCTCAACTGGCCATTCTTTGATGGACGTTGGCTGGCCAAAAACTGAGTAACAAGTTTATATATGCTATTGACATCCGTGGTATATGAAGATCAATGTCAAAAAATATGTGCGTCTGTACGGTTTGCGCTACCATCACCATTGGTGCTCTAGATTTGAGCAAAGCGGTCTATACGTCGTCCTGCTGAATGTTTTGTCTTGTATCTTAATTGGCGTATATTATATTTTTATTTTTGCAGACGACACTAACAGCTCTTTTCATATTGATATAGTGTTGGAGGGCTCGAGGCCGGCCCCGGACAATATTTTCTGGCTATAAAATTGAATAAAATAAAAAAAATCGTGGTCCCAAAAATAGATACTTTTGTTTCATTTACAATTCTTGCAGCTTAAACGCTTGTCGATGGCGATATGGCAGACGCGGGTCGAGATGGCCCCGCCGATTTTATCGAACAGGAAATACGGTTGACCTCCCGTCAAGGATTGAGCTTAACCGATCGGCAGAACGGTGATCATTTCCCCCCTGAAAACCTGACGATATTTCTTCCAATCCTTTCACCCGATTCTTGATAGTTTTAAAATTCGTTTTCATGGCATTGATCACCATCCGAAAACGAATAATTCAAGGCCTATTTTTTTTCTTCTTGTGAAACAGTGCCTCTCGCCGGGTATTAGGGCAAGGAATTAGCGCTGGTTCGTAAATATTTTACGACCGGACGCAGGGGTTGTAGTGTCTTCATGCAAGGCTTCCAAAAAATTGTCTTGTTGAATTACCGCGACAACTTGAACTGACGTAGCATACTCGGTATCACCCAAAGACTGCCGATAGAATGTTACTGACGCTGCACCGTCCCGCGTTGCCATGCAAGTCCCATTGGCAGTGCTTTTGCCGGCTGCCTAGCGATCTGGCTGGTTGAAGACACTTACAGTGCTGAATGTGCTCACTCACTCACTCACTAATGGGCATCTGGCTGAAGGCTGGGCCTACAATCCCCGCCAAAAGTATTTGCACGAAACTGCACGCACTGCAAAGCCCCCGCGCCCCGATGCAATGTTGAATGTTATTAGGGGAGGGGTCGGTTGCATGCCACCGCCATGGCATATGACCGTCCCAGCTCCAAATACGGTATTTCGGGAGGGTTTGTGCCGACGATTCGGGTATGCAATGATGATGAGAGATGATCGTCCCGCGTATGTCGTTAATAGTTGTGAGGTGAAATTCTAGTCCCCAGTGAATAAACTGTGCCTAAGCCTGGACTACACAAAGAATGTGGTCTGTGCTGCAGATAGGAGGAATGTATTTTATTATTTAATATACAATTATATTTGCTATGACTTTGGCACAGTCGGCCACTGTACCTGACAAGTTACTGCGTCAGCAGTGCTTGAATTGCAATTCTGTGTTTAAAAATATTATTTAAACACTGTCAAATTAGCCTAACTGACACTTGAGTCTGTAGTCGTACATTAAAAAAATCACACCGAATTATGGTGATTCATGACTTTAGTCGAATAAATATATGCAGTCATGACAATGCGTATGTCTGATGTATGTATGTAGTATGTATGTATGATGGATGTATGTATGTATGTATGATGTAGGTATGTATGTAGGATGTTATGTATGTATGTATGGATGTATGTATGTAGTATGTAGTATGTATGTGTGCGTATGTGCGCGCGTGTCTGCCGCCTGGCTTGTTGATACGATAACTAACCCACCATGTGGATCAAGTTACTTTGTTGGTTCCCCATAATGAGTACTGCCTCCCTATTGATCTGGGTCACGTCAAGGTCATCGGAGGTTAAGGTTAACGAAATTCGATGCAATATAAAGGAATCTCTAAGCCTCTGGCGTTTGGTTTGTTTTGTCATTAGGTTTGAACTGTATGTTTCGGATTATCGAAGTGAATGTATTGACTTTTCTGGCAATACTAAAGATCGAGGTTGCAAGGTGCAGGGTAACTGATCGGGCCTGAGAAAAAAAATTATTAACTGTGCACCGTTTTCCCTACACGATGATAAAACCCACACACCCTCAATGTAAGACCCTGTGGTGGCAAAAGCCTACTGGTTAAAACCTGTTCATCTGCATTTAGGTGGTGGTTAAATTTGATTGAGAAGCTATAACCTTCATAGCGGAAAATCCCACAAACATTCCTCTTTACAAACTGCCATTCCTTTGTTCTCCATCTGAGTATGACTTGATAAAGTTGTTGCCTATCACAGTGTGTTTGTTCAATCTCCTTTAAACTTTTTTGTCTCCATATATTAATCAAAGTGTCTAGCTGTCGCATGGGGACGACAAAAAAATGTATATTTAAACATCGGTAATTTAAAATTTCATGCTAAATATATTGCCCGGCCTCGGCCCTCGGCAATAATACAACACTGAAGGGATATATTGAATGGTCGATTCATATTCAGCGTTATCATGTAAAATTCCCATGATTGTGGTATTTTATGGAACTCTAAGCACATCCTCGCTGCGCATCATACCGGCAGCACTCATTAAACAGTCAAACACTTCAAGTCACATTCAACTTACTGTTCCGATACATGGGAAACAAGTAAGTCTATATAATTCAACTACAAATACTCCAAACGCGCAAATTGCGTCATACTCTTCAAGTTGGACGATATTATTATTTAAAGGTTGAGTTATTCAGATATAAGGATAGGAATATATTGTTATATAGTTATAATAATAACATCAACACGTACACTAAAAATGCAGGACTGAACTTTTCACCCCTTCGATATGTTAAAAGACCCACTCCAATGGATTGAGAATTTTTTGAAAAGTGGAACGTCAATTCAAAGGTAGGTGGGCAATTTACTCGGCGAGGAGTGTCTCCATGGAATACTCTTCTAAAGACTGATCTCTGGGGGCACTCCTAGAGGGGCGATTGGTGAAATTTCAAAAAGGAGCATAACACTCGGAAGCAAACTTGACCCTTCTGGAGTTCCTAAATTGTTGCTATGAACAATTGTAAATCCCAGGGTTCTTACTTGAAACCCAAGGGCACATTCTTGGGTGCGACAGGGGTCAGGTCCCAAAGTGTTGGTTTCTGGTCACGCGGTTTTCAAGGGAGCTGCGAGGACATAAGGGCCGAGGGGTACCACGAACAAACTGCTGCGGAAGCAAGTTACGTTTAGCATATTGAGTCTATCGTGAATAAATATGCGGGTGCGGCATTTGACAAAACGGGTGCGACCTGTGGCTTGCTACGTGTATGCTGTGGCTAAATAGATAGGCGTCTGTGGCACCAGAGAAAAAGGGTGCAAAATGTAGCTAGATAATGTAGGTGTAGATATCTGGGTGCGAGCATATAGACAAAAACGGGTGCGCCTGTAGCCTAGCTTGTAATGATGGGCGCCACACTAGACAAATGGGTACGGTCTTTTGCTTTGCATATGGTCGTGACTAGATATGGGAGTATGAAGAGTGCGATTAATCTTGATGGGTCGCGGTCGCTCTATCAGAATTTGTATTTGCCAGTGAAAGAAACAGATTCATATGCACCCATGCACCGACTGAATGGAAATCTGATCCAGTCAAACGTTGAGATAGGCTAAGAACAACAGTGGCCAAGGAACTACTAATTGGGTGTATAATGTTAGAGGATTGTGTCTTTTAAATCGCCCTACGGCATACGGAGAGTGTATTACACCCTCTAGTTATTTTACATATGTATCAGTGTGTAACCTCCAATCGTCTAATAGATTGTTAAACTCGCTCATATTCTAAAGCTGCCACTCACGTCTTTCGCAGCGTTGTCGATGGTAACTGGTATTAACGCCCGCAGTACTTACGGCGGGCCTCGTGTAGTTTCGGCCCTAATTTAATTCGCCTTTTACATCGCCGCGTGGTGGCGAGTACGGCGTATGACACGACAACCACTATTGGAAAGTTGCTATAATAAGGAGCTGAATTAACGCGACTAGTCATCACTTTTGCGTGTTTCTCATACTACCGAGGAAACCTTTTTACAGTCTAACAAGACTCGAATGTCGGGGTAATAGAAACCTGGATCGCAGGGTGGAGTGGATAGTTTGTATATTGTGGTACACCAGAACACCACTGATCGTTGAGGATTCTCCATCACTATTGACCTTTTTGTATCTTTCTATGCAAACAATTTTGAATCCAAGTATAATTATTGTCGCTAATGTCCACATTTTTCCTAGCACGCCAACAACCGACCGGTTGGGCCAACATAGCAAAATATCTCGCTATATCCATTTGAATGGATCCACTGGTCCATTTTTCAAAGATACATACAAGGTAATTTACAATATCAGGTAGTTGGGTCCCGCATGATTTTGCTCAGAGAAACTTTTGGCAAAAATACCATTCTCACCCCAGATGGTACGTTCACGCATAAATGTCCATGAATACCCCAATGTGCTCCCGATAACGACAGGATTCCCTGTGAAAATGACAATTTTTTGCACTCATGGTACAGTGTAGAGGAGGGGGAGTGGGAGAGAGAGGGAGGGAATGGGTGGACCGTAGAGTTACTGGCACTAGAACCCATCTTTACCTTTCCAATGTGTACCTATTGGCTTCCTATTCTCCCGTTACTCTAGATACCTTCCAGAAGATTTCCGTTCGCCACCTTGGCAACCCCGTGTCCAGTTTTCCGGGAGAGCGACCTGTTGGCGAGGGGGGGAAACCACGACCGCTGCCCCACTACCGAAAAATATAGAAGGAGTTTAACAATCATCCCCTTCAGTTGTGACCGGGGTTTCCTAGCCTTGATTAGACCACCCAGGTATTATAGTAAACTATTTCGCCCGAAGGGATATATGACAGAAGGCATCAAAGAGAACAACTACTGAAAGGTTTCTGAAAGTTCAAAACAAGCCGATAACTGTATATTAACACATATGTGATCTCTGCAAATCCAGAATTTTGGTCCAATAATTTGGATCAATCTAGATTTACAAACGTAGACGGGCCGTTCTTCAATCTTAACATTGAGGTTAACTATGCGACGCGTGCCGGCTTTCGATGTCCTTCTTGACTGTGCTGACCTGCTGGTATCGTCAACCAGCGCCTAATGGCGGTGTTTGATTTGATATCCCGGTGTCATACAGTTGGCCCCTTTGGTTAACCAGATTACCAGTTGCCCGCTTGGTTGAATTCTAAAACTTGTCGAAAACCCACGCGACATCAGTAATTGATACCCCCATTCGGAAAAAAAAAAACGAGTGAATCCTTCGGGTACTGTCACTATCTACTCATCGAAATTTACTTCTCGAATCTCGCCACAATGTTTTCTCACGTGTTTCTCAACAATGTTGAGAAAATAATTAATGTACGACCCCGGCAGGATTGAACTATGGCGGACTGGTGAATGAATAAATCTCTCCGATTTCGACTCATCAGTCCGGGATGGACTCCATTTCATATGAGCGTCGCCTAATAATCCCCAGTTAAATTCTTTTCCATAGAATAAGGATTCAGCACTTTCCAGAAACTTCCAAAAATAGCGAAATTCAAATCAAAGTTCTGACGAAATCATTCAGAACAGTACATCCGGATCGATTAGAATCTTCAAAGAATCCTCCCGTTGACGGAAGTCCACAGTCAACATTACTATATTAGGAATGATTACAAAGTGTTTAAGAATAATGCCCCCCTTCCGACATTCGAGCAAAGAAGTCGCGTGCGAGACTTCTGGGTTCATCAAAAGGTCGGCTTATTCATTGGAGCTGTACCGTCATCGCGGTACGCGAACTCCGCCCGTGGCCAAAGGCGATCAGGACAATGCGTATACCGATGAGAGTTAACGCGGTACCGGGCCTGCACGTTAATCG
Organism: Sclerodactyla briareus; assembly: GCA_026419785.1. Lineage (NCBI taxonomy): Eukaryota > Metazoa > Echinodermata > Holothuroidea > Dendrochirotida > Sclerodactylidae > Sclerodactyla > Sclerodactyla briareus. The sequence continues at coordinate 64,534 of JAODTK010003599.1, read as the reverse complement.
TGACAGCCCCCTATACGATGGTGGGAAAGATGTGTTCTCCCCGTCATTATTACATGTCCCGGTACAAGAGTCAGGCGTTTGAAACAAGCATTCGAAAAAGCGTAATTTGTGTTTTTCAAAGGATTGGAATGCCCCCGCCACATTCTCTTCCATCGTCGTTTTTCCCCCCCCCCCCCCCCCCCCCCCCCCACCCCCCCCCCCCCCCCTGGGCGATCCGTCGGGGTTGAACTTGCCCCTCTGAATCCGCCGGATAGGGCTACTGTAGGTAAATTTCAACCTGGTGATTAATATGACGAGTAAGACTTACACAAAAAAATAGCATCCGAAGAGGGATTTTAGGCCTCGTATAACTATAAAAAATTATTACTCAAAAGGCATAAATATGCCCAGAAAGTCTCAGAGAATTTCACAATTTTGATCACCGAATTCAGCCACGTAGTATCCAAATATGACTTATAGGATAGGCTAGGCTACATAACGGCTAACATCGCCGGTTGGGGCGTGGCCTAAACTTAAGGTCAAAGGGTTCGCCCTGCTACTATTGTTTATTTCCTATTTGAAAAGTCCGTTCACGTAAACTGTCTCGTATGGTGTGATGAATACAGAATGTAAGCCCAGGGAATTCATGAGCCATCATTTAATCTGGCGTCGCGTAATTACCTGCAAATCATCATCTCACCCTAGCCCCCTAAAAATAGATTGATCGAGTCAACTGGTCGAATGAGCTGACCCATTACCCCCCCATCCTTCGTGACTTTTGATGTGACCTTCTCATCGAGCATGTTGCTTCAACTATCGGGAAAACGTTTGATAGCGCTGATAGTATGGAAAGGCATATGGAGCAGGCATCAGTACGTAACTGCATCAGTGTGGAAAGTGTCCGCGTTTTAGGCATGGTTCGAGGAATGGGATTGTTACGACGGACGGACTGGGAAAATCTTGAAAAATCCTTTTGAATTCATATTTTGAAAAGTCGTCGATCTATAAATACTTGCACACACCCTACTGACCAGGTGGGTGCATTTCCTGTGTATTTTGCTATTTGGAATCTTCCAAAATGGCACTAATTCCTTAGATGTCCGAACTACAGGGGACCAGTATACATCATGGAAGTGTTATAAAGCATATACCCCCTGGTGAGTTTCCAACGACCGTTTTCCAAAGGAAGAACCACTGCTCCGAGTGTGAGACGATTCACACCTGCAGTTTCCTTTCTCTTACCCGCCGAGTCGAAAGTGTCTCCTTTCTCCTATGCGCCGTTTCATGGCTTCATGATCTGTGTTACTTCTGTTTGAGTCGTCTGGTCTGCGCGTCGTACAAACATACTTACCACAGGGGTTACATAGGACATCTTAGATTCCATTACGCTAAATACCTTTGGATCTCCATCTTGAGAGCAGCCGCTGAGAGTCGGGTTAGCGGTAATGTTAGAGATGCATCCTGATTGTTTTATATTACCATTTACCGCATATGGCGGAGTCCCACCGACCGACCGTTTTCCAAAGAAAGAACCACTCTTCTTCCGAGTGAGGCGATTTACACCTGCAGGCCAAACCCGTTAATTGTTCTATCGGTAGGGCGATTTAGTTGGACATGCGTGCCAGATTCCTTGTCGAACTCATTAAATATGTTCTGCCGATATATTTCCCACGACGAGAGACTTCTCCGACGCACAGAGAATAGGGCCGTAACCAACTGCTTTCCACGAGATATCAACACGAAGCGTTTCGAGCCGTCTATTGGGTAGATACGCCATGGGTAGATAAAAAGTACGAAGTACTCTGAACCCTTATCGCCCCAAGTCAGTGCCTGACACTGTCTTGTTGATTTTAATGGCTTTCACTTGAGGCTTAAGCCTCACGTTCCTAATTGAAACGTTGCCTTCATGATCACCTTCCCTATGAGACAGTTACAATACTCTTCCATTCTGACCCAGACCTGGGTGCAAACATGGAGGATCGGGTCTCATTACGTTGATATTCTCTAAGGAGGTCGATCGACGTGGGGGTTATGTCGTCTCCATCTCGGGTAAAAATCTGAAGCTCGACCTTCTTGGCTTGTTCTCTACACTGCTACTGAACTCTCTGTCGTTCAGCCAAACGAAAGTGAGGCAATAGTTCTTTCAGTTGTTTTAGTCGTCGAATGAGTCTGGAAGGTCAAGGGCACTACCGCCCTCTGCAGCGATCCAAGTAAGCTGTCAACTTGTGGGAACTGAATCTCCATATTAAATTCTTTCGCTTCACAATCCGATTCAATATTCCTTGCGTGAGAATTAAGATTCTTGATAGTACTCTTGATTGCACTGAATGAAGGCGTTGACGACGAAGACAATCTCCCTTCCTTCATTTTATTACCCACTTCAAATTCATCGACGAGTAGCTGCTCATACGACTCAAACAAGTTTAAGTAGAACTCGCTTCCGGTTGAGGAATACTCTGCGAGCTGTTGTAATAGAGCATCCTCCTCGTCATCAAGTTTAGACCTTAGAGACCTCGCTGCCTCCTCTATCCGCTTCCCTAGAGCTTGAACTTCTCCATATATCTTTGTTGAGATTCTTTATTCTAACCGGGAGTTTCTTCTCTCGTTGCTTGAATTGACGGGTGAGTTCGGATACGTCAATCCCATGGGTTATTCGGCGTCTCATAATTCTCGTTTCTATGATATCATATTCGGATTCTGCTGATTTCGGAGGCTTCGGGTACCCACAGCTGCAGTTTTCATCTTTGCAAAAAATACGAACGGATAACTTTCTGCAAGGTCCGCCCGTCTTATCCCTCAGTGCATCGGCCAGCGACGTCGTACAGATTTGTCTTTCCACTGGTGGACTCGGCGCGGGACGACTGGGCAATGAATCAGCTACAGGTGGTCTCACATAGGTATTCTCTGTTTTCGACGTTTTGCAATTCAGACAAAAGCTACCATCATCCTCGTAGAGATTCTCCTCGAGTTTCTCAACGCTATGATCATCTTTCTCCTTGTCAATGCTCGGTAGACAAGAATTCTTGCATGCCTGATGACCACATGGAAGGATTCGTTTGGCAGATTCCTCTGAAAAACATATGCAACATCGAACTGGTCTGGATGGTCGATAATCGTCACCACTCGCCATATTTTCATTAACCTGTATTAGGACAAATAGAGAAGATCGAAGAATTCATAAGATACCACTGGAATGACAACATTTCATTTATGCAGGTTAAATACAGTTACAACATATCGTAACGCGACATGTTTCAAAAGCACCTCTCTAACTCACTCGTTTTGGAATTAGTCAAAAAAGCCTATAACCGATATATTTGTGGAGAGTTCGAGTCGGTCGCTTTGCAGACATTTCTAGACAGATTTGAACGGGTGCCCGTTGCGAGAGAGGAGCAGTCACAAAACGCAATGGTTTAGTAGAAGTTTTATAGCTTGTTGATCGAATTTGCAAAAGCATGTGTCTTGGACCCAAAATTTATTGCCAATAGGGAGGGTGAGGCTATGAATGATGGCGAAATCCCTTGGGTCCCGACCTTAACCCCCCTACCCAGACAAATTTCTCGTTACGCCACTGCTGCAAGGACTTCAAAGCATCCAGAGAAATAGTACTCAAATTCACTACAGTCACTGCCTACCAAGGCAGAGAAAAGGATGACATCGACGGAGACCTCAATTTAGCTGTTCCCGTATTGGTGAGTATAGAGTTCATTGCTTTTTGATTTCCGAAGTCAGAGGAATATGTATGTATGTATGTATGTATGTATGTATGTATGTATGTATGTATGTATGTATGTATGTATGTATGTATGTATGTACGCGTGTGTTTGTGACGCCCAGCTTGTGAACACGATAACTCGCTCCCACCTGGATGGATGAAGCTCATACTTGGTATGTGTGCTCCCCATGATGAGTACATTAATTGTTTTGGGTCAGGTCAGAGGTCAGTATGAAAACTTTGTGAACACGATAAGTTCAAAATGGGTGGTCAAATCAGGTTGGAATTCGGCGAGTAGCTTTCTTATGAAGAGTACAGTAACTCTACTGTTTTGGGTTTAGGTCCGGGAGAATTTCGGTCAAAAATAGAAATTTGATTGAAAAGTCGTATTATGCCAATTTTGCTTGTGAACACGGAAAACTGACCAAACCTGGATGAATGAAGCTCATACTTGGTATGTGTGCTCCCCATGATGAGTACATGAACCCTATGGTTTTTCGTTCGGGTCAAAGGTTATCTGAAGTTACCAGAGGTCAAAGTCTGAAATGCTTGTAAACACGATAAGTCCGGAAAGATTGGCCTGATCAGGTTGGAAATTAACGAGTAGCTTTCTTATGAAGAGTACAGTAACTCTACTGTTTTGGGTTTAGGTCCGGGAGAATTTCGGTCAAAAATAGAAAAATTGGTGACAAATTCATATTTGGCCAATTTTGGCTTAAAAACATGATAACTCGACCCACCTGGATGGATGAAGCTCATACTTGGTATGTAGATTCCCCATGAGAACTGTAAAGCTCCTGGTCAGGACGGAGTTTACCCGTTCCTGCTAAAGTCTTTTGCTGATCAATCATCTGTTCCGTTATCTCTCTTTTTCAATAAAACTCTTAGCAAAGAGTGTGCTTTGTGAGGATTGGAGGGAGGCAACTGTTTCTCCTACAGAGTGATGGAATCAATTATTAGGAACCAGTTTGATGAATTATTTTTTACTGAGTCTTAGCCCTTATTCGCTACATGGTATGGATCATTTATATAAACAAAAACACAACCTAAAAACAAAGCTTTGTGCTGTTCGACAACGCCCGCGCGTGCACGTGCTTGTGTGTGCTGAGAAATATTGTGCGCGCGTCATAAAGTCACCAGAAAACTACGAGCATACACCATCAGACGACAGTGGTATGTGTCAGCCTAGCGGGGGCATATAACCACCTCCAACTGGGTACACAGGATGCAGCCTCGTGTCCTCTCCAGTTAAATAATAGCTCGGAGCTATCATATAAACTGGAGAGGTTGTGAGTCAGTGTATCATGGCCCAATGGAAAGACTGTTAGTGGACGCCAAGCGGAAGTGAGCCGCCTTTGTGTGTTTGTACTACTATATCATGTTAGACACCGAATGCACGTTGAGCATATGTTCCAAGAAAACGAGCAATGTATGAACCATTTCGCGTCAAAAAGTGACCACAATTTGCGTGGCGCACATATCACATTGCTTGCCAGCTTGCGTACACAGAAAACAACTGCAATCAGTGTACCCCATGCATGGGCGTCGATCCTGGGGGGACAGGGGGGCACGTCCCCCACTTTTTGAAGTGAGGGGGACATGATATCAAATGTTCCCCCACTTTTTGAAGTGTGGGAGAATGAAATCGCATGCTTCCAGTTTTGTGATGTCCATTTGATGGGCGCGGACATTGAAGCAACAAAACATTAGCAAAATGATGGGCCAAGATCTTAAAGTGCCTAATTTTTCATCGAAGACCAAATATGCGGAAAATTTCCGCGCGCATTTACCTTGTTGTGCGAATAGTATTCGACTTTCCGATTTTTTTTACGAAAAAGGTTATGCCCTGGACATGGCTTTGTCCTATATGTGTTCACTTACGTTTTCAAAATTCAAAATAATCCTTCACCAATCTTCGAATTTAGAAATAGGCATAGGCCAACGCGGATAAACTAATTTACAGGGCTTGGAATTCTAGATGAAATTGTAAGTGACTCTCCATAGTTAGCCGGCCAATTGACTTCACGGTAATTGACTTCCTGAGCAGCTGCTGAGCCCAGAAGAAGTCGCCAGAGTTGAGTCACGCGCCACTTTCAGGCTAACATTTATACATGTCATGGCACTTTCAATTCACTGCACCATGCACCCATGACGGCTTAGATTTTCCGCTATCAGTGTACCCCTGACCAGTAATGCGGAAACAGCAATAAGGGATCGCAAAGGTCGATTGCGTCCGACAGGAATATAATCCAGGCTGAAACACAAGTTTACGAGAGAAAAAAGCTCATCATATCATAAAAAAACAAAAGGGGATTCAACTAGAGGGGGCTGTTGAGACAAACCTAATAGTAGTAGTAGTAGTATTAGTATTAGGAAATCACATAAGAAGATCCTTGTACATCTTCACAACTCTTTCGTGGGCAAAAGCGGGGGTTGTCGGGCTCGCAGCATTGTTTTCAATTGGCAGCCAACATGAATAGAGGCTACTGTACAGCACACCCGGGCTTACCGGTCCCCATTGAGGCGCCGGCGACGCCATTTTGAGTGTATGACTATGAGAGTCCCAATATGTTCTCGGGTTGCGCCCTCGTGCGTGATTGTCTGAACCACGTGGATGGACGGGTAGATCAATAGCTCATAGGATTAACCATGGAGCTATATATTAACTGGAGAGGGCTCTTGGGACTGCGTATTGTGTGCCATGTTGAAAATACCGGTAGATTTCAAGTGGGGAGGTGCGCTAGTTGTGTGTAATATCTTTCTTCTTTTTTGTTCACTGTCTTGGATTTTGTCAGTGATATGCCCGACGCATACTCTCGCTGCTCCGTAGTATTCACGTAGTGTCACAGTGTAAGATTCTTGGAACATCTTCAGTGAGTGTTAACACGTTTTAGAATACACCGATAGCATACCAGCCGATCCCTTACGGAAGCACGAACAACATGAATACTTCGAAAACACAAGACGATTGCGTCTAGCAGGAACGCCACAAGGCGGGAAGTACAACATTGCGGATGGAACTAATGTGAAGCTCGAACTAGAGGGGGCTGTCAAACGGAACCGATCTAATATTATTAAAAATAAACATGCATGTCGCCCAATTAACATGCCACCATAACACTCAGTAAGTGCGCTGCTAGGGGCATAGCAAACGGTTTCGAACTGACTTCTCCTCTGCATTGCGCTTCAGTAAGCTCTTGTCTTGTCTTGTCATGTCTTGTCTTGTCGTCAACTAATGTCAAAACACTATTGGTTTATCACTGCATAGAGGGGCAACATGCCAAGCTTGAAGACCTGTTGATGAACCATCTCTATCAATGTCAGAAAGGACTGTGGTTTTGTGTTTTTGGATAGCTCGAAAGCACATTCTTCTTGGCCAAATGCCACTTGGAAACATCTGTTTGAACACGAACATGTCTATAACTAGAGCCATTAGCTAATGATGATCTTGTGTGATGGCTAGTCAACTCGACAAAGTCCAGTACTGGGAGAGCCACCAGCTTGTTAACTGGTTTGTAGAAAAGCTTGAGTGAGTCGCGAATCACGCCTTCTCTCCTGCAGTGTGGGCAAGCCAAGCTGTTGAAGAACGGCTGTCACACTGGTTGATCAACCGATAGGCTTTGTAAAGAAAGCGAGCTGCTTGGGATTAAAGGACAATTCTAGCCAAAAATATTTAAATGTCATATGATTGTGCATTGAAAATCATACCCATCAAACTTTGTTTCATGTTCATAGCATGTTCCGTTATCAAGTTAAAAATTTGTTAAAGATTTATTACTTTATCACTGCGTAGTTGGCAATTTTGCAAATCAGCATCATTTGATGACGTCATATCTACAATTTTACAAAAGGTAAGAAATATTCTTTTCCCTTATAATTGGTAGATATGACATCATAAAAAGTTGCCAGTTTGCCAAAATCACCAAATTACATTAAATTTGAGGAAGCCATATCTCCCCAACCGAACATGCTATTAACCCGGCAAAGTGATATTTGAATATTTTTTTATTCTCTTTAACATTATAACACCAAAACGAGTATTTATTTGACTGGAACTTGCCTTTAACTACACTCAACTGCCAACCAGGATAAAAACATTCAGAACGGACAGTACGGGGGGGGGGGGGGTAGAAATGATACCTTGCAGTGCACCAAGTACGGCCCTTAGTTGAATGTGTAGTTTGACGCGCGATCAGCGCGATCAGCAGGTTACTTCCTCTTTCGTTTTTCGTCTCATTAGCTTTTTGATTAGCAATCTCAGTCTTGATATAGTGAATACGAGTACGCTCGGATTTATTTGAAGTTTCGATATGTTTGAGAGATGCATGGCAGTTTGAGGTGAAAGTTGAGTCGGCCCAAGGGGTAGGGGCGGTTGTTGTTCTGGGTGGGTGGGGTGGGGGGGGGGGTATGATGCGCACTTTCGAGCGGAACGGCACAATAGTTCCGATCGCACGATTTTTTAACAAGATTTTCAGATCATTGGAAAGTATATTTCCCAGCTGCAAAGTGCATTTGCCATTTCTGAGCAACACGTGGACATGGGGTGCTGGGGTACTGGATCTGAGGTTGAATCCCCTAGCCACCCGTAGAACCGCGCATGAACAGGTTTGGTCGCAAAGGGCTTGACTACACTTCTCATTCGAGCATTATCGTAGAGTGGTAATTGCACAGTGCAGAAGCCGTGCATCGCCTCGTATTTTCTATTCCTTTGCTGTAGGGACCTTATAGAGATAAACGCCAGATCGAGGCCCGAATGGCCCTCCTGCTGGCTTGGCAGAGGGAAGGGGGAGGGGGAAGGGGGAGACCGGGAATAGAGAGTCGGAGGGGGAGAAGGAGAGTGTACTGACTGAGGGTGGGGGGGGGGGGGGGCGAGGGAGTGGAAGACGAGGGAATAGTGAGGGGAAGAAGAGGGACCAGTAATGAGAATGGAATTTAATTTAGGAGAAGAAGTTTATATTGATTGATTGATTGTTAAATTAGATATTATGGGGTTTTCTTTTTGAAAGTGGAGGGAGGAAGAAAGGAAGTAGGAACCACTGCGCCCACCCAATAAGGGGGGGGGGGGCTGTGGCGGGGCCGGTGGCCATACTGTTTAGCCGAAGCGTATAACTAACAACACTCTGACCACTGAAAAACCCGCCACACATCCCCCGTCCAAACCAAAAAGGATACCTAAGAAATGAAGCGACTCCCTTTCTACCCCACTTGTAATGGGGTGCGGCCAATAGGTCACGGGGAGAGGCGCAATAGGAAAAAGGGAATAAAAAAAATACTAACCGGAGTCACCACTATGGGAGACCTCAGGGCCCAGAACGGAGGGCTAGAGGAGGGGGGAAAGGGAGGAGGGGAAAGAAGAACGAAAAAAAAAAACAGCGGACTAGGGTAGCCTAGTCACCCTCACCCCCTGCACTAGTTCCAATAGGACATTTTGATGTTCGTTAAATATTGAATCTAAGGAGGATTGTTTGAATTTTTGACTGCGGTATAAAGGAACCTAATGGCCAGGACCTTCATGCGGTCGTCGGTAGGAAGAAGTTGAAGTGAAGTTTTTTCTTGTTTTAGAGACGGGTACCTTTCCCAAAGGGAAGGGGAGTCTGCCGCACGAAGGATCTGCCGAGAGGAGGCGTAGCTTGGGGCCTTAATGGCGGCTCTAATGCCTTCTTTATGGATCCTTTCAAGTCTGGCTTCGTGAGAGGAGGAAATGTTGAGCAGGGTGATCGGTAATACTGCCATATTCCAAGATTGGACGAAAATAGGAGTTATAGGTGAACAACCCAGTTTTAACAGGGGATCGGTTTTGTCATTGCAAAGGGTCCTAAGGAGATGATACGGCCCCAAGCTAGAGCAGAGCAGAGATCCTTTGAATAGGCTTTTAAAGGATAGGTTGGTATCAAGATCAACCCCCAAAAAGTTCGCGGAGGGCTTAACGTTAATAGTGGGTTAAGAGGGGACATAGTAGGTCGTGCTAGGGATGGTTATTTTACAGTGAACCTAATAAATTTGGATGTTTGAGGGTTGATCTTGATTCTCCAAAGGCTGCACCACTCTTCCAGATCACCGAGAGGTTTCTAATATTGATATTTTCACTGGAGGAAGTAATCAGAGGGCAATGTCTCAGAAAATTGGGAAATGCAGTTGTTAGCAAGGTTGGAGTTGGGCAGGTCATTTACATAAATTATATACAGCAGGGGACTAAGGACAGACCCCTGGGGGGTCCTAACACTAAGATCAAAAGAAGGGGCAGCATGGTTGTTATGGAACATAGTAATTTCCCTATTGTCAAGGAAGGAGCAGAGCAGGTTGATTGATTACATTAGAAGGAATGTTGAGTTTGCGAAGTTTGAATTTAGGCAGGTTATGCCAGGATTGGTCAAGAGCTTTCTCAGCATCGAGAAAAATGGCATGGGACTGGAGATTCCTTTTTAAAACCTAGTTTAATGCTTTCGGTGAGACTGAAGAGTGGGCCGATGGTCCCTCTACCCAGCCTGAAACCATTTTGGGATTCGGAAAAGAAGCTCTCATGTTCCAGGTAGTCCCGAAGCCTCCCCCCCCCCCCACGATCCTCTCAGAGAGTTTTCCAACACAAGAGAGTAATCTAATTGGACGGTAATTGGTAGGGTAAGGGGGGGGGGGGGGGTAGTCCTACCGGCATCCAGAGTCTCATTAGGCAGTTGAGGTCACCGATTATGACAGGCCCAGAGTTTTTCGAAACCAGAATTTAAAGCCTTCATTGCGGGGTGGTCAATGGCGAGTTATTTGGGGGATTTAATATATGACAGATAGTGTACGATGTAGGAAGGACCTATCCGCTGTGTCTCACTCTTCAACAGAACTAGCCGTCATTGCTGGGTTGGAGAAAAGGTGCGAATATGAAATGGTGCAACATGTCAGACTCGCCTTTGTGATGAAAATCTTGTCACATTAAGTTGTGAAACAATAAGTGTGACGAGGATTCCATCCCATGCTACTGACGACAGGGAGTTAATGGCATGTTGTAAGTGACTATATTAGTTATAATAGTTATAACTTGGACCATTTTACTGCATCCATAATTTAATCCCCACTGGATTTTGGCCCCTCCCCAACTCTTTCAAGTGTGGTTAAAGGCCAGCCTCTTCACACGATGCCTTTTTGTCTGGAGGGCAATTCAGTTTGCTTAATAATACAGAGAATATGTCGCTTGTAACTTGGCAATGGGAGAATCTGCTAAGATGTTTGGTGGTGAGAGGATGCCTCACCCTAAAGGGAAGCATCCTCTCACCTAATGATAGGGTTCTATTTCCATTTCATCAATACCATATTTTGTGATGTTAAGAACGAACTTAACTATCATTAAAATATTTTTCTTAGGTGTTTAAAAGCAACCAATCAAAATTTGGGGATTTTCTCACGTGGAAAGTAAATGTTACGCTGACTGTACACTGTCAGCCGAAAAACTCATTAGAGTTATATAAAAAAACAGAACTAAATCAGCTTTGTTGTGATTTTCTTTTTCTTACATGTACTGTAAAGTAATTGAAAGACAAGCTACAATATTTTTTACTGGTGCGCCACAATGGAAAGTTTGTTCAGCCTGTAGGTGACTCCACAGCAAAGATTATAGCGTAGGCATAGACTGTATGTAGGCTTTCAACTTGGTCACTCATTTGACTGCCGTGCCACACCCTACATCCTGTTTTCAACAATGCAAGTGATGTAAGAACATTATGGCCATTAACAACTTATGCAAGTACAAGCCTAGCCTATTCATTTACTTCATATTCTACTACACAATTACAATATTATAGTCATATAAATAAAGCTTCGCGAATGGAGATTGGGCTGGATAGTGTTTAGGCCAGTTGATCTGTTGCGACGACTGTGTAACCGTAATTTGTAGATTGTAATGTGAATTTTTATGTCGCCTAGGCTAGGCGGCAAGCTGAGGGGCTAAAAGTTAGGCTAACCTAAGCCTAAGGTCGGAGCCTTCACTTCAGCCTACTCAGTCAGGTAACCACCGTAATCTAACGCCTACAATATACTATTACCGCGTCATAAGTCCGAGAACTTGCAAGAAAATGCAAGTCACTTCTGTGACGCGGGTATTGGGTAGTGTAAAACGCCCAGTTAGCGTTAATGCTTCGACTCCCGCACTGTTCATACCACAAGCGCAGTCATGCATGCATAGCATGCGCCCACGTACGATGTGCGTGCAAGCCTAACGACTGTGGCAAGTCGGGGCAATTTGTGCTGTCCTTTACTCGGTTTCTTCAAACGTCTTCGAACAAGTCCGACTTGTTGTTGTTGTTATTGTTGTTGTTGTTATTGTTGTTGTTGTTATTGTTTTTGTTAGTAGTGTTGTTGTTGTTGCTTGTCGTCGATATGAACTCTCGGGTCATAGGTTATAATGACGTCAAAACGATTACGTAATCGCCCGAAAATCCGGGTCAAAGGTTATAACGACGTCAGAACGATTACGTAATCGCCCGTAAATCCGGGTCATAGGCTATATAATGACGTCAAAACGATTACGTAATCGCCCGTAAATCCTTAATTTCGGCCAAAATAACGCGCCTGCCGAAATATTTCAATGGATGTCTTAGTCCCTTAAAAATATAGCAAGGTATTCCATGCGTCAACGCCATCCAGGGAGGCTGTTTTTGTAACAAAGATAAATTGGCGTTCAAAACAATTACCGTGGATCAGGCTACTAAACATTTAGAAGTGTTCCATCAAAGCTTTCCTGTGTGTTGCCACCTTGCGGTGGATTTCCGGGAACTTTGCGTCTAGGTTGAGCATTATCAAAAATGGACTCGTCAACTTTATTTCCGCGGGGGTTGTAGTAACCGGTGACCTCAATGCAAGTTTTGTTCGTAGTGGGGAGTTAATTTTAATGGACTGAGCCAGGTTGAGGTGGAGTTGTTGATAGTAGCGGAGATACCCTCTTTGCCCCCAGTGAGGACGCCATGTTCAGTACTAGAGACGTTGTGGTAAAAAATGGAGTAGTTAGGGATATTAATGGAATCCCCGGGGGCGAGTTTGGTTTCATTAAGAAGAAGGATGCCCGGTTTTAGCAGATTGAGATAGTTGAAAAGAGGGGTAGATTTAGCTTTAACGGAATTAATATTTAGGTGTAGAAGGGGAGAGTGTGCCAGTGGGGGTGGGGGAGGGGTGGGGGAGACCCGCCATCGATAGAAAGAGGACTGAGTGTTAGCGGGTGGACCCCGTGGGATTTGGAGATTGGGGGACAGAGTGGCTGATGGCCTCCCATAGGGTCTTGCATCGAGGGCAGTGTTGAGATGTAGGAGTGCAAGTCTGACGGCATATTGAGAAATATCACTGGAGGTTACTCTTCCTGATTCGAGTTTACGGAGACTGCTTTTGATGAGATCAGCTGGGTTATGATTTTTTTTTGTTAGATCGGATTTGTCTACCTTATTGGTAACATTGACTTCAACAGCTTGGGCATAAGAAGAGGATACAGAGGGGGGCACAGATTTGGCCTTTTCTATCCTGGCCTAATGAAGGCAGGGCATCCTTTGTAGATGGCGATATGCCCCCCTCCCCACCCACAGTTGGCACATTTCTTGTCACGTTTGAGCTTAGGGCATTCTTTGTGTTTGTGCCCCCCCCACATCTTAAACATTTGGTTTCCTGGGTACAATTATTAACGGTGTGGCCACAGCCTTGGCATCTATAGCACTGGGTGATTGGGGGAGTTCTCTGTAGTTCTCGATCCTATGTTTCGTGTATGCCTAGTATTAGATTATTGCTTAACAGTTCGTGCTTTTTACTATGACTCTTCAGGTGGGTACGCCGAACCGAGCTTGCGATTTACGGCGGGCGACGCATATAATGGAGTAGCCCATGTCCCCCAGTTCTGTTTTGATCTCTCTGGTTTCTGTGTTTGGGTCAACACCACATATCACTATAGGGTAGGTCGGGCGGTTTTCGTTTTGAGGGATTCTGGGGGTGGGGGTTACCGAGTTACCGAGAGCGGAGTTTTAATTCCAAGGTTGGAGAATAATTTTGTAGGAATGGTGGTCCTCTGGGTATATGATCAGGATTCGATGCTGTTCAATGGTCAGGTATTTAATGTGGGCCTGGGGTATCTCTTTCTCGACCTCTTTGGCTAGTTTAAGGGATTGGTGGAGCAGTTCAGGTTTTATTCTCGAGATGAGGACGGGGTCGATTCTGTTGCTGGGGGGGGGGGGGGAGGAGGATGTTCTGTTTGTTTGTTGTTTTGAGTCTACTCTACGCCTCTTCCTGGGTTCAATTTCTGTAAATTCGTTGGGGTCGTTGTCGGTATCGAGGTCGGAGGTAGGTATGGGATCGGAAGGGAGAGTGGGGGGGGGGGTTGACCCCCGAGTGGAGGCCATGGACAGGGGGACAGAAACTGAAACAAACACTTACCAAATACACGAGACGAAAACTGAGAGACACAAAAAGACACTAATACTAACACAATGATAACCACAAATCCAAGCAGAGCAAAATTAAACACGGCGCACTAAAGAAACAAAAATGGTACGAAAAACAATTAAGGCAATGAGCCGTAAAGGCGATCAATAACGTAGGTAATAGGCAGAAGGAATCTAATAATCTATGCACTCATGCAATGTGAGTGTGGTTGTGTATGTGACGCGTCTTCTAAGAACAATATACAAAGAACGTAAGCATCCATTAAATTTAAATTTCATGCTACTTGCTGCGCTCATCCGCATGAAAAACAGTTTCACACTCTTGAAAAAACCCCAAACAAGGGACCTGCGAAAAAAGATGTTTATTCGGTAAAGCATGAGAGGGTGGCTATGCCCCGCCTGTGGGTGTGTATGTGACGCGTCTTCTAAGAACAATATTTAAAGAACGTACGCATCCATTAAATTTAAATTAGACCTGCTGGCTACACTTATAAAGGGGAAGACTCATATTGATTTGGACTTGGGCTTGAAGTTACCTAAGGTCAGCAGAGGCCAAAAACTAAAAAAAAAAGCTCGTATTGTCGATAACTGTGCGACGAGAGGACGTAGAGTGCTCATACTTGGCAGATGGGTTTTCTATGTAACGTTATAGTCCTACTGTTTTGGGGTCAAGTCCAAGGTCACAAAGGTAATTGAGGTCAAAGTCTGGAAAGCCTGTGAGCACAATAACTGTGCAACGAAATGATCTTAGAGAGTTCAAACTTGGCACGAGGGGTTGGTATTTGGGTAGATGATCCTAACTGTTTGCAGTCACCAAAGTCACCTGAGGTCAACAGATGTCAAGAGGGGGGTGGGGTGTCCGACCCCAACTCCCAACATCACCGCCTATTTTTTACGCTGTCGCCACTCTTTGAGAACACAACAATTCATTCTATCATATCGGATGTTATTGTTGAGAGGTGTGGTGGGGAATCTGCGAAGTCTTGTGCTAATAGGTTGTGTAAATTTTTCGTCAGGGGAGCTTCGAAAGATTGTTCTGTGCGCTGTTCGTGCACCGTCTAATTGCCAGTGTACTCCCATGACCTTTGGCACGATATAATTATCATCTCATTAACGATAACCGTGAATAGGTTATGGGGTTAAAGGACAATAACACTGAAAAAATACGCGTAGCAGGATGTGATATACAGAGGTTAATTGGCAACTTTGAACAACGATGGATTGCAGTAATTTAAAGTAACCATTCTCTCTCAAGTTCTGCCAGTCGTTACACATCAGGGGTACAATAATTACTGAAAGTCTTAAAAGCCAATGGACATGAATTAAATTGTCCCTGAATTAGCACTACGGAAAAACGGCGTGTAAAATTCCCATGCGTGTTCCCTTGTTGAGTTAGTTTACTTGGAGGGATTGACGACGCCATGGAGGGGGAGGGGGAGGGGGGGGGTTCAGAAGTATAAGTTACCAAGGGTTGGGCCCGAATGTCTTGTCGACGACGAAGGTCTGGCGATTAGCCTGAATACCAAAGTTCCTCTCCTTGGATGAAACAGTATAAATTACACCTGACATAAACCTTAACTCTGGATTGGTCAGATATAATTTTATATTGATACATGTAAATAAACCTACTCCTGACCTATCAAGAACAAGCCCTGATCAGAGAATCAGACGATTCTACCCCGCGCCATGGAACAAGCCAAATCATAGTAAATAATATATGACGTCATTTACTTGCAAAGACGGGCCTTAAGTTATGATGTGTCCGTCAGATTTTCTGGTTTTCCGCAAATATCTCCATTTTGGAGTGACGTAACATGGCAAAATTTTACCCATGCTTAAATAGTCACGAAACACATTTTTTCACGAAATAGGCTACAATTATCGGATTTGCGAAATTAGGGGGGGGGACAGGTTTTGGGCAATTCTAAATTTTCACCAATTCTCACCGACTATTTCCCAAGATATTTGCTCATTCCGAAAGCTGAATGATTCCACAAAGTACAACTTTCCCTATCTGCAATGGGCCGAAATTGTGGATTTTAGGAAGAAAACTTTTTTAGGTGGGGGGGGGGGGGGGGGGGGGAGGGGCGAATTTAAAAATGTATATTCAGAGATTGTTTTCCAAATATATAAAGAAAATGGAAGGACTGAATTGCTCAAATTTTAGAACAAGGTCCCAAAACATAGCATTCTTCCATAAATTCTGCATAAAATAATTACTACAAATATGGACTGCTTTGGAAGGGGAATCGTTATGATCAGCCCTAATGTTATATTCCACTAATTGCAAGATATTCGGAGATATTTTGGCTGATTAGTTCAGAATTTTCAGCGATGCTAATGAGAGGCTGCAACTCACGGGATCGGTCTCTTGTCTCTTGTCTCTTTTTTTCAAAGATCCAGGATGGCGGCCGCTGAAATAGGGGAAATAATAAAATAGGCATGAAAACATGCGGGGAAACACATAGGTATTATGCAAAATTAGAGAATAATCAGTTATCATTAGGCCCTATCTTAACAGTTAGGTTATTTTTTGTCATTCAAAAATCCAAGATGGCGTCCAAAAGGGTCGACAAACTAAGAGAAATCACATAATATGATGGGAACATGACAGAAGAATATAGAGTGGAAAAAAGGTGGGCGGAACTTGTGATTTGAGGTTCGGTCGTAACTCGTAAGATCTAACTCCAGATAACCTGCTATTGTTGTCATCAAGACATAAACACAAGTCTGCAGAGCGATTCCTTGGCTTTTATCTCTCAAGCCCCTCTGCATCAGTCATACTCTCTGCATTGTGCCTGTGTAGAAGTGTTGCGGCATAAAGGGTTCAAAATATGACAAGGAAATGCGTATCCAACTAAAACGGTACTGTGTTAATTTCCTGCCTGATTGGCGCAGCTACCAGGATTCAGTATTATCACAAATTAACATCTCATGGAAGACCAGTGGTCTGAAATGGTCATTTCCTATAACGAACATCCATGACCCTTCATAACTGATATGTGCAAACCTATACGGAAGGTTTATTTCCTCATCATTACCCTCTCTTCGTGTTCTAAGCTGAATTACGTTTAGTATGGATGAATATGAAGAGGTTACTTTCGTATTTAGTCAGCACAACTGTTGACATAAGTATGAAAAGGCTGTATTAACCATACGAACGAAGGACATTCGCTATACAAAATGTTCATTTTAGACCGCGTAAATTGTGTGTGTTGGTGTGTGTGCATCTTTCATGGTCTCTCCTATTTTGAAGGCCATCTCGGAGTTATTGGGAAGAACGCTTATTATTCGAAGGGTACCAGGCCACACTGGTTATTCTCCGATTTTGCATATTTCGGGTTTCCATGGTTTTTCTGTGATTTTCTCTATTTTGTCCGCTATTACGGCCACGACCTTGACAATCAGCCAGTTGTTTTTTGTCAAATGTGGACCATAATATGAAGCTGAAACAGTTGGTCTGGGAGAATCCCGGTGGGAGGGAGATGGGGCTGGCTGAAACAATGTGTGTGACCAGAAGAAACTTCTTCCTAGACCCCAAATGACGAGATGGTGTGTGCATATTCAAAATGTTTCTCAGATAGCCGGGAGCCATGCCACGAATGTACTCATCAGTTAACAAGAAACCTTTAAACTCTCTGCGCAATTTAAAGGACAATTCCAGTCCAAAAATATTTAAATGTCATATGATTGTGCATTGGAATCATGGCAATCAAACTTTGTTTCTTGTTCATAGCATGTTCAGTTATGAAGTTACGAAATTTTAAAGATTACTATTAAGTTGGCAATATTGCGAATTGGCAACATTTGATGACGTCATATCTACCACTTTTAGGGAAAATGTTAAGAAATATGTCTTTTCCCATATAATCGGTAGATATGACATCATAAAAAGGTTGCCAGTTTGCCCAAATCAGCAAATTATATGAAATTGAGGAAGCCATATCTTCCCAACCGCTATAAAAACCTGGAACAAAGTGATATTGAATGATTTTTTATTCTCTTCAACATTATAACACTAGGAAGAGTATTAATTTGGCTGGGATTTCCCTTTAACGGGAGGCCAGAGGTGGTCATGAAGGATCGGAGAAATATGAGTGGCGGGTTTGGACAGTGTGACCAGTCTAGCAACAGCGTTTTTGGATCTGTTGCAATTTGGCCATTTGATTATCGGGAAGATCATACAATAAACTATTGCAATTGTCCAACCGAGATTAGATGAAAATATACACAAGACGTTCGGTCGTCTTCCCGTTCAACACACAACAAAATTATGTGAGAATTTTAGAAACACGTTAACTAGCGCCACCTATCCAGGTGTGCAGATTATACACATTGTTAATATAAAGTAATTTCTTACACAACACCGGGATAGGTGTGCTAATCACACAACATATTTCAAGTGGGAAGTACCTGTGCATTTTCCGTCTCATGAAAGGAGAAGAAATCCGCGCGACAAATGCAATTCATGTGGGAATCCATTTTTTAACTATTATCAAATCTCACCCTAAGATCACGGACAGTACTGACAGGCTGAACAGATACATTACCAATTTCGACAGAACTGACGGGGAGGGAAGACCTAAACTGAGATGAGAGGTGGATGATTTCGGTCTTATTCTGCCATTAAGTTTCATATTGTTAGCAACAGACCGAGCTTTGAATCTCTGACACAAGCCTCAAGTTTTGGGATCATGTGTCGAGTTTCCACTGTCCCCAGACACGTGTAGATTAGATTTGAGTATCATCAGCATACTGCTGATTCCATGACTGTGAATGATGTCCCCAAGAGGAGCCGTGTACATGAGGAATGTTAGCGGACTGATAACCGAACCTCGGGGTACACCCTCAGTTGCCACATGCATACCAGACTCCTTGCCATCGACTGTTACAGACTGACACCTGTTCGTCATAAAATCCATTTGACACTAGGTAATCTTACGTTGAGCAGCACAGGCTCGCTCAACAATCCTAGCAAGAAATTTTAGGTTGGTATAGGACGATACTCGCCTAATGTATTATGCACGTTCATGGGGTTCTTTGTTAAGAGCTCGACTCCGATGAGATTTTTCATCATCCATAGACCGTCCTCCAGTACTGGCTTGTTCTTTAAAGAATTTGTCTCATTTCTCGAGTATATTTCCACGAAATATCACGCGAATTTAAAAATATATCTGATTGGCTAAATTCAAATAGATTGTCTTTGAATGTACTGAAAACAAAGTTCATGGTTTTTGATAGCAAAATTTCAGATACGAATGACATTAAAGTCGTTCTCAACGGGCATGAAACGAAAGCTTCACCGAGGACAGTTTCTCCGGGGATCACGATAGACGGAGCGTTAAATTGGAAAGACCATGTAAGGAACGTAAATAAACAAATTTCTAGGTCAAATGGTGTTATTAATAGACTCAAGACTTTTCTGCCTAAAACTGTTCTCTTAATGCTATATAACACACTAGTACTCCCTTGTCTATCTTATAGCCTCCTATTATGGGGCAATACACAAAATCAACTGTTTGGAAATGTATATGAATTACAAAAAGAATTGTCCGAAATATTTGTAACGTGCCATATAGACAGTGCTATGGCATTATTTAGAGACTTGAAGATTTTGACCATTTCCGATTTATACAATCACCAACTTGGAGTGTTTCTATATAAATTTCACCACGACATGTTGCCTGTTTCATTCAGTGGTTTTTTATGATACAAATTCTAGATATCATGATTATAACACTCGAAATCGACATTCGCTTCGTCAACCATACTACCATGACTTCGCGGACATTCCCAAATACGTAGTATCGGGGTTCATTTCCCGAATTCGCTGGCCCTTGCATTGAAAAATTCGCCAACTCTAAGTATGTTCAAGAGAAAACTTAAAATCATTTGCTAGAACAATACACTAATACCTGAATACCTCGACTTGAACCAAGCAACTCATGCTAAATGTTATAACTAACTCGCTGGTCCCCCGCCCCCTCCTTTAAAATCACACATTGACGTTCTGTTAGTTTTTATGCTATATTTACGAAGGTGCCAGACTAGAAAAGTTTCCACTTATTTCTGGTTCCTCTACTTCCCCAGTGTACGTTATTAAGCCGGTACTACATTTTTCCGATTCTTATATTGTACATTGTTAAGCATGTATTTGTTGTAAAATTGTTTTTGGGGATAGTAGGAAATAAACTTGAAACTTGAATTGTTGTTGTGGCGATTTTAAATCCACGTTGATGTCTCCGAAAACTGCGACGGGGTTCGTTTTTGTGACCTCCTCGCCTCATTGAACCTAAAATGAAAGCATTCATCGTCACAGTCACCACTCTGACCTCAAACGCAAAACGCAAAACTTCATTTGTTACATCTGATATTCATCAAATGTGTGGCCTACCTTCTGATCATAACGCCATTCTCTGTTCACTCGACACAAACCGCCCACTCCCTACACGCGAGGAATATTGCTATCGCAAACGAGCTTCTTCCTTACCGTCGCTCTTCGAGCAGTATACTGGTCTCTGGCAGTGACGGACACTTAATAGTATTCGTCAATTCTTCGAAGGGTTCCAAATATCATACACCACGGAAAATACACCCGAATAGTAAAGTAGGGTGTGTAAAAGTATATTATAGATCGATCGACCTTCCAGAATTATGAATTCGAACAAATATTTCAAGTTTCCCAGGCCGTCACGTCGCTGACATCCGATCCTAGAACCTGGCTAGAAAGCTGACGCTGTTGCAGTACGTAACTGATGCCTATGCATCCATATGCAGTTCCATACTATCAGCGCTATCACAAGTTCCGATACTTGAAGCAACAAGCTACGATAAAGGTCACTGTTCAGAAGCGAGTCCGAATCCTTTATTCGGCCATTTTCTGTGTAAGCACTCTCTCGTAATCGGCCCATTTCGAGGGATAATAATTCCTCCCTGCGTTAGTTCCGCGAAACTATGCTATTATCTTGTTGCTAAGGCAACGTTCGATTGATGAGGAGTGTCCGCTTTTTACCCAGGTGTCCGGGACTACCCAGGTATTCTGTACAAAACTCTCCTGCGTGAGCTCTTAGACTTACATGCCCCGGAATTGGAGCTGAAGGTCACTTTGCGTCCCAACGCTCCATGATATGGTAAAATGATAGTCTTCGCGCATTGAAGCGTACCAAGCGCCAGTTTGAGCGTAGGTGGCTTAAATCAAAATTGGATATTTATAAGGATGCATATTTAGATCACTGTAAGTTATATAATCATGAGCTTGAATCTACGAAGTGCGATACTTTTCTTCACAGCTCAGAGATTGCGGTGATTTCAGTTTCTTCAGTGCGTTGACTCGATCTGTAACACTAAATCTGAAAGGAGTTTGCCTGCTCAATACTTGTTGACCAATTCGCAGAATTTTTCTCTGAGAAGGTCGACAAGCTTTCGTAAAGATCGAGACAAAACACAGGTCGATAATCAGCCTCCAGAAGTTTTACTTTCTCCCATGCCATTTGTAGAATTCCAAGTAATTCTACGGATGATGTGCATCGTATTGTCATGAAATCTCCAAAGAAAATATATCCTGGGCACATACCGACATCTCTGTTTATTACTTGCATTGATGTATTACAGTACTTCCAGTGGTTACTGACATTGTCAATACGTCACTTGCTTCAGGGTTCATGCCCATCAGTATGAGATATGCTCACGTTGTTCCCATCCTGGAGAGGCGTAATTCGGAAGTTGACATCTTGAAAAAATTATCGACCAGTCAGTCTTCTGTCTTTTCTCTCTAAGGTCATTGAGAGATGCGCCTGCGTTCAACTACAAACCATCTTGATCAATTACACTCACCATTCCAGTCTGCTTATCGCCCACTCCACGGTATCGAGACTGCGCTTCTAAAAGTGCAAGATTACCTTCTAAGGGCCTCGGACAATCTTCAAGAATCAGTCCTCATCCTGTTGGATACTGTATGATCGCTGAATTTGACACCATCGATCACAACATTTTGTTGCATCGCTCGCAATCCAGGTTCGGAATTGGTGGTACTGTCATCAAGTGAGTTCTCGTCCTACTTAAATGGAAGAACTCAACATGTTGTGATTAATGGCTGTGAATCCCACTCTCAGTGCCTGCGTTATGGTGTCCCTCGAGGACCAGTTCTAGGTCCTCTTATGTATACTTTCTTCATCAGCCCTATCAGTAACATTGTCCGTTCACAGCATGTTGACCAAATGATCTATGCTGATGATACGCAGTTGTACCTCTCCCATCACTCTTCTGATCGATATTCTGCTATCAGTAGACTTGAAGAATGCGTATCAGCTCTCATGCATTGGGCTGCGGTAATAAGCTTGAAATAAATTACTCCAAGACCCAAGTCATTCATATCACCGCCAGACACCGTGGGTACCAACCACTTTCCCCACTGCGCGTTGGGAATGCACTTATTCAGCTTGTCAATTCTGCCAGAAACTTGGAGTTACAGTTGATCATCAGCTTGATCTTAAATCACACATCCGCAATATGTATCAATCCGGCTGGTATGGTATTCACAAAATTGGACAGTTGCGGAATATCTCGACCAGGAGGATTCGGCTGCAATGCTCGCTCATGCTTTTGTATCATCTCGTTTACACTTCTGCAATAGCTTACTCGCTGGTCTCCCTTTGTCTGAATTGGTTAATTCCAGCATATTCAGGTTGCAGCCGCCAGAATTGTCACTTTTATAAAGCCCAGGCAGAAGATCACTCCAGTCGTGAACAATCTTCGTTGGCTTCCTTTTGGCGCTCGAGTTTCCTTCAAGGTTCTGTTTATCATGTTTAAGATTCACAAAGGTGATTCACCAGCTTATCTACAATATCTTCTAAAGCCATATGTTCCTGTTCGCAATCTTCGTTCTACCACGCAGAACCTGTTCTCACAACAGGATATACGGTATATTATCATTATTATTATTATTATTATTATTATTATTATTATATTATTATTATTATTATTATTATTATAATTGTTTTTTATTAAAAACTGGTGAAACTGGTCTCTACAAATGTAAAGCCATGCACAATAAACACTGCTGATAGCTGAGGGTTAGGACCAGTAAGAGTTATTCAGTGAATGTGACGGTGTATCACCTGTCCATCCGCTCATCCATGCACTCAGAAACAATCAATGCTGGGTATTCAATTCAGACATATAGGTCAGGTATATATGCTTACCTTGTTGAGTTTGGTCGATCGTTGTAATCATCATAACAAGGCAAATCTCGTAGGTCTGTCTCATCTCCTGATCAACTATTGACTTTTTCGAAGGCATTCCAGAACAAACGAGTCACGGTGGGAACATAATATCGTTATGCTAGGAGCTGATGGGCGTAGATTCTAGGCCTTCATTCCTGAGTATTTATTAGTGATCAAGCTGTACTCTACGTGATCGAAAGTCCAAGTAGTTAGAAAGAGTAGTTGAAAATAGTAGTAGAAACAAATAACACTCACGCAGTCTTTTCTATTCGAGAGATAGCCTATATCCTTTCGATCTATTGCACAATCTATCATGTGACACGTAACACAACCACTAGAAAGTCACTTCAAATGTGAGTAGTCCAAACTGAAAGCTGATGAATATTTTCTAGACAGCAAGGTAATCGCGACGAAAGTTCGCTGGTCGTAAATCATCGCAATCATTTTACTCAGTTGACTAGCTTCTTCCGTGAATAAGCATGCAACAAGTATGGGAAATACCCTTTTTTCAAAGCGTGATACAAAAAAGGTGCTATACCATACTATACTATGGTATGCTATACTATGCTATGCTATGCTATGCTATGCTATGCTATGCTATGCCATGGCATGCCATGCCATGCCATGCCATACTATATATTGGTCCCCTGTAGTGACGGTCACCTAAGAGAATTCGCCAATTTTTAAAGGGTTCTTAATAACGATTATAACCCGTCGTTAGTTGCACGAAAATGAATTGTTCCAATGCCGTTTTGCTATGGTGGCATTCGATCAAGAACGAGTGTATACTATACTGTGGACCGATCGACTTTCCAAAAAGAATATTTTAAACGAAGATTTCAAGATTCCCCAGGCCGTCACGTTAACATTCCGTTATAGAACCAGCCGAATTGCGCCGACACATTTTCCTTACTGAAATGTATAGCTCATGCAGTGGGTGGCCCATGTTTGCATTCATATGCAATTTCAAACTATGATGAGTTCACATAACAAGACCTTTCAAAAGAAGCGAAGAATGAGAACACGCGACCCTTTAACTTAGGTTTGGGCCACGCTCCGACAGTGGAGCTAGCCAATAGGTTAGCCTAGACTAGCCTAAATCATATATTTGTGATATTACGTGGCCGGAGTGAGTTCGGTGATCAATAATTTCCCGAGACTTCTAAGCCGTATTGGGGCCTTTTTTAATTCAGTATTTTCACAGTGATACAAGATTTAGGACTCGTTCAGTCGGCCATGTGTCGTGTGAGTACACACTTGTAATCGGCCCATTTGGCAGGATATCAATTCCTCTCTCCATTATTTCCGCGAAACTGTTCCATTACCTTGTCGCTATGGTGATATTCGGTCGAGAAGGCAGTGTCCTGGACTTCGGCAGGTGCCCGTAACTACGTTGGTATACTATACTCGCACATCAAGTACATAGGAGCCTCGTGATTAGGTATATGCATGATATAGCTGCCTGATGTGTATAGCTTGCTGAAGTCCCCGGCGGGTTTCGTGTTCACAATTGACAAGATGCCTATTATTTTGGTACATACGAAGGGCACTTTCACCAATCACAATTCTATGGAGTATCTGGGGGGGGGGGGGGGGATTTCTTCCCGATTTGGACATCTCTTCCCGAGTTTCCCTCTGTTGACGAGCGGGAGGGGGGCACACATTTGATGAGGGCCCACTTATTCTCGCAATTACTCAACTTCACTAGATGTTCACATTATATACATATCGTTTTCATTTCGCCTCCTCCTTCATTCCCGTATTCTAGCCTTCGATTACCAGATTTAGGTTGTTCTCTCGAACCTTTGTCAAGGAGGCAACTTGCCGCCTCCACTGGCTACGCCACTGGTACAAACCGCAATCCCTACTCATCCCAGACGTCTGACAGTGAACCCTCATACCAGCCTGAATATTGTACATACACATCCTATTAACAGTAAAGTTGACCTAATAAGGGTTAACAAGAGCCGCAAATCTAGCTGTTTTTGATGTGAATATGACATTTGCTATCATGTGCTATGGAAGTAATATTACCCCGATTCTCACTCAACTGTAGGTGAACAATGAAACTTACAAAAAAAAGATACGAGCTGGCAACAGGACCGCGTAGTATAGTATACCTGTGTAGTCCCGGACACCTGCATAAATAGCGGACACGCTTCTCATGTCGAACGTCACCATAGCAACGCCCAGTATAGAATAGTTTCGCGGAAATAATGAAGGAGGGAACTATTTCCTGCAAAATGAGCAAATTACTAGTGAGACTTACACAAAATCATATCTAGTACTTGCTGGATATGAGCAAGGCTTTCGATACGATCCGAAGAGGCACACTGTTAAATGATTGAAACAGAACCTCGAGAACGACGAACTCTATCTCATTTCACTATTACTGGACGATGTCCATACACGGTCAAATTAGATGGCAAACCAGGAAGACCTTCCAGCACGAACATCGGGTGACAGTGCAAGGCATTATTCTCTGAAACGTACCTGGCAAACTTTTTTGAATCGGATGAAAATGACATTGATGTAGGTATCCACCCATTAGGAGTGATCATGACTCCAGGCTAAGAATAACACCGCATCAACTGGTGAGTGGTGAACATATACTGCAAGACGTCGAAGGACGAGTGACCGAGAAACTGACAAGAAGAAATCTGAAAATTAACAGCACGAAAACTGAGAAGTTTCCAATCACAAAAAATGGCAGGAAGTTGGAAGAATGTAAATACGTAGGGAGTTTGTTGGGAACCGAAGAGACATTAACAGAAGATTGGTATAACCAGCAACGCTTTCAACACTGTCAACAATTGTCAAGAGCAGACAAGAATAGGAACAAGCATCAAACTCCGGATTTTCGATGCCCTAATAAAGAGTATTTTTTGTATAATTGCGAACTGTGGGGAATAACGAACTTTGTTTCAAAGGAAACTACTCCGCAATGTTCTCAACATCAGATTGGCCAATAACAATTGGATACCAAACGGCGAACTCTACAATGTGGCCAACTAAATCCCTTGGTCATCCGTAGTAACACAGAGAGATTGAGATTTTTGGTCACGTTGCGAGACTCCAAGAAGAAGCTCCGGCGAAATCGCTTGGGAGAAACATTGAGACATACTACCAAGCGCGTGACTCACATTGCACTCGGAAAAAGCAAATCGCATCTGGCATCAACATAAAAAAGTTTTGAGGAAGCAGTAAACTTTGCGCAAGATCGTGACACGTGGCGGAGGTTGATCACCGAGCATGTCGGATAGATGTGACTCATCTACTACTCCTTGACAACACCTAAACATGGCCGAAAGAAGGATAACTAAATCTTGTATCACTGTAAAAATGATTGATTCAAATGGCCTCAATACGGTCGGCTTAGAAATCTCGAAATTTCGCCATTATTTTTTTTATCACTGAACTCACCCCGGCCACTAGTATCACAAATATATGATTAGGATAGGTAGGCTAACTTCATTGTTGGGGCGTGGCCAAAACTCCAGTTAAAGGTTTGTGTGTTCTCCTCTCATTATCTTTTGCAAGTTTTGTTATGTGAACTAGTGATAGTGTGAACTGCATATGAATGCAGAATGGCCTTACACCTTGAAGGGTGTCCACAATAGTGCGTCACAATACGATACGATAATTTTATCGGACGTCAAGTTGAAAATATTATATTACCTACATCGCACAATACGTCGGATGCGAATAATTGCGCAAAGCAGTGCCCAGCAAATAGTATGGGAAACGGCAAAGGGTATGGAAGGCCAAATGGGCTATTGGGGGACGTTTAGCGTGAAAAGTGGGTTTTGGTGATAGAATCAGGGGTTTCTGATTGGAATTTAATGGGGCATGACACGTATCCAGCGGCCGACACTGGCCCGCTGATTGAGGCTGATCGGCCCTAGTTGCCGCCATACATAGGACCTACAAAACTATGATTTTAGTTCGATTCCATTATGCCCACCGCATATACAGTAGAGACGTGATCAGTGAGGGCATGGGGGGGGGGGGGGCGTCCACCAGGTCCACATTAACATGCAAAACATGCTTAGCGGTTGATAGTGAGTGGCCGGGGATGGTGTTGTGGCGCTGAGCTGGCACGCAGGCGGTAACAAATTCTTGCATGGGAGCGGGGTTAGCGCTAGCTCTGAATTCAGGGGGTCCAAAAATGCAATGTTAGCACCTGATCGGTCAAAATTGTGGAAATTACAGGAATATAGTGCATATTCCGTTAATTTTCCCCCATTTTTGGTGGGAACTTTTTCAATTTTTTGGGGAGACCCCAGACAAGTAGCGCTATCCCCGGATGGGAGGTACACAGAAGTTCCCCGGAGGCCGAAGGAGGCCGATCTACACCTGGCGTCTTGACGGGAACTCCACCCCGAACCTCATGTGGAGAAAGAGGTAAAAAAAACCAGGGAGGCAACAGTAATATACTAGCGGGAGGGGGGGGGGGTATAATATCGATCCAACGCCTAGTTAATAATGTCTTGTAGATCATGAGGAACGTAGCATGGTACACAAGTGGAGTCGTAGGCATTATTTTAACATGCTGTGTTTAGAGCAGCGTACCAAGCTCCGTGTTTTCACTCGATTGTGCTTCCAGTCTTCCTTTGCTCTAGTGAGGCGTGGGTGCTACGGTTGTACCTGGGGCGGAGACTGAATTGTTTGTCTTGGCACCCTCACTTCGCCGTATTCTTGGATACCGCTGCCTGGACTGGCTTTCCAACGACAAGGTACCTGGGGAGGCGGAGATGTTGGGATCGTCAACTGCGCTTCTTGAGCATATGGAGCGCCTTCCCCCCCTCTTTCCCGATGGACCTCCCGTCCACTGTGTTCTGTCTCCACGGGACCCGTGGGTTAGGGCCGCCCGTCAGGGCGTCCACGTAGCTCATGGTGGCGCGTCGCGCGAGGTACCTCGGGAGTTAGGGGGAAAGGGATAGACTCAGGCCTGGTTGCTTGCTGCTCAGAGGAGGCTGGGTGATTGGAAGCGGCAAGGGGCAGGTGGATAGGGTACTGACCTTCCCGGCATGCGCTACATGAGGGAGTGATTGTGTTTGGGCAAACATGAATTGTAAGAAAATTCATGTATTGAATGAAGTTCTGTAATGTCCAGAAAACGGTTGAAGCAGGTGCCCCTATTGCGCGTGATGTCCCCGTGCGAGAAAAGGCGTGTAAATGTTGGTGTTTGCTTTTTAAAATGGGTTGGTAACACTCTTCACGGACTCCTACAAGATGGAAGGACAACGGCCTTCGCAAATTTGCAATTCTCGATATTAGAAAAACTATGCCTACCAAGCTATCCTCGACTGAGGCAACAAAGCGGAAATCTGTTACGTTTCTCAACTCAACTCCACCACTTTAGAGTGGGTTATAGTTATAGTGTGATAAAATTACCGTTATCACACAATAATAGTATCGGATGAAGTGTTCAATGTTTCACAAGTTGATAAAATGTTTGTGTACTTGTATTGGCAAATATATAACGGTAATACACCAAACACCATCCATGGTATGTTGAACTTCAAAAAAAACTGGAAAAAAATCACAGAAGGTGGGGAAAGGCTTGAGCACGAACAAGGATATAATCGACAAATCCCCACGCCCCCCCCCCCCCCCCCATCGACCTTTGGAAGATCGGGTTCTTTGAATAATGGTTGGTTTCCAGTCAGAGCACGGGACTACGGGGAGAGAGCTGCACAGCATTCCATTCGGACAGTTCGTGATGAATGGAACACAATGTAGAATTTGATCTGTTGCATCAAAAGAAATACTTTTTGACGGGACCGCGCGGACTAGCCAATATTATTCGCGTAATCGTTATCGTTCCATATCGGACAGTGCTCATCCAGAATCGTCACGGAGGAAGGAAGAGGAAAGGGTAGTGTGCTTCTGCGAGGGCGGCCACATTGGAGGGAACCATTATTTAAACGGTATTTCGACGATGGCAGTAAACTCGGAGCGATTGACAAGGCGGAGAGGAATGAAAACTGAGGGAGGAATAGCAGTGATTCCAAGAGAGGACTCCAACCGACCAGACATCGTATAATTTAAAGCAAAGTGGCCACGGACTCTCATGGACAAGGTTTCTATTATGCAACGTTGCATTCCGTGGAATCCGAGGTGTACACCTCGGATTCCACTGAAAGCCGTCGCTGGTCTTTCAATGAGCGATCTGGAACAAAAACGGGGATTCATTTGTTTAGGTTCCGCGGTCAATACTATTGGCAACTTCAATCGACTCCCAGGTAAATGGAACTAGGTTACGAAGTACCGAAGAAAATATTGCCTATAACACCTTTTTTAAACACTTGTAGCAAATGGTAATGGAGTTGTGACAATAGGCTTTCTAGGGAACTCCGAAACTCGAACCCGCAGTCATAAGAATGTCATCAATTGGTTGGTTGCTTGGTTGTGGATTCTGCAGCAGGTAACAGAAGCTTGCTCTTGTACCGCGAGCCAGCGGAGGCCACGGAAGCAGGGGAGGGGGGGGGGGGGTACAGGATCGAACCCCCTTCCCCTGGACCTTCTGATCAATTAATTTTTGTTTAATACAGAAAACCGTTTTTTACTGGTTCAGTAAACGTTTTACAGTTGTTGTTTTTATCAATTTTTGCAATAGAATGGTCCAGCAGGGCGCCGAAATATAATACTAGTCGCTAAAGGGAGGCTGCGGCTCTGAGAGCTTCCTTAACTTGGGCAGACCTTCACCCCCACCCCCCTCCCTCGTACAAAATCTCTCGGTTACCGGTGGGCACTGGCGTAGCCAGAGCTTCCCAAGCCATCTGCCAAAGTATAGCGAGATCTACGCTTAGTAGGTGTTCAACCACAAATAATAAGTAACCGACGAATTCGCTGTGGCTTTCAAATTAGTGAGACGGACACAGGATTTTTTTCAAAAAAAAAAATGGGGGGGTTTCTAAAAGATCTACCTAACACGAACCTGTTTCTTGCAGGCTGTTGAGCTTAACGTTCTCAAGTAATAGTATAGTAAAAAACAGCTTTGGGGGTTTTTCTCATATGTTGTACGTCAAGTGATTGAAGAAGAATATCCGCTGAAACCAGCGCAATTAGCATAACTAGTTTATAATGAGGTCTTAGAGAAAACCGAAGACTAAACGGGGGCAGTGTATCCAAAATAGTTTATCATCCTATTGATTTACATCTCAGATTGCGTGTAACCTCGACTTGGAGCCTAAGTTTATAACCTCAATACATTGAAACGTGAAATAACGAGTAAAGAGCCGATTGGCGGAGATTGATTAGCACGATGCGAGTGCAGAAACTGCAATGCGAGCTGTGGTGTTTTACCTTCTGTAGCACAAACCAGCATCGAAGAGAGGGGGATCAGGAAAAACGCCACGTGTTGCAAACATGCGGAATGCCCTTATGATCTGGCAAAAACCAAATCTATGGGGGGCTTGTATGACGTATTACTGTCGCTCGGGTGGCTGGTCGCCATTTGATGGGCGAAGTCCCTTTCTGATGAAGCCTCCTCGGAGTGTGCCCCGATGAGAGGATGCAAGGAGGTCCATAATTTTTTAGAGGGTGGCCTGTCGAAGCTGGAGGAGTGGTAGGGGGGGGGAGGGGGAGAAGAGGAGGGGGGGGACACCTTGCGTATATGGGAGTAATTGTATAGTATGGTATTGAGGGGCCTCCAGCCAAGCTGCATGAAAGGAAGTCCTTGGTTGTGAGACTCCAGTTTTGAGGTGGAGGGACACCGGCGAATCTCGGCTATTCTTTCCGAAGAGTGCCCGGTTTAACGAGCCACGAGAGAATTTATGATCCCTACTTGCCTGACACGCTCCGCTGTTCATGGTGGCCCCAACCCCGTGAGCGACGTCATGCAGGGCGTTATGGTGGGCCAGGGCCCCTGCCATAAATAAGGGGCTGGGCTGGCCTGCAGCGGGTGCATGTGATCCAAGGCGCGTCTGGCTTTTGACGTGTTTGAATAACCCGCCAACCTATGCTGAAAGTGATTTGTAAAACTGATTAGTGCCAAAGGGTAAGTTGTTCACTGCGCCGGAGGGGTTGCTATGTTTGAAGAACTCACGTACCAGCGTTGGACTACGTTTCTACGCAGTTGAGAGTTTGATAGCCTGGATGTGTGTTATTAAACGTCTCGTCGCGGGGAAAGCAAAATCGCTGACATGGCCGCAAACTAACGTAGGGCCTGCATACAAAATGGAGTCCACGCGTTGTGAGTGGGAATTACAACAATGGTCGCATTCGGGTCAGAGCATGAAAAAAGGCTTGCCAACAGACCAATTTCCCTGATCGAAACTGCAACAGACGAAGCAGATTTTGTTTCAGAGTAAGTTCAGTTTAGCCTTGCCTTGCATAGCCTAAGGTGGACTCTTAGCCTACCGTCGAGTGTTCCGGGCCTAACCTTTAGGCCTACGCTTGGCATACTCAGGCTAATGCAGAGGTCTTTGTAATCCCCACCTTTGACCCCTTCTGAGAGCTAGATAGGAGGCGCCCTGATGGTCAGGTGAGGTTAAATGGGTCCCATCATGATAAACAGTTGTAAGCCTGTACATCGGGGATTTCTACCGGCCACCCACGTCTGCTCTTGAAGTGTTGAGTCAATTAAATCAGACCTTGAACAAAAATCCCTGTGTACGCCACACCTTGGATATTGGGAGATTGCAACCTCCAGATATCAACTGGGAGCCCAACACTTTTCGTATAGGTGGAAGATACCCAGCCTGTAGTAGAGTAATCCTTAGGTAGATACAGGAGAACCACAGCCTCACCCAAATAGTAAACAATCCTACAAGAGAATATAACATGCTATGATCGGTGTCTCGTTCAGTCACCCGTCCTTGGTAGAAAACCATCGTGTTATTGCAGGGATTAGCGACCATACGCTGTTAGAAGTCAAAGCAATATTTCTGTCCAAGGCAATCAGGCCACCCGGAGGAAAGATCTTCTTGTACAGAAAGCAGAATTTCCAGCAATTGATGAACAGATTAATCGTTTAACAATAAGTTACAGATGAATATATCAGTTCATTGGGACCTGATCAGTAATGGCATGAGTTCCAAGAGATTAGTCAATCAGCAATTGACTTCGCAATTCCATTAAGATGAGCTCGATAGACATAACCTCCTTGGGGTCGACGTCTGTCAGAAGCCTTAGTCGCCAAGAAGAAGAGGACTGTACAAAAAAAAGCACTAGGATTATTGCACAGCAAACGCCCCGAATGGAATTCAGATCCACGACGCCGACTCATTGGACAAAAAAGATTAAAGAAAGGCTCCACAGCATATAGTAATGATGTAATGGGGCGGAAAGCCTCAGACAGAGCGAAAAACGCAAAACCTTTCTGGAATTACATCAAAGCCAAGGGTAGGAAGTATTTGGATATCCCCATGAAAGTCAGGATCACGAACCGTTTCAACAGCAATAGATAAAGCTCAGGCCTTGAACAACCAGTTTTGTCAGTTTCACAAAGGAAGATACTGAACCATTGCCAACATAAATCCAAGCATATCCCTGGACATAGACAAATGGGTTATCCTCAAAT
Source organism: Sclerodactyla briareus (assembly GCA_026419785.1). NCBI lineage: Eukaryota > Metazoa > Echinodermata > Holothuroidea > Dendrochirotida > Sclerodactylidae > Sclerodactyla > Sclerodactyla briareus. The sequence goes on along the minus strand of JAODTK010003599.1, from coordinate 31,690 downwards.
GGGTTGTAGTAAAGAAACTACTGGATGAAATTGATCCTTAGAGGAAGCAACAGGGTCAGTAAAGATCCCAGAGCAAAGGAACTCCAGAGTAGTTCTGAAAGTATAGCCCAGTCCTGCAGAAAATATTCCAGAGATCAATCAACACCGGTACCCTTCCTTGCAGAATGGAGTGATGCCACACGTCATCCCAAGATATAAAAAAAGGAGATAGGACTATTCCAGCCAACTACGACCAGTTTGTCTCTCAACCCTCCCTTCCAGGCAAAATTATTGAACATATTATTCACCACCCTATCATGGGACACTTTGATAAACACCAAATCCTACCCAACGGCAAATGGTTTTCGGAAAGCGGAGATCTTGTGAACACAGCTTGGGATCGTGGATGGATGATCTCGCAAAATTGTCTAGACCGGAAAAAAGCCAGGGGGGATTTAGCGATATGGAGTTTAGTAAAGCCTTTGACCTGGTACCACACCAGAGACTAGTGCTTTGAAAATGAAGAATTCTAGGTTTATAAAGGGAAAACATATTGAATTGGGATAAGGTGTTTCATCAAGAACAAAAGCAAAGAGTCCTGTTAGAAGGCGTTTCATCATCACAGTCCCCAGTCACCTCCTGAGTCCCCAGGGAACGGTATGGCCGCTTCATTTTTATTATATATAATGACCTGCCCGAACGTTGTCTCTTCAGAGTTAGACTGTTGCTGATGACGCATATTGTACAGAGAGATTTTAATCCGACACAGAACAGTGATTGGTTACAGAGGACATGATTCTCTTTGTAAATGGGAGGAAGGAAAGAAAACTTGGCAGCTGTCGGTTTAATGCTCAACAGTGTTAAGTATGCACGGTACACTCATACAAAGAAAGAAACTCTTGTTCGGGACTACAACATGAACGCGGACCAGATTCTAAACAGTCTGCTTACGCCCCCAAACTTACTTGGGATTCGAATTGAGCAATGACCTTAGTTGGTCCAGCACATTAGCTTACAGCGAATAAAGCGAAACAAAATGATCGAATTCTAAGGAGACACTTACATTCTGCAGTAGTAAATCAGTGAAAGAAGAAGAACGGCAATAGGTATTAGTTCGTTCAAAGATTGGAGATATTGGATCTATCTGGGAACCCATACTACAAACCGATAAATCCACCCTGGAGAGAAGAAATTTCAACGTCGTGGAGCTCGTTCGTTCTACGATATAATATAGCAGTGTAGTGTCTCGAATGCTGGAAGAACTCCAGGGGGGCCCCTTGAAGAGGACGCACAAAAGACTCGGTCAATTTATATCTCAACGATTACATAACAATCACTCCCCATAGTGGATATTCAGCAACAGAAACATATTAGGAGCATAGAAAGAAAGTTCAAGGCGAACATTTATTATTACACCGCCAAGTTAATAAGGTATGGTATCAGTACTCGTTGTTAATTCTAGAACTAGTAGAGAAGGGAACTTACTCCCTTCTGAGATGCGCGAAAGCACCTTAATATTGAGTTCATCAAATCCGAGTGCAGGGCCATTGACTACAGGATGTGATATCAAAAGCACATTATAAAATTTAGTTTGCCATTACTTCCACATGCATGTGCGTGATATAACCGCAATATGGGAGGTGTTTGCACAGAATCAGCAGAAGCAGGAAGTCTGAAGGTTGCGTCACGACCTATGGTGCGTCTCATCTCAGTGAAAACTTATTGTTAAAAACAATCTCGAAAGTTGACACACCCAAATTGAAAGAAAGTACAAACTAACCAAAAGCTGGAAGTGACGGGCCATATTGGCCGCCACTCTTTTTTCAAGTTCAAGTCAGTGAGGCGAAAACGCGAGGCAGCGCACGCTGCAGGCCGGGGTACGAGCGAATGTGATTGAGGCTCTGACAGCAAAAATGATTTTCCTAGACTCACAGGGAATGCCGTGCTCGTGTAATTTATTATTCTGTGGTTGTTCGTTTTTTGTCCCAACTGCCTAATAAATAAAGTTGTGGCTGCGGCACTTTCGGTGCACTAAAAGGACTTTCGAAAAAAATACTATAACTTATGATTGAATCAGGTCGTCGTAGATGAAACAACCCGCATGACAAATGAATGGTATGGTTAGGAATTTGGGAAGTACACAGGTCTGTTTCTGTATTTCAATATTCTTCTCTTCGTTCACTGAAGGAGTCCTCTTGAAGTGAACTTAATAACAAAGTTCCCCAAAATTGCAGGAAAAAAATCGTTCTCGTCGAAGCTAAACCGCGTTAACAATCTAAGTTCTATCTAGCTTGAAAACGTACTCTATTCTAGCGGCAGTCAAATCATAGGCTCAACGACAGTGATTAAGACATTAATTGTAGTTGAAAGATTAATTGTGGAGCGCTGGCAAGTTGAAACATTACTGTGTGTTGTGCATATGAAAGTCCGCGATCGCACCATCTGTACAAAGTATTCCTTTGCTGGCCTGCACGTTTGTATTAATCTGTGATGAAAACCTTCATTTGGCAGGACTGGCATGGTAACCAATTGTGAAGGCTTCAATAAAATTACGACCGAACAACCTAATCGGGGCATGGTGATGATAGTGGGATCTAGAATTAACCAATGCACCGACGCACTATACCACTGAACGTCAACGGATTGCTGAACGTTGATGTATATTTTGCAGAAAATTCAATGTGACTTTGACAAAAAAACATTCAAAATCAGAAAATGTTTACACAATTAGAAATTGATATAGCGATATCTTATGGTTGATTAGGAACACAGGCGATTCCGAGGATTAGCACCACCTTGTGACAAAATCGAACAACGTAAGGGGCAGCCGGTCATGACACACTTAGTGTATTCATTTATGTGATTGACATCTGCGGGAAGTGACAGTACCCTTCATCATAAATTCCTGGTAAATGGACGCCCCGCTCCACCTCTCCAGGGTGTCTGAAGGTGGGGATACCAATTGGACACCTTCACTAACACTACACTGCTGGGGGTGCCACTCATTTGCATAATGTCTGGGTCTGAACAAAACTTGGTGGGGGGGTTCCCCCAACTTGAGGTCATTTTTAAGGTCACAGAGGTCAATTTGCATATTTATTAATATGCGTTTTTCAACTTTTTGTGGATTTGAACAAACTAGTACATATTTGTTTACGACCAAAAGGCGGAGGTCATTTTGTCATCAGAGGTCCGACATTGCATAATGTATTGGTGATTTCTTTGAATCTTGTCAAATTTGGACACGACTGGTGAATAGCCATAGGCTGCATTTGTTCTAAGGCCAAAGGGCAGGTCCATTTTGGAGGTCCCCATCAAAGGTAAAATTTTGGATGGAAATTTTTTTCTGCCTGTCCGCAGCCCCCTTTGTTTCATGATACACTTTCCATACACCTGAGATTGACAGCGATTGTTCAAATGCGGGGCCGGGGATATACACATGGGTCGGTTTCCCCGCCACACATGTCCAGTTTCACAGTAGTGCACGCTTCAATCTAGTCCTTTGCTCAGCTCTCAAGTTGATCTTCATAGCATTAATTTAATCCTTTGAAGGTTTTTTCTTCTTCCATTCTGGCAGATTACTATACTCCTAATATATCCGCATTTCCCGACCGTATTCAGGCAGCTGAGAGTACAGTCAGGTGGCATACAAACCAAGTTATGGCAAGCCATTGTCCGAGGCCAGTCCATAATCAAGTTGAGATCGAAGCACTCGAGTCGCAACTCGGGTGAAGAATGGTGAACAAAGTGAAAATCTTTAAACCAAAATATCTACTGATGCCCACAAAGTCCTTAACGTCTAGGAGGCCTTATATCCCCAAAATTTCTGTGTAGGCCTACGCTACTCACCAACCGAGGCTGTCTATCCGCTTAGATAGTTAATGGCGGTGATCTATGAAATACTGTACCCCTCCCACCCCCCTCCTCAGCGGCCACTGAAAAAATCCTAGCTACGCCCTGAATAAAGTCCCAAAAGTACATTTTTCCTGCAATCTAAGTGACCTATTTCTCTCACAACTTCTCACCACGATTCGTGCCAAGCTGACTGGGCTCCGTTTAGTCCCGGGCAAAATCATCCTCACAGTTCACAAACGGTGGGTGTACCTTAATCCATATTTGTCACTTTTCTGATCAGATATTTAATGGCTAAAATGATGGCGGTTGGGGTCAATCCTAGCTCCACCTGTTTCACTAAATTTTAAACTTGCAGTAGGTTTCTTGGCATTTAGTTTTTACATCAACTTGTTGCATTCTTTGTAAAAAATATAATCTTCAGATTTTGCATATTAATGCCCGCAAGTGCCATTTCCGGCGATCTAGGGGATATAGGAAGCTTAAAATTAATGGTCGCTAACGCGCCACCAATAGTGGCGCTCCGCGTATAGATGTAAATTACAGTCCACAGCCCCCCCCCCCCCCCCACCCTCCCACACCCCACACTTTTCGAAACGGACCGACGCTCCTGGTCGTGCATCAAAATACCACCTATGGGAAGAAACTTCAGGAAATAAATGGCTAACCACAGTAGTCATAACTTTTCTGCCCAAGGAAACGCCACAGCAAGCTGCAGTATGAGCCCTCATTTATCACTGCAGGGGGGGCCGGGGGTGGGGGGGGAGGATTGTTTGCGAAAAGGTTCCACTGCCCCCTGGCCCTGGGAATCAGCATGATGTGCCAGGTGAACATGGTTCGTTTTCTTTCATGCATTGTAGTAGCGCGCAGTTCCCCAGCCTCAGCTGCAGCCGCCAAGCCCGAAGCAAGTTGCCCCATGTCCTGTCCGACGGAAAAGATAGGCCGTATTGAATGTGCATCGATTATCTCAGCCTGATATGAAAGTGTACGTTTATGACGGAGAAGAAATGCACATGTCAATACCCATCAGTTATTCGAACATGAACCGATTGTCACATTCCTTGGTTTCTTATTTTTCGCCGATAACGTATACGGCACTGTAATCATATCATTGACCCTAATAAGAGTTTGTTTTATGTCGGGCATATACTGTAAGGGCTGACGGGCACAGGAATTCAATGTTGTCATCACTCGTATGGCGTTGGTTTATTATATGTGAATATGCAAATGTTGAGAAGGAAAGCCCACCCCTCACATTTAGCTTCAAAATATGTTCCATTAAGAGTGCAAAGATCATTCCTGTTTTCAGTGTATTCCCCCACGATCAGGCACTTTGTTTTTAACCGATCGTGTGAGTATAAACGGTTCCTCCCAGGCCCCGAGGGGCCATATCCCGGTCCGGCGATCAGGAGGTTTTAAAAACCCTCAATATTTTTCGTTTCTCAAACCTTTCCATCTTGTTGCATAACTATACCGAAGTTTATTCTGGATATGACATAGACATGCTCAGAGGCTGGCGGGGTAATCTAGTTTCTCTCGCTGTTTGAAGCTCACATGTGGCACTGCCTCTATTTAAGCCTACTGATCTGGTGTCAGTAGAGGGCGTACCACGGAATGTCCTGGGAGTTAGGGAGCTCAGTGAGACGCACATGTTAGACTCAGACGCGTCTATAGAAACCAAGATCCGGAAATTTGATGTCCATCTACCTTTTGGGTGCTGAACGTCTTATGTTGGATGGGTATGACGGTAATGGGAAACCAAAGATATGCGCAAATGACTCCCTCATTCCTTCATGAGTGACCTTATATATCCCAATGTCGTGAGCTATACTTCAGGTCATGAAGCAACTGTCTGTCATGGAATCATAAACATAAATGTGATAGTGAACGAGACGGAAAATCGGCTCAGCAGTGTTGCAGCGAATTGAAACGCGTGTTTGATGCCGCGAATGGCACCCGAAAGATTGAGGTCTGCACAGCAATTGTAATTGACCGTGTACGTCGGGTCTAATTGTCGGTTCAATTTTATTTTATTGTCTTTTTCCAGAAAAAAAAAAAACTCGTAGAAATACGAAAATACATCTGCCTAATACTGTGGGTACTGAGATGGCGACTGCGTGATGACGAGTTATACCGTGTGGTCATTCAAAACTCTTGCAAATTGTTGTTTTGTGTTATTTACCTACTTAATGTGACTCGACTCACGACAAAAAATTCCTAAATTTGTCGCATGTCGTCATTTTTGCAAATCCCCCCCGACACTATAATGGTAAAATTACCTATTTTTTGTCATCTTACCGACTTAATGTACCTCGTTCCATTCAACGAAAAAAAAGGAAATTGTTGTGGATGACGTCTTTTCAACACGTAAACTTTATTTGTCGTCTACCCGACTGAATGTAACTCGGCATCACGACATTTTAGAGGAATTGTCGCAATGACGTTTTTTCCGCAAAGTCGACTATACAGTGAATTAATTTTTTTGGTCGTCCTTCCTACTATGTAGCTTGTATCATGACAAAAAAAAATTGGTCGTGATGACGGTTCACTTCCGAGGTCGACAAAAACAGTAAAAAGTATTTTTTAGTCCGTCTCAGTCACCGATTTACTGTCACCCTTCCCCACGACAAAAAAAAATTGTCAACCATGACATTTTTTTTCTCAAAGTCGACAAACGTATTTGATAATTTTTTCCGTGTTACTATTCGAGAAAAGACGGCACGCGACATTTTTTTAATTTTTTCCGTGATGACCAGTTACTTGAGTCGGTCGAGACACAAAATGATACTTTTACTTTTTGGTCCACTTCGAGGAGAAATAATATTGATATAAAAATATTTTTTAAAGTAGTTCTCAACCCTATTGGACACCGATTGCCTATGCTGATAAACTAGTTAGATGTCCACAAGCTTCGAATCCCACACTAAGCCTCGGAAACTCGAAGGCTTCATCTAATGCAACTTGTCGTCCTGACATAGAGATTAGATACCATGAGGGTTTTCCAAAAAAAAAACACAAAAAAAACACCAAAACAAAAATTCTCATGAATTGAAACTTAACGATTCGTTTTTAGCTCACCAGCTATGCTGGTTGAGCTAATTGTGAATGCCCAGTCATTCTTTCTATTATCTATCCTCCTATCTATCCGCCTATCTATCCATTCTGTAAACATTTGCTTTTGAGCCAAATGTTCGTGCTTTGATGAATCTCACAGACTTGGTCACAAGGCTTATTGACTGATATTCACGATCGTGACCACCTAAAGGTCAAGGTCAAATGGCATTAAAGAGGCACAATGGGCCAATTAGGGGAGAACTGCAAAACGCTAATTCTACAAATTTTGCGGTGCACAGTGCTGTAGTTTAGTCATATTGATTGGTCTAAGACAACCGTTCCTTTGGTGTGTTTCAGGAATTTTTGATCCCAGGTCCCATTTGGCCTAGGGCCCCATTTAATGAAATTCACCACATGGTATTTGAAATGCATCTTCTCGTCCTATCAAGCTTCAATCAACTTTCTTCTTCAAAGCTACTGTCATGGTCCCTTGGGTAGAGGGCCATTGGGGTGTCTAGGAATTTTGGGCCTAGGCCCCCTTTGGGCTGTAGGGGCCCATTTTATGAATACGTAAATCTTACTACATTTCGTGAATATGCTGACAATCGGTCTGATTGCGGTCCTAACTGGCCCTACCTTGGCGTTGTCGGGAATTTTCCTTTCTGGTACAGGTCACACTTGGCCCGATGGCCATTTTATGAAATTTCCACCATGGTACTTGAAAAGGCATCTGCCGCACAAGCTTCAATTCTTTTTTCAAAGTGTGCATGTAAGGACCTTTAGGTATGAGGGGTTGTCCGGGGTCTAGGCTTGGGGCCCATTTTTTTGGGCCCTGAGCCCATTAGACCTTAGGACCCATGGCCCAATGTGGGCTGCAATGCATTTTTAGAGAGAAGGTGCTGTGATTCATATATTTCTCATCTACAATTTGCTGTTAGTTCTATTTTGGAATTTGGCCTGGGAACACGTACTACCAACCTCATCTCACTTGAAATAGGAATTCCCCCTCCTGGATCTGGGTCAGTGCTCACCTGGCTCTCCAACCCAGCTCTCACTGTACTGTAAATACTTGATTAACAGGCTATAGCTAGCTAGCTAGAACCCCTGCACCCTAGGTTTCCCCCTGCACTGTTAAGTACAGTAGGGTTTAGACATTAAAAATATGAATAATATCTAATGCAACATCGCTGAATATGCACCCTTCGAAGGGAGGAAGAAATGAAGTCCGAAGGTTTACTTACTTTTCAAGATGGGAAATTCTTTAGGAAGTCAGGTTGTTTTCTTCTTTTTCCTACTCTTGTTGGGTGGGACAAAATAGTAAAAAGTATGTTAGACCTGCTAAATAACTGGCTCTCATAGTCGCTCAGTACATACATAAAACACACATCAATCATGTGACAGGTGACCGACGGTTACCGTTGTGCCAGTAATTACACTTGTTACAGTTCCCGATATTCGTCCTGATTCACGATGCGCATAGCATTAGAGCTTCACTAAGCCTAGAAGTTGTAGTTATTCTCGCATATATAGGTCCTCAGAATAGGTTCAGAATCAGAACAGTCAACTTTATCTTCATGAGGTATTTCAGTACTTATATTTTATATTGTACATTCCTGAATATTTGTCCTGACCTCTGACATTGCGTAGTTGAGCACAGTGGCACAGGGCAGTTTTTCAGTGTCATTTTTGGGACATTCATGCAAATAGGCCTTGCCAAATGCTTCTTCTCTAGAGTTGAAACCGATCAGATGATCTTTAACTTTGGTTATTATTATCTATATTAACTATTATTATTTACCCTGCCTCGATGTTATCGATGATCTTGAACTTTGGTTATTATTATCTACTAATAATTATTATTATATTAAACTGGCCTCGATGTTACAGCTTACAAATTCCAGGAGGTTCGGGGCATTTGGGTTGCCGAGTATAATTCATATGAGTAAGATGCGAGCATAAAGTGAAAGGTCCCAGGCTTTCCTAAATAGAGCTACCTATGGGAGGTTTATTATGCCTGACCTTCCTACAAATTCGGCATTCCTTCCCTGTTTATCATGGTATGCTTTTTACGAAGATCGAAAAACAGCCTCATTTGAGTTAGCGAAATCACGATTTCAATCGAAATTCCTTCAATGAGGTTTTTGCTCAAACCACCACGGGTTTAGCTATGGAATCTGCTGTCACTCTATCTATCTATCTATCTATCTTCTATCTATCTATCTATCTATCTATCTATCTATCTATCTCCTCTATCTATCTATCCTTCCTATCTATCTATCTATCTATCTATCTATCTATCATGCTATGTTCAGCCATAATGATGATCTACTAGCCGTACCTTCAGGATGCCAGGGATTTTACAATAGGACCCAAGACCCATTCTCACTATTGGCCCTGCCCCTGCGGCCCCTTATGTGGAATGTCTATAATCTGCTTAGACATCTTTGGGGCATATGATCATGTCAACAGTTATACAGGGCACAATAAACCTTGTTAAAACCACCTTCTTGGACTCATGATCTTGAACATATCACATAATATTAGGCCTAATCTGTCCCTGGTACATTTGCAGTTTAAGCTACCGCACCATTGTTGCTCTAGTCGGCTTGCTCATTGATTGTTAACCCTAGTTAAAGTGCCCAATGAAATGAAATACGCACCCTGCCGATATGTTTTAGTACCAAAAAGTCACTACCTTTTTGAGGTTATCAGTCGTTTCACGGGGCTACAAAAACTGAATGCAACATTCATCATGTGAGGACAGAAATATTTTATCCTGATACTGAGAAGAATATATTTGTATCTTTTGACTGACCGAAAGAAAAACAAACATATCTGCAGCCCTTTTTTTCAGGCATTGAAAAGAGTTTCATTACGGAGACACGTTAGGTGTGAAGAGTCCATCACATAGTTTAGAATGGGCTACGTCGTAGTCTGAAGCGGGAAAAATATGTTTGCCAATTCCTACATGAGGAAAAACAGCTAAAAACGTCAGAATTGCTTAAAAACATGTCCGATACGCGCCGAGACTTTCCCCCGTGAACAGTAGCAAATATCAACGCAATCCGTTTCTGAATAGCTGGAACGACGGAAGGATAAGGACGTCGGTACGGTCGATCCTGAATGATAGTAAACACTGTGTTAAGGTCCTCTGTAATATTTACCGACAACGACTCGTGCGTAGCCCATCGCGTATCCATAGGGGGGGGGGCTTTTGGGGCGCGCGCCCCCCGGGTATAAGAAAGGAGGGAAAAAAGGAAAAGGAGGAAAAATGGAAAGGGGGAAAGAAGGAAAGGGGAGGAGCGAAAATAGAGAAGAAAAGGAAAAGAGGAATAGAGCGGAAGAAAGAAGGGATAAGGAAAAAGAGAAAGGGGAAGAGGAGAGGAATAAGGGGAGAGGGCAGGGGTGGGTGATACAAATACGAGAGACATCCGAAAACTGAAAAGGGACGTTGGCTATTGTGAGTCATATACGCCCTAAACCGTGTCCGGAGAAATGCTCCACGATTAGCACTAGCCGCCCGCCTCGCTGGGCCTATCAGTGTTCATCATCACTTCCGGTATCTCGGATGATAAAATATTGGATCGAGGGCCGTAAAGCATGACCCTCACTCTCGCCGTTTGTCCCCCCCCCCCCTTTATAATAGACCTGGCTTAATTTGTTGTTTTTCCTAATGAAAGAAAGAGCAGTAAATTGTGGCAGAATTTCGCCTGAATGCTGCACTAACAATGTACAAAGTTTGTGCTTCGCGCCGTGGACAGTGGTGGGAAAAGTTCGTCCCGTTGCTCTCCCCTCTCCCAACCTCTCCTGTAGCTGTACGGGATTTTAGGGTTTCTGCCTCATTGGCCCCAAGCTTATACGTATCTGTGAGATGACAATCTACAACACATTTTCATCGAACTTGAAACAAAAATCAACCTCTTTTGGATACTGACCCCTTTAGTCCTCTTTCCTTTCCTTCTCCTCAATCCACACGCAATTTTGAACTGGCAGTAGGGTTCATGCTTGGATTCCCTGCTCTCTATGAGCATAACGTTTTATACATGATTGGCTGATTGACAGTTAGATCTAAACTGGCAAAATTCCTAATTTATCTATTTTTTACTGGTATCCTGTTCGTTCTCAGATAGGACCTCCTGGAAATCTTGAGAAAATCTGCTCCGCACCTGTTGTCTTCGTTGAAACATTCTGGCTGAAAGTTAAAGTCGGTGGCAACGATAGCGACCGCAGGGCTAGCGGAATGTTGATAATTGAGGGGGCTGTAGATTAATGTTTTATGCTGCACGGATACTGGCAATGTGACACTGATATGGGCGAGGGCCTAAGGGGAGGGGTGATCCCCCTCGCCTTTTCGAAATTTTGCAATATTGACAAACGTCCTCCAGATGCAATCTCTGTGTGCAAATATTTTCAGTCAAATTGAGCGTTCCGTGTTTCACTCGAGACCCCGCTCACCACGTAACGCGGGACGCTTTCGCCGAAAAGGTTCTGCCATGAATCCTAAACTATGCCCGATTTTTACTGCTGCTCGTGAGTATGAGGCATGTACCATCCAATTACCACTGCGCGCGCAAAAAGATACACTTCAATTGTGCAATTTATCAATTTTTCGGCCTGTTAGACAATTTGTTCAGACAATCTTCCGCTTTTTGGCATGTAGGAGTATCTCCAACCAGAGTTGAACTTATTCTGTGAAAAAGTTTAGTAGTTTCCTGCCCGAAGTTTTTCGATTTCCAAAAAAAAAAAAAAATGAAATCCCGCCTAAAACCGACCGACCGTTTCATATGGTTAAGTTTCTGGGAATTTTTTCTTGATTGTTTTTTCAGCAAAATAGCGTGAAAAAATGTATTTATCCTGGAATGTAGACCAGAAACAAAAACGGTCAGGGAACTGTCAAACTTGCCCCCTTTTTGCCGAATTGCCGACAGACGCGGTCTACTCGTTCCCAATTTCATTTGCACCGACGGCGAGGGCTGTCCCTCCTCTAATTTTGCCGACGTGCCATTCTTCTTGCTGACGCTGAAGGGCCAATTAATGAGAGCCAAAAGTCGAAATAGCCTATAAAAAAAACTTGGGTCCCGTTTTCCTTTTTTCTATTCATTTCCCTTCCCTGTCTCCCCCTCCACTCCTACTTCCCTTTCCTTCCCTTCCCTCTTTCTCTTTCTTTTCCTCCTGTTTTCTCTTTTCCTCTTATTTTTCTCCTCTCCTCTTTTCCCTTTCTTTCCTCCTCTCCTCTTTTCCTTCCCTCCCTCCTTTTTTTTGCCAAAACCGCAAATTTTTGCCGACGGCGACAAAATAATTGTGAGGGGGGGGGGGGTGAAACCTTCACCTCACACACCCCGCTCGCGCTTACGGGCCCTGGGACCGAGGTCCGGCAAATGTCCAATTGTCCCACCGATTCCAGAATTTGTGATCATAAAATGCCCTGAAGCGTGGTAAGTGCAGTCTTACACGCCCGGGAAGGCCTTCCCGCCTCTGGCTTGCACAATAAGCCAACCGAAATCGTGTACGAAGCTCCCGCTCTAACCTATTGTTGCCGCTTCCGCTCGAATAGTATTCTTGTGCCCCCGGAACATGTCTGGGCCCTCTGTTACCCCCCCCCCCCCTCCACACACAAGACGAGAAGCCTGCGACGCATTCTGTAGCTCCCCCCTCCTCATCACCTTCCGCTCAAAAATCCTAGCTTCGCCACTGAAGTCAATTACCGAACGTACTTCTCCTCACTGCAATCTGAGTGGCCTTTTTTTCCGGCACTTTCTTCCTCAAAGAGTCCGTGGCCCAGCAATGTCTGGGACTTCGTTCATATTAACCCGCAAAATATATCCACCTTTCACAACGGGTGTGTACATAAATCACATAATTTTCACTTTTGCTGATCTTATGCTAAAATGCTAGGCGTTAATGGTTTTCATTCCATCTTCCACCTGGTTACGTAATTGAAACTGCAAGTAGATTCTTGGATTCAGTTTGAAATCACTTGCTGACATATTCTTTCATAAAAATTCCGTAGTCCCGTAGGTGCTTTGTTGCTATATTTATCTGGCTTTATTCGCAAGGGACACTTTGAACATTCTTTCTTACTGAAATTGCAAATTCAGATTTTTTGCAATTAAGCCGGCAATGCCATTTCGGCGATCTTTGTAGGTATATCTATCAGTGACCATAAATGTTTGTTTGTCCGGGCCATATACTTATGGCTGACGGGCAGAGGAATCAATGCTGTCACTCGTATGGCGTTGGTGTATATAAATGGTGATATGATGTGATAATGAAAAACTCAACTCTCACATTCAGATTCGACATATCTTCCATAAGGTTTGCTAATTATTTTGTTTTTCAGTGCATTCCAACACGAAAGGCACTTCGGTTTTTTACCCAATAGTGGAATTAAACGGTCCCTTCAGGCCCCGAAAGGCCATTCCCGGCGTTCTGGGAGGTGTTAAAACCTCAATTTTTTGTCTACGATCCGCGCCAACCGCTGGTTGCAGCTCCGCTAGATCGTGGACCGCCTCCGCCCACCGGTTTGAAACTCCTGCTACGCCCCTGAGCCCATTCATATTGTGTGACCTAGAAGGCTTTACATTAGTTTTTTGTGGGCCGGCTACACATAGTCATACGATACTGCACGGTGCACTCCAGCATTTATCTTAGGTGGGAGGCTTTACAGCTCGTGGGCGCGATAATATTGACTTCACCATCCCCGAGCGAACGGACAATCAAACATTTTTCGCCTGACCGCAATCCACGTTCATCAAAAAATCAGATTGCATTCAGAATGAAATTAACAACTTCGCAAGCTGGGAGATGTTGAGGAAAATCTACATTTGTAAGGCCATACCTTATTCAGCAAATTGAAAACTGTGACGTATTCGTGTGCTCCATGCAAGACTATTGTCACGTAACTTGCCCATGTGGAGAAGCCCATAGACTCGAGCAGCAATTGTGAACATGATAATTAGATGATATGACCGGCGAACTTAACGCTTCAACCAGATTACCTTTGGTTTTGGGGGATGTATGCAGAGTAAATTCATGAGCATATTATATAACATTCCTTAGCTTCATGAAATCTTGAGCAGTAGATGCGTTAATTGTGCGTGTTTCACTTCGTGCCTCAGGTGAATATAAAATGTATATATACTATCTTCGCGATGCAATAGTACTTGCGATTATAATTTTCCTAGGCCGAGATGGACCCCATATTTCGAAACCAGGTTGGTTCCATGTACCGAACACCTAAGAACAATGTTCGAAATAGCTGTGTGAGCAAAATGTTTCCTCAAAATGACTAAATTGCTCCATTTAGTTGGGACGGCATGTTAGTCATGTTTTTTGTACACGAACACATAGACAGCATGTACAGTTTTCTACAATTCTCCCCGAATTTGGCTGCTACGCAAGTGTTCGGTACTATTTCAAACGCTTGCTAATACTGGGAACCCTCCGGCATGCATGGCCCTCCACCCAAGCACTGAATAATCAGGAGACACTTTGCAACTCAAAAAATACTGTGGGTGTAGCTGTTCAAAAAACTGAACCCCAAAGATTTCAATTGTGTCACCAAAACGTTTTCTTTAGCTATCATTCAAAGTTAATTTACCGTTCCCCACATTGTATGTATTACTTCTGATACTTATGATCTGTATAGTGAGCTATTACATCAATGTTTGCGTCCCTTATATATGCAGTCACTTGATGGAAACCGGTAAGGTTTGTGCGGGTAGGATGTGTAGTTTTCATCAGGGTTCTTGATAAGCGGGGGCCAGTGGCTATTAGTCCCCTAAAATACATCAAAAACCCCGTCCTAATGAATTGTATGCCAGGGCAATTTTTGGGGGGCAAATAGCCTCTGGGATCTTCAATTGGTCACATTTATGTAGGCCTAACTTATAAATGCAGCAAGCAATATTTCAATGTTTTTTGCAGATGACCTTTCAGTGTAATGTAGTAATGTATGTGAGCTAGGGTTTAAAGCCTCTGGGGATGATTTTCTATTTGAAGCCCTGTTCCCTCCTCAAGCGAATCGAGAACGTGATCAGAGCTCCGGTCCTCCAAAGTAACTCCTGGTGCCATGCCAGATCGACTCATAACCATGGGCTATTTCTTTTGAGAGTAACCCATGGCTCTCTTATTTCGATCTCTGGATATTCTGCCACTGCCAACGACCGAACTCAGTGTACATGACCATTGTTTCATTAAGCCAGTTTTCAGAGTTATAGTTAGTAAGATTATAATGAGATTGTTCAATGGTATATGTATGGTAATGACCGCAGTCTACGTTGAACGTACAGTGTGCAGAACTGATCTTTCGAAACTCCCCTGCCGAAAATTACGAATCCGTCTATCACAAACTTTACAGATTTCCCCCCATACTTATCAACGATAACTCTGACAACATGGGAATATAATTGGTTGCGTTTTCAAATTTGGTGGCCGTTTGAAAATAATCCTTAACGATATTGGCTATGGGGAATTGGGAATCTGACCGAATCTCGTCTAATCCCCTGAACTGTTCAGTGTGTTGAGCATGCGCACTTAGAACTTCGAACTGGCTCATCTCATTGACAGGCTTATTGTCGAACATGTGAATTACTGCCCTTTTTTTTATCTCTGTGAACTTTGGAGAATTAGTAGGGCCAATATTAGGTTGGTGAGAATTGCTATTGTCAGTTATTCAGTGAGACACTGAAACTGAAAGATTACAGGTCTCTCAAACAGATAGTGTTGTGTCTTGTAGTTTCATTACTCAATACAGGCAGTCGTGCTTAATCACTGTAGTCACTTGTGCATGGTGCCAATCAGGCTGCAACAATACTTTTCTTATGTTCAGTGGCTTACTCTCCATTAACGTTGGGACTTTCAATGATTATCTTGCCTCCATAACTTGTTCTTCAGAATTTTTCAGGGCTACTTTGGTATTTCCAGGGGCTACTTGGGTCATTCAGAGGAGAAATCGCTTGCTGGCCCCCTCTATTTACACCTTTATTAACTTTATTAATTTATATATACCTGGAATTTGCAAGGTAGAGAACCATGGCTTCTCTTTCTGTAACTATTTCACGCAAAGGTGTGGCTAGTTTTCATACTTGGTATGTACAGTACTTCTTGATCTACCTTAAGTCCCCAACAATTTTAACATTGACTCGAGTCACTGAAGTTATTCAGTGTGTATAGGTTGTTCAATCCATGCAAATGTTCAAAGTTGTTGTTGGATTTCCATGGAATGTATCATATTTCCACAAAACTTATACACCTTTGGTAGACTTGTTCAATGATCATTCCTTAAGAATTTGAAATAGGTCCTGATAGTAAGCTGTTTCTAAATGCTAATTCAAAAATCTGAATGAACACATGGAATGCCTTGTATTGTTTGCATGGTGACTATAGAAGGAACCACTGATCGCACCACCCAGCGAGACAAAGGGGGCAATGCCTTGGCATCCGTGCAGTATACAGCGGCTTCCCGTGGCGAATTTCCGTCTGACAGCTGGGCTCGATACCAGGTACTGGGTGATTTGCAAGATGGCCTTCTGTAGGACCCCTGTGATACAATCAACTTTGTTGTCCTCATACACTTTCGTGTTCAACTTCACCATGAGATGTGTACCCCACTGGTACATGTGTTTTTCGCCTAAGGCCACACTGGCAGGGAAACGGCCTCCCAGATTGAACTATGCAACCTGTTTTAAGAGAGGCTGTCAAACATTTCACCATGAAGAGTACTAAACATGGAAAAAGCTCAAAACAAGCAGAATTCACAGACGCTCATTGTGAAGAAATGTAATCAGTTACTGTATGTTACCCTGGGAATCTTGTGGTTTTTGGGGCTTCACGTATCTCTGCCACTGCCAGGGGAAGAATTTTGTGTGAGTGCAATATCCGTTTCCGACACAAGGCCATATTGAGCCCAAACTCATCACACATGTCCTGCATAGTGGAATCTTGGTTGAGAGTGGACATCCCCAGACTGCTCTGACAGCGGTCATCCGGGATTCCTGACAAAACCAATATTATTGTCGTGGCACAATTAGCTCCTCAACACTTCGTCCTATTGATTCAAAACTTTGCACATGTTTGTCAGATAGAAATTTCTGATGGATCCGAGATTGCGTTGCCGCCCACTCTAATGGTGGCATCTCTGACTTTGTGAAGGAGTGATTTTTTCGCAAATTTTGTCATGTGGAATAAGGCGTTCGTTCTGAGACCGATATCCATTTGTGATTGGCCTAGGAACCCCACAAATCTTGGAGAATGTGTTAATATCAAATGAGCTAGATAGATATTCGTAACCATTAGTTTATTCAAATGTGGGGATAGTCACATTGGCAGTTCATCTGCCTGCTGATGTTCTCCTGTAGTCACATTTCCGTAACAGGACAATAGGTACATTTGTTGGTGAATTATCAAAACAACCAAAGACCCAACCCCCCCCCCCCCTTGTATTCCTGTATATAGTGACTGATCGTAAGTCGATCACGATCGTAAGTCGATCAGCGCGTCTTTCTTGTAGTGCAAAACGCCGCTATGTACTGCGTGTGAATATCGCCTGATTAGAAAACATTCGCGCGATAGTAATTCTAATTTTCAAAACAATTGATCATTCCATTGTTCCTATTTTGGGAGAACAAATTAATACCCTCAGAGGATTTTGGTGCTTTTATAGTTGGCTGATCACCCTGTCACAAATTCCCCCCCCCCCCCCCAAAAAAAAAAAAAAAAAACTAGGAAATTGTTCTCTCTTGTTCCATTTCCCATGGACAGATTGACAAGAATGTCTGTTAGTAGTGATTGCAGGTAACAGAGTTTGAAATGTTTTACAGTGCCGTGTAAGGAGTACATTTCTGCATGGTGATCGTCTCACGATCTGTTCAGCTTGGCTTTGCTGCATGCTGCTGTTACTTTTTAGAACACTGTTGTCAAGGAATGTTCCTTTAAAGGTCAAACAACCCACCTAAAAAGGAGGAGGGCCACACTGATGAATGATCTGATAAGATGTTTCCCTGTTTTCCATATGGTTCTTCACTCCTAATCCAAGCATTCGCTGAGTGATTGACTCGCGACCACCCGAGTATTGTAGGTAGGTATCATTACAGGCTTGTTCATGCAGTTATGCATTCCCCCTTATCAGAGATCATGTCTCATGATCATTGCTGCAATATTGAGATTGTTACTTTCAGTTTAGTACCTCTTAATCCAAGGGCTGTCTTGAAATACTTGCAGTCAGTGAGTGTTTTCACCATAAGGTATAAACCCCAAACACCTGTGTTACATCAAAGAGTCTGACCCCCCCCCCCCCCCCCCCCACCGGCGGCCCATCTCTGGCCAGAGTGAGAAGCTGGAACTCATTGATCCTAGAGAAGTTGTTCAGGTTAGACCTCATCAGATAGTCTACGCTATCTATCTTTGAGATGGTTGGTGGATAGCACAAATAGTCGGCAGGGGTCAGATTTCACACTTTCACAGCCATGCTATGTAATGTACCTCTGCCACCATATAGTGGAGAGTGCTATTAGTGTTGGGAAGATGTGCAAAGCGCTGTTCACACTTGTGCGATACGAATACGATACGATACGAATACTGATAAATTTATCGGATGGAGTGTTCACACTTGTGCGATAAACATGTCGGTACGATCAATTTTTGGATGTCTCGGCGCTTAACATGACGGAGAAATAATTAGTAGTGGGATTTAGTTGAGAAAAGCACATGTTTCCCCCTTTTGTCGGCTTCAGAACGGTGGCATAGCCTCGTCGGCATAATTGTTGAATATCAGAATTGTAATTTCAAGCAATTCGAAGCTTGTGTCTTTCTCCGTACTTGTAGGAGGCAGAAATAGTGTTTATCGACCCATTTAAAGCGAACAACAACAGTTACAGCCTCTTCTCTAGTCTGTCCTGAGCCTGTCCCGAGCCTGAACCCCCCCCCCAACTCTCGAGGTACGCCGCGCAGCTGCGCCAACTATAGTTACTCGCCGCCCCGGCGGACGGCCCTAACGCAGGAGTCTGTGATACAGAAGCGGTGGACGTATCGTCCACCTGTGATGCCAAAGGAGGGATGCAATTGACGATCACGAATCTGGCAGCTGACCTCGCCATCCCGCCTACCATTTCGTTGGACACCCAGACTCATTAGCATCGGTTATCCAAGAATAATGTAAAGAGTGAGGTAGCCAAGAAGGCATTCAGTCAATTCAGTCAATTGAACTGAAAATGGGAGCTTGGTTACTCTGCTCAAAACAAGCACGTGGAAAATATGCCTACGGCTCCGTCCACCTGTGTACCCTACTACTTTCCTCACTGACTACAAGACACTATTAACTTGCGTTAGATCGACATCATATCCCCCTATAGCTTCTTTCCCCCTTGCCTCCCTCGTTTCTTTTCCCGACTCTTTCTTCACACGAGGGTTAGGGCGAAGTTCCCGTCAAGACGTAAGGCTGTGGATCTACCCCCCTCTGGAACTCCTCCTACACACCCCTCTCAAACAACCACAACACCCCCTCCCCCTCCACTCAACTACTAACAGCTATCTCCATTTCTTTTTTTTGGCATGTCACATGATAATTGTTGTACTTTCGCGAACATACCCTCCCCATTACCTCACTGGTCACCTATTATTTGTATATGCGGACAGCATCATGATTCGAACTAAAATAATGGTTTCCTAGGTCCCATGCTTGGCGGCAAATAGAGCCGAGAAGCTTAATCAAGGGCCAATGTCTTCCCCGGAACGTCACTACCCAATACAGTAATCAAAAACCCCTGATTTATCCACGAAAAACCCACTTGCAAGCCAAACTTCCCCAATAGCTGTTTGGCGTTCCATTTACTCTTCGCAGAATTGCGCAAGTTTATCACTGCATTGCGCAAGTTTATCACTGCATTGCGCAAGTTTATCGCACCGATAAATTTAGCGTCGATTAAAGTGTAAAATATTTTCAACTCGGGACGTCCGATAAATTTATCGTATCGTATGTATCGTAGCGTTATCGCACAGGTGTGAACACTCCTATTGAAAATAACACTTTCAATCGCCCTCCCCCCCCGACTAAAATTTTAGTATGTATCGGTATCGTATCGGGCACCCAGTGTGAACAGCCTTAAGGTCAATTTGTTACTAAATGTGTGCCCCAAGTGCATTTCAAGTTTATGGGGGTGGAAAAGGGTTGTGAAGTTGGTTTGGGG
The DNA here is from genome assembly GCA_026419785.1 of Sclerodactyla briareus. Taxonomy (NCBI): domain Eukaryota; kingdom Metazoa; phylum Echinodermata; class Holothuroidea; order Dendrochirotida; family Sclerodactylidae; genus Sclerodactyla; species Sclerodactyla briareus. Next base: position 11,621 of record JAODTK010003599.1, on the reverse strand, counting down.
GGGGGGGGGGGGGGTGGGGGCACGCCATATCCCAGAAATGCTACTCCAAACGGGATTGCCAATGCATTTTCAAAAGCACCATGATTTTTCAAAAGTTTAATAGTTTATCATACGTGTAGGCGAAGTGGAATGCCCCTTTGACCAGCCTCCCTGAAGAAATCATGTTCCTTGTAAAAATAGGCTGTGGCTGTACCCAGGAGCTAGGAGATGACAACAATGTTTCCCATCCTTTCCTGTATAATACTGTTGATTCGGATTTGACCATGATCCACATTTTACTGACTATGTGCCTGTGGTATTGGGGTGTGCCATGTGGTCTCAATAAATCATGATAATAATTGCAGTTATTTCTGTGAATGTGATGATGTAGCTAGCATTGAACTCCCTACTCTACCACACCCCCCCACCTCTCCCCCAATGAAAGCCACCTACCTCTTTAATAAGGCTACTGTACAGCAGCCCACATTTTGGAACACACAGGAAGTATATCCATTATGTAGCGTCCTAACAGAAACTCTAGGTTCCTGTTCCATGGTTTCAAGAGATTTAGTTTGGGTAATTACTACCGGTATACCCAGTCCTGAGAGTGGTAAGTGGGTGTTTTGTCATGGTAGAGTTATTCATGCAGGGGTGAATGTGGGTTTATTCTGTTGACCTTCTACCTCCACTGTTTGTGATTATGTCACAAGGTCACTGGCTTCAAACTGTTGAATTTGTGTTGCCATAGGAACCATTCACTGGTCCGTGACACTATTTATTTTGAGTTACAGTATTTAATAACTATGGTGTTGCAACTTAATAGAAACCTGTAGAAAATATTCATTGGAGGAATGTTGTTAGGAAGCAATTTCCCTTTAGGTCTTCCTCACAACAAGTTCATTCTAGTTAACTTACACGGTTCACACCCCCCCCCCCCCCTCCCCCTTCCACAGTATATCCATACCACCTGATGCCTAAATTGGTGCCATTTCATTGGAGACTCAATCAATAAAAAAATCAGTTTGTAGTATTGTAATGTACTTTATTGGTTTGGAAGCAATTATTTGCCCAGGCCCCATCCACCATGATTTTTTTTTTTGGGGGGGGGGGGGAAGGAGGGAGGGGAGGTGGTGTGAGGCAGGCAGGTTTTGAGTTCCAAGTTCTCCAAGTTCTCCGGGGGGGGGGGGGGGTCCAGCGAGTCCCACAAGCTTGGTGTCCACGTCCACCTCACTCAACACCCTAAAACACATAACTATACATTTACTAACATTTCTTCTATTCCTTCCTACAGACCACCCCTCTACTTCAACAGGGGTCATAGGTGACGAACTTTAACTGTTCAACAAAGAAAGTAGAGAGACCATCCTTGTCATGTAGGTGCCTTACTGGAGTAGAGTTTCTTATTGTTTTTGAGGTTTTGTCCGAGGGCAGCAAATAATAATAGATGTTTGGAGGTCTGAAAACACTTGTGAACACTATAACTTTTCTAAGATGTTTTCCATCTGAACACGTGATAATTGATGGTATTTTAGTAATATTGAGGACTGCCGCCCATAATATTATTGAACTTTTCAGAACTTTGTCCCTCCCAAATCGTCCCGGCGATCATCACTTTACCTCATTAACTGATTCACCTTTCAGTTCTTGGTGCTACAAGAGCTCTCGATTGCTGATCTGATACATAATAAAACATTAATAGATCATCAATTATCACCTCCCCCCCCCCCCTCCCCCCAACTCAGTTCCCAACATTTGAAGTGCTCGATTAAAACGGATGCATGCACTAGCTTGATCCGGTATCCTCAATTAGACATGGCATGACAGAAAGGAAAAGTGAGATCCACCTCAATGAAAATAACAAGTTCATTTTACAGATCACCGTACCGTACAGGTTTTCGTGCCTGGTTACCTGTTTTCTCAATTTACTTTTGACTTGCGATTTTTCCACAGCATTTTGGCTTCTCGATCGTGAGCTGTATAAAACTACCCTTATTCATCTTCATTTGCATGGAAGAAATGGTAAAAATATTTCAGGTCAAAGCAGCGGTGTTGTAGTCGACAATATAATTGAAGTCCACCAACTCGAGACTGGCATCGGTTCATGGTCCAGTTTGCATATTTTACTCTTTTTACCCAATATTGAGAGTTAACCTACTGTATTTACATGGAAGTGGATAGTCAATACAATTCTGAGTGAATAATAAGTTAAAAGTCACCCAAGGTCAGTTAGGGGCGGGAAAATTGCCAAACTATCTGACCAGTTTATGAAGCAGAGTGCATAACAGGGGCGTATGCAGGATTTGTCAACCCGGGGGGCGGCGGATCACTATCACGTGGGCCACCTGGTTGGCGCGGAGCTTACCGAATTGTGAGGTTGAACACCCGCCCCCGATCGCCGGAAATGGCCCCCTCGGGGGCCTGAAACGGACCATTTTCTCACACTATCGGTTAACAAAGGGCCTTCTCGTTGTGGAATTACACTGAAAACAAAAATGATCTTTGCATTCACTGGAATATATTGAATCTGAACGTGAGGGTTGGGTTTCCCTTCTCCACATACATATTCACACATATATAAATGACCCAACGCCATACGAGTGACATCATTGATTCCGCTGCCTGTCAGCCCATAAGTATATGCCCGACACTAACTCATTTATGGTCACTAGCTGATATGACTACAGTGCCGTATTATTACCTTGTTTAATCTTTGAGGACCAAAGAAAAAGACTGTGTCAATTGGTTCATGTTTGAATAACTGATGTGTAAGTGTATTGACATGTACATTCTCCTTCATAAACGTACACATTCATATCAGGCTGAGATCATTGATGCCATTCCGACGGCCTTATTTCTATTCAGTCGGACAGGATGAGGCAAACTGAGCGGGCTTCCGCGGCTTTCAGCTGAGCTGGGAATTGCCTACAATGCATGAAAGGCCACTAACCATTGCCTGTAACAATCGTGCATGATTTCCATGCCATGAGTCAGTGCAACTTCCAAACACCCCCTCCCCCCCCCCCCCATCCCGTGCAGTGATATATGAGGCCGAGGGTTCATACTTTGCAGCTTGCTGTGGGCTCCTTGGTGCCAGAAAGTTTTGAATACGGCCGTGGTTAGCCCATTCCTCTCTGGACGTTTTCTGCCTCCATGTATCTGGATGCACGATCAGGGGCGTCAATCTGTTTCGATAAGTGGGGGGACGATGTGGTTTGCAATTTACTATCTGAGCGGAGCGCCACCATTGGTTGGCGCGTAGCGCAAAAGAAAATTCGACTTTTTATACCTCCTAGATCGCCGGAAATGGCACTTGCCGTTCCTAATTTCAAAAATCTGGATGTGCAATTTCAGTAAGAAAAGAATATTGAAGAGTTGTCACTCTGTAGAATATAGCAGATAAATATAGCCATACACATCAGCTACGGCCTCTTTATATTTTCTGGAAGAATATGTCCAACAAGGATTGCAACTAAAGTTTCGAGAGAATAGGTCACTCAGATTGAGGAAAAAGTACTTTTGGTACTTGACTTCAGGGCTAGCTAGGATTGTTTTCAGTGGGAGGCGCTGGAGGAGAAGGAGCTAGATCAGTGACGTCGGCAGACTGTTCGCCTGGGGTACGGGGGCACAGCACTTTTCAGGGGTACACAATACTATCTGAGCGGAGCGCCACCATGGGTTGGCGCGAAGCGAACACGAAAATTTTCGATTGTGCAAGCCCACAGATGGCCAGAAATGGCATTTTATGATCACACTTTTGTAATCGGTGGAAAATTCTGGACATTTTGTGACCTCGGTCCTATCGTTGCCAAGACTTTTTAGCCATAATATTCAATATTTGCGGCGCCATACTACTATCCACCAGTGCGCGCGAAGGCGCGCAAGTTTTCTCAGATTTTCCAAAGCACATCTAAGAAAATCATAATTCCAGCGGAAATTTAGGACATTTAGCCAGCTCTCGCTCTACTGTTTCCCAATCATGATATACACATCTCCATGAGAGCATTGAACTTCCGGAGTATAGTTCCCGGAGAGGACACCGTTGAAAATCCAAGCAGTCTGATATCCTTGGCTACTTTTGCAGTTCAAAATTACGCGTGTTTGAGAGAGGAAAGGCTATGTGTTAGTAATCCAAAAGAGGTTGATTGTAGTTGTAAAGTTCAATGATAATGTTTTGTTGTATATTTTTACCTCACAGTATGTATAAGCTAGGGGCCGATGAGGCAGGAATTTCCCATAGAGCCTTGTTGAGATGTCGGAGATGGGAGAGCACCGGAACGAATTCCACCCTATACATAGCACAAACTTGTACACTTTTCAGTGCATTGATGCGAAATTGGCACAAGTACTGCCTTTCTTTCAGGAAAAAAAAAATTAGCAAGTTATATATCAATTTGATCGTCGAATACTGACACAGAATATTTGTTTTTTCGAATCAAAATATCATTGCGGGGGGGGGCACACGGTGGAGGGGCACATGGTTTTCGAGAGAGAACCCCCCCCCCCACCCACCTCCTCTGCGACGCCCCTGGGCTATGTATTTCATATGGTCGTTTGGATGTATATCTGAGCTTAGTGACAGCATCGTTGGTGATTCGTGTACACATAATTCGGATATAAGGCCTCCTAGAAATGTAAAAAAGACACTTCCCAATCTTCCTTGATCTTTTCACAGCCTTAGTTTTTGTCGGGGCGCTAGACATTAAAATATTGAGATTGTCATATTATCCGAAAGAAAATATGCCTGCTCTTATTTCTCCCATTCTTCGCCCGAGTTGCGCTCTCGAGTTCACTGCCTCGGATCCCTGTGACAACTGACAATGGTGTTTGCCCGAACTTGGTTTTTAATGCCACCTGACTGTCCTGTCTTACTATTGTTTCGGTGATGTCGGGGGGGGGGGGGAGGGAGTATTTTTGAACTTGGTCATTTGAGCGGAGCACGATCGTCGGCGGCGCATTGAGGATTTTTTTTTAGGGCAGGGGATTATAGTACAACCGCGCCTGATAAATGGGTTCCGATTTTGGTTCTACGGATGTAACGTTGTACTATTTTAGCTGATTCTGCAGGCTCGTCGGCTTTCATGAGACAGATCATGTCCATCTTTCGCAAAGGTTGTCAACAAGAACTTATGTCGACATTGAGTTCAATTCATTCCTTATAGGCGGGGGGGGGGGGGGGGGGGGGGGGGGGGGGGCGGATCCACCGAAATCATCATTACCCCCTGATTTTTTCGCCCGATAGCATGTAGTGGGGGGTGGGGGGGGGGGGGCTTCCGGCATCGTCCCAATACTTTTATCATCAAGATACAGGAAGCTGTATGTCATGTAACACTGATTGGACCAGCGGGGGAGGGAGGGCCGCCGGTGGTAGTGCTGAAATCGTGGAAACATTCTTCGACCACGGTTTTATTTGCGTATAGACTCACAATAGCCTACGTACTTTTCAGTTTTTTGGTTTCCTAGGATTTTTTAACCACCCTAGCCCTCTCTCTCATTCCTCGTCCCTTTCTCTTTTTCTTCTCCTCCTTTCCTTTTCTCTCTCTCTCTCTCTTTTCTTTCTCTACTCCTCCCTTTCCGTCTTTTCCCTTTTACTTTTGTTCCTCCTCTTACCGGGGGGCGCGCGCCACCAAAGCCCCACCCCTGGCTACGCGCCCTGGATAAACCTCATTATAGTGTGTTTCAAAAATTGTGAATTCAAATTGTTGGGAAACATGCAATGATGTCAAGGTCACTAGAGGTCTATCTGGAAAATTAATATTTTTAGTACTTTGTCGGATCTACAGGAACTTGGTCGGTGTGAACTTCAATTGGTCCTGGCAAACATGACAATGCTTTCAAGGTCACGTTTTCACAATTTGCAAAATCAGTTGGTAGACATGGTCATAATACCAAATCTGAAAGCAGCACATGGAATGGCTATAATTGTTTGCTGATGGCCTAATGGAAGGAACCACTGATTGATAATTGTTTTTCATGGTGAATGATTGAAGAAACACTGATCGTGCAACCAGCGAGACACTGGGCGATCGCATTGTAGTCACTGGATAACCACTGATATCACTAGGTGGGTTGCTGATGCCTGTAAGATGGACCGTCTCACGCCAAGTCCTGAGCCGAAGTGGAAATGGGCCCTAGATCATTGTTCTGTTTTATCACCCATCTTCTAAGACTTTCCCTGTTACATACCGTATACAAGCATCTTCTAATGCGCTTGACTGGCAAATTTTATTGGAGCCTAACTGTGTGGATCGCTTGCACTGGGCATTTCAATGTAACGTGATTGGTTGCTTCAGATCATGAAGACGGAGAACAGCTTTCCAACATAGTTTTACTCAATGGAGTATCTATGATATATGTGCAGAGTATTACGTTAGAATGGCTTGATGAGCGCGAAGGATAGGACGCTTTAAGAGATAATTGTAACTAGTGTATCAGCCTCATGGAGAACTTGTAGCTCCTTCTACTCAGGATTTAATATATTTTTTTCTTATGACTCCTGAGATATTTGATTTCTTCACTTGAATATCTACGTGATTCCAAAATACGAGCAGGGGGAACCGCTGGTGGGAGGCCCGGTCTTGTTCAGATGTACTTTAGCGAGAGTCCCGATATACTTCCCATTACTGTATTGGATATTATGCTGCCCTAAAGCATTGCACGGAGGATACCGGCGGGACTCGATCAATAACATTGCACGATCTAAGCCAGGAATCGGCCACTGCTAAAAATCAATAAGCAGATTATCATGTTCCTTCTTCACTTGGGTCCTCTCGCCTGGAAGGATGCAGAATATCTCGGTAAAGAGGGTTGGGGGGAGATTTATGGAGGAGCGCGAAGGCGTCGAAGGAGTTAGCCTCGAAAAAGCATTGCCCTGTGTTTATCATATAACTCCATAAAGTTGAATTCCAGGGCAGTCTCTTTCGTTTTGTTGTATTGTAAAGGGTCGATTAGCAGAATTGTAACATGTGCATAGGGGAGAGGGAATTAGGTAAGGGCCCAAAGGAAGTGTACCCTCATAGTCTCATTTTCCTTTTTGACAAATAAATGCAGTGTATGGGCCCCAGATTACATTTTTTGGGGCTTAAACTTTTGTTTGGGCCAAATGTATAAACAGAGCTTCTAAGCCGATCCTGAACAGTGAAAAAGTGGCCTTTTTGTTGAGAATTGATTGGTCACATTGATAGTGGGAGGGTACTGTGTGATTTCTGGAACCCCCCCCCCCCCCCACTGTCCACAGTACGCAATGTAATGTGAAGCCAGTCATGACATTGACATGACCTCAAATGTTAAGGTAGAGCAGTTTACACACTGCTCCAGAGTCTTCATGTTGGTCTTTAGTATTTTTTTCATTTCCTGGTATACTGTCCAACGTGCATATCTCCCGCCAGAAGTCGCCTTTGTGGTACCGGTTTACAGAAACCACATTGCATTATATCCAGTTGAATTCGGTGACTTGAAATGCTCAATCTTTTTGTTCAGGACCAACGTAGTCCACATCTCCAAGTTTCGTTCAATATGACAAAGTGAGAAAATTGAGAAAAACTGCATATGAACTATTGCAAAAATTCGACCTCCTGTGGAGCTTTGAAATGACGTTCATGTTGTCTAGGGCTAACAACAGTCCGCATCCACCAAGTTGTTCAAATCCGGACAATGTTAGAAAGAAATTGTAAAAAAAACACAGATTGAACCTCTGGTGACCTTGAACATCACCGTCAGTTGTTCTGACAAAACCTTTTTTTGGGTTTTCCCCCCCCCCCCAACCACCAAGTTTGTGTGAATCCGACTAAAGGGCGGTGGGTCACATTATAACGATTCGTGTCGTGCAACGATCAGATATTATTGGTTGCAGGACGATTAATACGGGGCCGTATTAATATGACGGCTGGAACACACGGGGGCCCACCAAATGTGGAGGACTTGATTCGCTATTGCCAAACCATTCCAATGTGAAATAGCCCTTCCGGCGTTTTGATCATCATTATTTCCTTATTTATCGTTGAGCTCCACGATTGATCGTAGACTCTTAAAATTTTTCGATATGACGTCATTAGGAATGAGGTTTGTTCGAACACTTTGCGATCTTATTGAGAAGGTTATTGTGATAAGTACGGAGTATTCATGAAAATTGTTACCACACAGACCTCTCCTTCCGGGTTTAGCAAAAATCGTAAATCGTTTCTAATGTGACCGGCCCTTAACTCGGAATTTGCAAAAAAACCCACCAGTGTCACCTCAGTGCCTTGCCAACCAGCAATCAACCGTCATGTTGTTCGGGAGCACTTTGGTCCCCACAAACCAAGTTTGTTGGGTATGGACTAACTTTTTTTTAAACAGCAAAATAGAGGGCAGCAGACATTCAGTAATGCCACTTTCGAACTCAAACGAGATTTCCCCGGACCAGACATGTGTACTAAGGTCTGTGTCAATCGGATAAAGTATTGGGGACAGTTACTGCGCAAAGGATAGAGTTCCGATGGCGGAGAAAGAGAAAACCGACGGCTACCACCCAAAACCAGAAATCTCTGGACATTTCCCGGTGACAGGGATATAATTGGCATTCTAGTTTGATGTTGTCCGCTATACAATGATATTGTAAGCTTCTTGATCTCAAGGGCCAGACAGACAAACAAACCTGGTATTTTATTCCCTTGGTCCATCTGGAGGCCTTTGAAGACAAAACAAGTATGGGAGAAAATTGGCCATACCCGTGTAAAAAGTATCTTCCAAAGAGGTATTTGTGTCGTTTCAATTAGTGACCGTCCTTCGATGATGAAAGTCGGGTCGGTATATATGCCATGGTGAGAATTATCTATCATTCACCCCATAGCCTACATGTATGTATGTATTTATGGTTGTTTTAGTGGTGCCAGCCACATAGGCCACAGCACTATGTCGGTTCCCATCTTCCTTCCCCCCCACCCCTTTTTGCACCCCTGGGGCTGTGCAGGGGTGACCCTTGTTGAGGAGCACGTCTGTAGTTCTACATTAATTTGATTTGACATTTAAGTTACTCCTAGGCAAAAAAGGAAAATAGTGCTTGAGGCATCACAGGCATGACCTAGATTTTGATTATCGACACATATATTTCAACTATGTCGCAATTGTCGCCATAGCGTGGAAGAGTTTCATGCTGGGTAGGACGAGTAATGAGCTTCCACCGTGTGAATAAACACTAGATCCATGTTATTCATTTCTTGGCAGTCCGTGCCACGCGCGTAAATTGCCCTGACGTAAACTGCATCGGTGATGCGTTTTCTCTCAGGGACAGTTGATTTGTGAAGCTGCGTTAGGGAGAGAAAATGACTATCGAGGAAGTGGTGATATGAAAGCTGTGAAAAGATTCAAAAACAAATGCTGCAATTTGGGCAAAACATGAACTTGGGGATATTCTGCATCCAGTTCACTGTAGATAGGGAAATTTATGTACAATGGTCACGAAAAGAAAATTTCCGAACTCTCTTGGGAAATGAGGAATGTTATCAAATAATGCAAATGGCCCTTGAAGGCGCAGAACTGACGTAAAAAGTAAATTATGTACCTGTGAGAGGGACCCTCGTGAGATTTCCGCCTAGATTGTCGTGTGAATCATTAGATAAACAAACATGACACGTGTCTAAAAGTATACTAAACATGGTGAGGCCTGAAAACACACACTGGACTGCAAAGAGTGCCAGGTTTCGATTTTCGTGTTGCGTCTAACGTGATTGGCGGGGAATCCCTATAAAACAAGGCATATTGCTGTTGTTTCTCGAACTCAAGATGGTGTTGAGGTTCGTTCTGCGTGGAATGTCGGAAAAATGTGCTAGCCGACCTTGGTGCTCTACTAGAATTGCAACAGTGCAGCGTCTGGCAGCGTTTATTTGTAAGACTAATTTGGTCAATGAAACGCAGTACAATCATGAATGAACTGAGTTTTCGAGTGGAAGGATTAAATGGGACATACAGAAACAGTCAGTGAATTTTTCGAAGAAAATCGATTTCTTGACCATGTACTTCAACAGCTGCCTCCTGGTGTCGTGAATCCAGAGATGCTCTGGGTAGTGGCCAGATGCTAGGTGGGAGCACTCGGTGTAATCCCTGATGGGGAATGGAACCTGTCATTCCAATCTAATAAGGGATCGGTGATACCTCGGGACTTGATAACTATAGGGGGTTACACTACTCTCAGTGCTTGGCAAAGTTTTTGCTAGGATCATTCTGAACAGGATTCATCGTCAGCTGCTGCTCGGCATTAGCGTTCTGAGCAGTCGGGTTTTACTCCAAAAGGATGCGCGAGGCAGGAATTCAGTAGGGGCTTCCTTATGGCCTCTATTGTTTTTCGCAAGGATCCCGACTCTGCATGTGTAGGGAGGCTTTCGGAGAATTCCCACGCGCTGGTGTGCCAACCCGTCCTGCCACCTGATATTCCTCTCTGTATCCTGGAAGTGAGAGTACTGTGAAGATGTGGACTAGTGGAGTCTTCGTCCCCATTGTGATGAGTGCGGAATAGCGATATACACTGGCTCCAACCTTTTTTCAGTGCATGTTGGACTGATCCAAGCGAAGGTTGTGGATCATGGGCGTCAACAGGTGGGGGACGGTGGGGACAGGTCCCCCCCCACTTTCAAAAGTTGTGGGGATATAAATCGTTTGTCCCCCCATTGGCCGGGACCGGTATAAAAAAATAATAGGCTCGATTTAAAATGAAGTCAATTTTGTCTAAACCAAACAAATTTTGGAAATGTTCTGAAGTCACTAATCCAGGGGCGGACCCAGGTGAAGATCTGAACCCGACTAAGGCCGAAGTGGAAGGATTACCCATGCTTCATACCGAGTTCTCGAATTTTAAATCGAATAGCCAAAAGAAAACTGCATATTTTTCAAGTGTTCGCGCGCAATGAGCGTTTTTCTTCCAGGCGTACGTTTGTAGGCTAAATTGCGTTGTAATGCTTCGCATCATTTTCACTCGATAATTTCAGAAACATTGGGGCCAGGGACCCCCCCCCCCCCAACCCTTTTCTGAGATGAAAAATATTCGGGCGAAAATTCGTTGGAAAATTGGGAAGGAAAAAAAGCAAAGACTATTCGAATAATCAATGCCGGAAACATGCAATTTTTTTCGCGCGCTCCGTGCGCAGGTGTATCATGATGACTTTAAAAAGTCGGGGAAAAATGTTCTGACTCCAAATTGGAGTCGTCCCGGACGCTATGGCTATCTCCCTTCGATCCGACCAGAGGACCGTCGGGAGACCCCGGATACCCGAAAACAAAGCCAGAGTAGAAAAGGTAATACAAAAAAAGACCATGTGTGATATTCGGTAAATCATCTTATTTTGCCAACAATGACAAACTTTTGTTCTGTCTTTTACTCAAATCACACATGTGGATGGGTGCTATTGAGCCTGCAAGTGCCGTTACCCGTCGGATGTGGGAGGGTATGAAAATTGAAATTCTCGTTGTCACGCTCCGCGTCAAGCTGTGATGGCGATCCGCTTAGATGGTCATTTGCATTCGAGTGCAACCCCCCACTTTCGAAACGCTGCGTAACGGCCCTGTGTGGATAATAACGACTGCAGGGGATCATGGTGGGTCCGGTTTCTGGCCGACTGGACCCATTGGGATACTTGTTAGTTGTTGAGAGTCGGATTCATTGGGCCTTCAAG